>CM022874.1:32785428-32806310 GCA_012654025.1 Pachypsylla venusta
TATGTATGTTACGCGATACAAGCCACAATTTTCATCCGATTTTGACGAAATTTGGTATACCTGTTTAGGGTATGGGGGAAATTTTCTGTATAGTTTTTAGGGGCCCCAAGGGGATTAATATTGTGTTTTTTTAAAATGATTTTTATCTTTTTAGCGGTTTGTTGCAGAAACGTAAAATTTTGATATGTGATGGCCGGTGTTAAGTGCTATTGTATTTTGAATATTATATTGGGGGGCTCTCCCCCCGCGGGGGGAGGGTTTCCAATATTTTGTTTTTAAAAATGATTTTTATCTTTATAGCTGTTTGTTGCAGAAACGTAAAATTTTGATACGTGATAGCTGGTGTTAAGGTCTTTCCGAACTTTTTGGGGGCCTTCCCCCCGGAAGCCCCCCATTTTTTTTTTTTAAAAATGTTTTTTCTCTTTGTAGTGGTTTGTTATAGAAACGTAAATTTTGATATGTGACGGCTGGTGTTAAGGGCTTTTCAATTTTGAAAACCTTGGGGGAACTCCCCCTCTACCAGGGGGGAGGGTCCCCATTTTTTTTTTTTTTTATTATTAAGATATTTTTTTTAATAATGACTACAACACTAACGTGAACACCTGATCATATTGATCCGCTAGTGTTATTTGGCTTTAGAAAAGGCACATTACATAGAGTGGTTGTGAGACAAGAAATGTTCTGTTAAAGAGTAAGAGATCTGAGAGAAAGAATAAACAAAAAAATCTGAGAGAAAGAATAAATAAAAGGGAACAAGATAAAATTAGATTTACGGTTTTACGATTAATATACGTTTACATGGTACGTCCGATTGCAATTTTGAACCTGTGAAAATGTCAATAGGAATCTACTTCGAGACTCCCTCGATATAATTAGCTATTAATGGTCTGCCTTGTCTATTTTTCAGCTCTTCTAAGCAAACGCCGTTTACGGGAAAAGGCAGAAAAACAAAATCGGAGAAACAAAAACTTGGAGCAAATGAGAGCAATTGGTATTGAGGATACTGAAATCTCTGATTATTCTGTAAGTTCATTTTCTAACATCTTCCGACCTGATGCACGAAGTGTGTCCATTTATTTCGTACTGTTTTCCCTACACTCCTAAATTTTCTTCTGATTATGATAATAACGTGAAATTTGGAATATATGAAATGTCGCAAAGGATATAGAGATTACTACAAGTACACAGAATATGTCCGGAAGCTATAGTGATTTGCACTAAATGAGCATTGTCTTATTCTAATTTTCAGACTTCATCGGATTCAAATTCGTCATCTGAAAGGGAAGTAAGGAATGAAAACAATTCAAGTTTAAATGAAAATCCTAATGATTTTGGAGAAGGAATGAAAAATGATTTCAACTATACGGAAGACGATACAGATATCGACATGAGTTTAACAGACGACATAAATGAAGCTGAGGGTTTTGATACCAATACCAATTCTCAAAATCAAGCAGAAATAATTAATGAAACATCTGTTATAGTGAATTTGAATAGTGAAGAAAATGTTGATAAAGAGAGCAAAATTGTGAAAATTAATGTGGAGTTCAAAAATCCAGAAAAACAAAGCAGTCATCCGACAGCCAAAATTAGCGAAATCAGTACAACATCTAATGAATCATTGGAAAACCTCCCTCCTCTTACTGTGGAGAACGAAAGTAAATGTGATGATATATTTACAGATGAACATTTAGAAATAATTCATACAGAATATCCCAAAGAATCTGATAGTTTTGAGACAAAGAACAAATTTGAAATTCCAAAAATTGTGATAGAACATGTTGAGGATGACAAAATTAATGTTTCCCAAATACATGAAACTGACAGTAAATTTCAGTTAAATGTTTTCACATGTTATCCTAAAACAGAACCAAGGGAAGGTATAAAGTCTAGGAAAACTTCGCATAATGAAGGCAACATGAAAGACAAATGTCCGGATGTTCTTGGTAAAATGAATGTTTTACCACTAACAAGTAGCGATGATAATCAAGAAGAAAAATATGGTGATCATCATCGGGACAATAAGCAAAATAGTGGTCATCTTCTCAAATGCGATACTGTCCGACAGGTAGAAGTTGGAGAAGAAAATGACTTATTTAAACAGAAAGAAGATACCGAAAAACAAAGTGAAATTAACGCGATTAATTGCAAGATAGAGAAGGCAGACGATGCAGACATATATTTAGAACTAATCAATGATCAAATAAAAGATATGACTAGAATTAAAGAAAATGAAATTGAATTGAAAACTGACTTAATAGAAAATGAGCATAAACAAAGCGAAGAAAATAACGAAATGGATGATAAAGAAATGAGTAAAACAAAAGAACATAAAGCAATACAAGAGGTGAATTCAAATGAAACTATTGAGAATGAGCAAACAAATATTCTAAATTCAAACAAAAATAAAATTACGACAAAGACAGTTCTAGAGATACAACATGAGAGAAATGAAGACAAAAATACAAAAATAGAAAATGAGAATAATCAAACCGAAGAAAAAAACGAAGTGGACGATGAAAAAATTGGTAAGACAGAAGAACATAAAGAAATACACGAGGTGTGTTCAAATGAAACTATTGAGAATGGGCAAACAAATGTTCTAAAATCTAATGAAAATAATATTACGACAGACACAGTTCCAGCAATACAACATGAGCGAAATGAAGACCAAAAGACAAAAATAAAAAATGAGAATAATCAAAGCGAGGAAAAAAACGAAGTGGATGATGAAAAAATTGGTAAGACAGAAGAACATAAAGAAATACACGAGGCGTGTTCAAATGAAACTATTGAGAATGGGCAAACAAATGTTCTAAAGTCTAATGAAAATAATATTACGACAGACACAGTTCCGGCAATACAACATGAGCGAAATGAAGACCAAAAGACAAAAATAAAAAATGGGAATAATCAAAGCGAGGAAAAAAACGAAGTGGATGATGAAGAAATGAGTAAAACAGAGGAACATAAAGAAATACGCGAGTGGAGTTCAAATGAAACTATTGAGAATGCACAAACAAATGTTTTAAAGTCTAACGAAAATAATATTACGAAAGACAGTGTTCCAGAAATACAACATTGGCGAAATGAAGACAAAAAGACAAAAATAGAAAGTGAGAATAATCAAAGCGAAGAAAAAAAGGAAGTGAATGATGAAGAAACGAGTAAAACAGAAGAACATAAAGAAATACGCGACATGAGTTCTAATGAAACTATTGAGAATGCACAAATAAATGTTCTAAAGTCTAACGAAAATAATATTACGAAAAGCAGTGTTCCAGAAATACAACATTGGCGAAATGAAGACAAAAAGACAAAAATAGAAAATGAGAATAATCAAAGCGAAGAAAAAAACGAAATGGATGATGAAGAAATAAGTAAAAAAGAAGACCAAAAAGAAGTACACGGAGTGCGTTCAAATGAAACTATTAATAATGCGCAAACAAATGTTTTAAAGTCTAACGAAAATAATATTACAATAGACACAATTCCAGAAACACAACATGAGCGAAATGAAGACAAAAAAATAGAAAACAATAAAGTGATTAGTAAAATTGAAGATTTTTTGTTCAATATTGAACCTGCTAGTGACGAAGAATATTTACTCAGATTGAGGGAAAAAAGAAGAGAAAATAAATTTATAGAAACAAATTTGGCAGAACTAAAAAAAGAAATCACAGATATGGAAACATCAATGATGAAAGACAAATGTCTTTACGAATTCTCATTCCAAGAAGTAAAAAGTAGTTTGAATGAAAAAACCGACAATATCATTGATATGAAAAACTTCAAAAACGATTTATTGAAAACTTATATTGATAAATCTAAAAAAACTAAATCGTACATATCAGAAGCGTATGATGAATTAATAAAAATACATGCTGAAAATAATGACAGCAATGAACAGGTAGAACCCGAAGAAAACAGTACAACTATTCCCCTGTTGGATGCTGACGAGATACTTGAGAATATTCGTTTCAAAGAAATTGAAAACACAGAAATTAAGATATTACTAAAAGAATTAAAAGATGAAGTGAATTCGGATGGTCTGATAACAAATAGACAAAATAGAGACAATGAAGCACATGGTGACACAGAACTATCAAATCCTATGTTCAACATTGAACAGAGTGTATTGGAGGATAAGAGATCAGTAAACTATGAGGATGATGATGAAATAAATACTGAGCTGAATGATGTAGTTAGGGTATGTTCTAAGAGAGGAGAAAATGATAATTTCTTTACTCCTTTTACTTCTTCTAGAATTACAAATGGCAGACAGTGATACAGATGTTGTGTAAATTAAATTTTGTTTTTGGACGTTTGAATTTCATAGTACTGTAAGGGTAACAGAAAAAAAGATAAATTCAAAAAATAACTTTACTCTTTTATTTTGTAATTTAAATAAATTCTTAATGTAAAAAAAATAATAATAATCTCTATAACTTAATACTATTAAACAAATATTTTGTAGATTAGGAATGAATAAAGTTTTCTTTTATAGTAGGTATCTATGTAAAAAAATTAAACGTAAATAAAAAAGAATTGTTTGTCTTATTTAATTGCAAGTGTTTTTGTAAAATTCCATACCACACGCTGTAACGGTAACTTTACGCAGTTCTATCAATTCGATATCCTCTGCACTGCAAATAGAACCTTCAGAAAGATTGATACTTGGAGTTAACTCGTAAACGAATATTGGGTACAATCTTGAAGAACCATCTGAATCAGATAGGCTGATAGATGAGTGAAGGCCCAATTTTGGAGATCCAAAAAGTGTGACAACGAATGTAAACAATATTTGTTCAACTTGGTGCGTAGCAATTAGAAATAGTTTTTAGCTGGATTTGTTTGAATGCAAGTTCTCCTTGAACGCAGACAAAAACCACCGGGAGAATATGGTGCCACTTTTTCTATTAACATTGCTATTCAAAAACCAAATGTTTAAAATATCCAGGAATCTTAACTACCTACCTCATACACACCCAGTATGAAGCGCACTTTGAAACAGAGAGGATTACAACGACAAATACCAAAAGTTACTTTTTTCAGCTTGATATCCAGGGCCGGATTAACCATTAGGCAAAATAGCCAGTTGCCTGGGGCCCCCGATTTTAGGGGGCCCCCGAAAAATGGAAAAAAAAATTGAAAATTTTCTTACAACATAAAATTCCAAAGAATTAAATGAAAATATAATCACAACTGAAAATAATTGAAAAAAAATACAAAATAATCAAACAAACAAAGTGAAATCACAAACGTCACTTGAAACTTAGTTCGTTTTTATTCTAGAGATTTGGAGGAATTTTTCATTGAAATGAAACAGTTCCAAACTTACATTAACACCAGATACAATGATGCACAAAAAACTCATAGTCATTTGTATAAGATTCTCATGAAGATCAATTAGCAGATGTATTTCCTAACACAGAAATAGCTCTTCGGATTTTTTTAACATTGATGATCACAAATTGTTCTGCCGAACGATCCTTCTCGCAATTAAAAAGAATCAAAGCTGCTGAAAGAGCTACAACGCGACAAGAGCGACTAGACGTGTTAGGTATACTTTGCATTGAGTCAGATTTATTGAAGAAAATTGATATTGATGATATAATTGATGAATTTGCCGAAAACAAATGTAGATGGTAATTTTATTGATATTATTACGTTTTGACAGTAAAATTTTTATGAAAGCTATAAGTTTTTATTTTAATCGAAAAAAAAAAGGAAACGGATGGTTGCCTAGGGCCTCAATGAGGGTAAATCCGGCCCGGTTGATATCTCTTACATAAATACGTAAATAAATCATTTAATCTCTGAATTTAGCTTTTATAAAGTATGGTATAGGAACCAAATATAACACACAATTAATCATCATCAGCGTAAATGTAAAAGATAAAGTAATAGTTAAATTAAAATTCGGATCCAGAACATCTGATAAACTGAAATCTCCAGTTTCGTGAGCATATCTTTCCGATAGGTATGACGTTCCATCCGTATATCTACAACCAAAAGGTTGTGGCATAGAACAATTTGTGTATTTATCACTGGGCAAGTTTCGCAACCTTCCGTCACCAAACATTTGACGACTTAGAAATGCACCAACGTATCTAGTTTGTGTTCCATAGCTCATGTAAATCAACCATTCTGCCATGCTGCGGAAGGATCTGAAACAATATAATAGAAGAATTAGCCGCGTGACGACACACCAAGTAGTTAATTGAAGCGAAACGGTAGATTATCCCTTATACCCTTGAACCCTTGGAATATACCAAAACCTTTTAGATGCTCTACCTTAATCTCACTTCATATCAAGGTGTGGCTTCTTATCATAGCTCTGTTCTGATGATGACAGTCTGAGTGCTGTTGAAAGCTCACCTATTAAATTAATAATTTTAACTTTTAATTTGACTAATCGATATTATACACTCTGAATCGATATAATCAATTTTTTTTAATATCTTACGATAAATTATTATTTTTTATTTTTATTATCTTACGATCATTTAATAATTAAATATTTAGCTATAAAAATAGGATTCTTCTTTAACTTCATGCTTTCCCAATTATATTTGGGGTGGGCACTGCTTTCATTTTTCCACCATGCCACAACCTTTTGTGCCTACTCTCCTAAGGCTGTAACCCTTTCATGGCAAGCTAACTGATTTCTCACAATATACATAGAAACTGCGTAAAAACTCGCTTTCCGCCGATGACAACTCATCAATGGTTTGAAGCAGAGTTTTTAAAGGCTGGATGCCCTTCCTAACACCACACCTTCTATATTTACACGGGCTTAGGACCGTCACCCACTGAAGCTGGTTTGCTCCCCTCCGTGGCTACATTTTCATTCGAAAGCGATAGAAAATAATAAGAACTATTCTGGATTTTTAATTCTTACCTCAAATAACCAGAGCCTAGAATAAGGAAAATAATCGTAAGATACAAGCTAATGACAGCCGCAGTAAATCCACTCCGCACAATCAATAGTAAAGCAATTGTCTGGTACTCCGCAAACACGAAACACGACCAAAGCATAATGCTGAATTTGAAGAGTTCAATGCCACTGCTCAGTCCAGTTGTCCTGAAATTGTAAAAGATTTTAATCAACATTCAGGATGGCAGCGTCTTTCCGAAATTTTCATTCTTGTCGAAACATATTTATTTTTCGATTCATATTTATGTAAATAACAAAGCTCATAAAAACGCTCTCAAATGTTCTCGGTAGATTTCTTTACAGAATTTATTATAATAGGTACTAGTTTTGTACGCTTTGAAAAATCAACGAAATTGGCTGTTAGGTGCCTCCTCAGTTGATATCAACAAAATATATATTTAATGCATATAAATTTCAGATTTCTAGGTTCGGTAGTATATCCTGAGATGTTTTAGGTGTAAATCGGTGACTAATAAAAGCATTTCTGTTTATCTATGTACTTACCCTAACTCGGAAACGGTAAGTGATTCAACCACGCAACTAAAAAATAATAATTATTATTTGCTTACTGAAATATGATCCACGAAGCTATGCCAACAGTGAGAATCGAAAATGACAACGAAAAGAATATATAGGTTACTATGAACAAAGGTCCACTGTAAAGTCCTTCTTGGGCTTCTTGATAGTAACGGGTTCGGTGCACTGGAACTGAAATAAGTAATAATTAGAGTAAGTATGGTTGGGATATTTCGACAGATTGATCCATTTAGGTAATAAAAGCATGAGTTTCTTTTTTAATTTTTGTCCGAAGGATATTTAAAAATAAATATCTCAGAGGGATAGTTTTGGTGGAATTTTGATATGTCATAACTAAAATCCTTTAAATTTCATTTTTTTTTTAATTTGGTTTAACGTCCCTTTAACATCACTTGGTCGTTCAATACGGAGGTTTCACCCTCCATTCGCTGGAAACTTGCAAGCCAGCTACCCACATTGACCTCACCCAGCCTGCGTTGAACCGTTGAAAAATAGCCAGCATCACGAGGGCGCGAACCCACGTGGACACCCACCTTGTACAACCTCGCTGGAAGTTGCTTAACTTCAGTGATCTAACGGGAACTAGTGTATTCAAAGTGTCATAGACGCTGGCTAAAAATTTCAATTCTATGTTTGTATTGGATTTTAACCAACAAAATGCCTCCTTTTAAATTTACTTTTATTCAAAACAAAAAGAGAAATCGACAGCTTCCGTCAAAAAAAAAATCACTTACGGAGTTCGAACTTGGATCTGATAAACCATATTCGATTGCCATGGCCCCCTTTGTATCCCTAGAGCATTACAAAATTCGAAAATTTCTAAAAGTAAATGTAAGGTGACCGATCATCCTGTGACACCCAGAATTATAGCCAAAGAATATTCTCGGTAAAGATCAATAATAATAAAGAATGACTCCAAAGTGTAAACTACTTACAAGTAAATGCGGCAATGAATGTAGAAACAAAGTAAGATCCAGCCATGCAACTAAAAATGAGGCCATTTCGAGACATAAAAGTCCATTGAAAGTCCTAAAAAATAAAAAAATAATGAAAAATTCAACGTATCAAAATTCAAAAATTAATAAACCATCACAATTATTTGTCCAAAAAGAAATAAATCTATCACAGGTAAGAAAATATTGGAACCAATTCGCAGAACTCCTGATGAGAATCATTCCCCATAGTATAATTTGCTTCTCCACATTCAGCAATTAGGTATTTTGTTTAGTACCTATGTTAAACCAGTTTCAAGTTATTAGACATCACCAAAAGAGTTTATATCGGAGTTGCTTTTATAACTTGCACCAATTCTTGGGTTGGGCAATAAAAACTTTTCACGTTTGTACATAATTTTCTGCATAATGAAATTGAACTTACTTGCATGTTGAAGTAGAAAAGATAGAGTATGGAAAAATAGAACGGCAAAAGTAGCAGACGGACAGAAAGTTGACTAAGGTTGAAAGATGACACTAGCATTCGTCTGAAAAATTACAGGGATATATGTGTTAAGAGTCTCTTCATGCCGAATAAGAGAAGAGGCGTTCTAAACACCATCAGCTTTTCTAAAAATTAAGATTCGTTCCAAGCCTTTGATTTTTAATTTGTTTTAAAGTTACCCTCTTTTATAAAAAGAGTTATGAACTCCCCTGCAGTTTTTTTTTTTTTTCAATCAAAATTAGCTACTCGGATATCTCCATGAGGGTGAGGTTATCCTGAAAGTGCCAATAACATTAGGTGTCCATCGAACGGACTTTCATCCTAGTACTAAACCACAAGGCTTGACATCAGTGATCTGACGGGACGGAAATTTTAGGTGAAGAAAAATGGTTTAGCTACGTTTCTGCTCTCTTAACTTAAGTTTGGGTTAAAATTGTATATACCTACCTATACAAAGCAAAGAAGACTTGAAACATTCCTGGTTTGCTAAAATTAGTCAAAGGCATTTTGTGTGATCCTAAAGACGGTAGAGTATTATTTCCATGATGATCCATGAGAACGCTACTAGCACATTTTCTGTATGGAGCACCTTCAATTTTGAACTTTTCAACAAGAGCTATGATTTGGTTGTTAGATTCTATAAATCTTTCTCTTGACCGTCTATCTACTGTGGATAAACACACTAAAACAAAATATACAATATACAGGGTGAGTCATTTTGATTCAACTAGTCGATTTTCTCGAAAACGGTTCATTTTCTAAAAGAACGTTCGAAACAAAATATTAATTGATTTTTGGGGGAAATATTATGGTAACCTTCAATTTTTTTCTTAAAGGTCCGCGTTCAAGGTTATTTTTAGGTCAACTTATTTTTAATAAAACTCTAAATTTTTTATTGTTTCATTGAATCTTCTATTAAAAAAGGAATATTTTTCGCTAGAAACATTTTCGATTTGACTAAAGTTTTCGAGATAATTTAGGCCTTGGTGTGCTATTTGTAAGAGATATCTGACATGCGTAGCATTACGGCCTATAGGAAATATTTGTACATAAACCCTTGATGTTTCACTAAAATGACCACAGACCACATTTATGCCCAAATACTTCAAAATGAGCGAGTCGATAATTCTTCATATCTTAAATATCGCCAAGGTACAGATTATTGCGAAAACTCAAATTTGAAAAAGTCAAATCTAAAAAAAAAATTAAGCCAAAAATATTTATTTCTTAATACAAAATTCAATACCATATTCAAAAATGTGGGATTTTTTTTTTTTTTTTTTAAAAAAAAGAAAAAAGATCTTGAAATAATCTTGAACGCAACCATCGAGAAATATTTCAAGGTCGCAATAATATTTCCCACAAAAATCAATTAATATTTTCGAACATTTTCTTTTTTAAATAAACCGTTTTTGAGAAAATCGACCATATTAAAATTAAACTGTAGATAGTTCTGTGAACTGTGGTCCTCACTGAAATAACTGATGCTCCTGATAGCCCACAAACAGTTAATTCCATGAGCGTAATGTCCATACAAAGTTTCATCAAAACCGGACAGGCCGTTCGAGAGTTGTCGTGGAGCAGATAAACGGACGACGGTCAATTAGATAAATACTTGAATGTAATTTCGATGAAGGAATAAAAAAATACTTCTGAGACAACTAAAAAACCAATACAAATTTATTAGAGGACATGTTTCGAAGAGTTTTTTGAAGGTGAGGAGACGAAACTTGTCTACATCTTTTACTTGTAAACTTGCATTTTGTAGTTGTCTCATAGCCGCACCATTTTTTTTTTTTTTTTAAAAAGGGTATCCCCCACAAATGCTTTCGCATAACTTCGGGGTCTCAGCTGTACCAAAATATTAAAGTGTACCAATATAATTCAAAACAATTGAAAGAAAGCTTCTATGTACCCAAATACTTACAGTAATACATCAGAGGATTTTCCAACTCTGGACAAGGAAATCCAATTGACCTAAAGTATTCCAACATGAGTCTAGTAGGTCCAGCATAAATCAAATCTCCAAGGCAAAGATAGGCTGTCCGATCTAAGAACGGCAATACATCGGAGCGAGGTTTTTCCATTGTTAGAAGGACGGCACGACTTTTTCTTTTAGCATAGCTACTTAGCATGGAAACAATAAGATAGGTTGACAAGGGGTCCAAATTGACAGTAGGTTCGTCCAGCAAGATGATAACTGAAAATGGAAATATCGCTTTATTATTATTGTTACCTACCTATACCTTATTTATACTGCGAGGATGAGACTGAATCTCTTTACTCCCACCAGTGGCGTATCTAGGGTGGGCCGGGGGGGGGCGGTCGCCTCGGGCGCAATCATTTGGGGGGCGGCAAAACGATCTTCGCTATTCCGTGAGATAAAGAAATGATACTAAAAAAAAAATATATATTCCTGAAAAATCAAGTTTTTCATTCATAGAACGATTACGTCAACATTGGATCTCAATTTTTGATGAAAAATGAATCTTTTATCTGATTTATATAATTTCGAAACATTACAAACTTTAATTTTTTCTCCATCACAATTGAAAAACTCAAATGTTAACTTTTCTCGTTTTAATCGCTGCAAATGTATATATTATATCCCCTAATCCAACATTACATTTTCCATTGAAACAACAATTGTTGGATTTGTTAATCTACTTTGACTCATGGTTGATCTCAAGTAAGATTTAATCAATTTGAGTTTCAAAACTATCGATAGTATCGATCATTCTCATACTATATATTCGACCAAGTATTAGCGATTGTTTAGTGACGTACGAATATGTACGTGGGTTAATAATGAAATAAAGCATGAAAATAGTTAAAAAATAATCTGTTACAGAACTTAATCTACGGAGTTTGTATGACAGGAAACGTGTAAAACCATGGATGGGGAGGGGGCGAATCATTCTTTGCCCCGGACGCTCAATGATCTAGGTACGCCACTGACTCCCACAGTCAAAAGAGAGGTCTTATATGTTCTACAAAATATAACAATGATACAAAAATGTTTACAATTTTTTTTAAAAAAAAACAGTAGAATAAAACCCCCTATTGAATTTATAAAAAAAGAAAAAACACACTCATTCTTGCAAACACACTTCCATGATCCGTGCAGAGCTATCAAACTTCAAGGGAGAAGGATTAGGACTAGAAGGAAGAGGAAAATGATAGTAAAGGAAAATATTACCGAACCTTCACTGTCTGCCTACAATAAAGATGATTTGAAAGAGTGAAAGGTGAGTGAATTTAGGATAGAATACGGTAGTATGTTCCAGAGATCGATGGAAGAGATTTTATTGAAGTGCATTCAGACTCGTGAGGACAACTGAGTAGCCATTGCTAGTTATGTTTGCATAACCTATGTTAGTTAAAAGAGGTGCCTTCCCATAGCCGCTCTTACTCGTATATCAAATCAAAACGATTTGAAGTCGATTGAAGGAGAATGAGAAATTTAGATTTCGTCGGCGTAAGCAATCCGAATATAATTCGAAAAATTCCGCTTACTGGGTATCAAGAACGTAATCCAGGAGGTTGTCTATTTACCTGGGTCTTTAACAAGCTGTGTGCCAATAACCACTCGTCTATGTTCACTGGGTGTCAATTCAGAAATGTTTCTTCTTGCCACATTACTTAGAGCAAGGTCTGCCAAAACTTGGCGAACTCTCGCATTTCTAACATATCTTGAAACCTGTAATGAGGATAAATATAATAATACTAGCGGTTTGCTCGTGCTTCGCTAAGATTACCGAAATTCAACAACAATTTTGAGATTGTAACATTAGAGCTTCTCAAGTTTGAATCTCATCCCAGTGTGCTATTTCTCAATTATAGATTTTTGGTGGACCAATCCCAGGGTAAGCACAGCTCCTTGAATAAAATTTAATATTTTACTTAAGGAAATTACTTTTTGTACTGCGGAACACCTTTGTATTAAATTTCAGCTTTCTCGCTCATCCTGATGTGATACTTGTCAATTATGGATTTTTGGTGGAACCGCCCACAAGGGTGATCATGACTCCTGTTTAGAAAATTCAATATTTTACTAAGGGATAAAAAAAAAACCGCTAAAAAGTGTCATTTTTGGAGGTAACTTGCTTCCACTTGAACTTTTGATTTTTTCCTTTCTTATTTCGCACCTAAATATTAAAAGAGATCTCTCTCTCTTCTTTAGTGTGCCAAATTTAAAGTCTATAGGTTTAGTCATCTCGGAGCTACGTTGATTATCAGTCAGTCTACCAGGTGGTCTTTGCGTTTTATAAGTGTAGAAGATTGCAAGTGCGGTAGCACTGGATCTTTCTTGACATATACATAGTTATATTTAAAATGTCATTAAAACATTAAACAAACCTGTGGACCGATAGACAGATGTGCAGCATAATATAGCGTTTGTTCTACAGTAAGAGAAGGTATCAAATCGGTTCTGTGATTTACATAACCACATGTCGTCTGAAAGAGTTGTGGTGACATGGGCGTTCCATCTAGAATGATTTCACCTCTTGTTGTTCCACTGCTTCTTCTAGAAATTACTTCAAGTAATGCTCTTTTACCGCTTCCTTTTGATCCTAACACTGCCAATACTTCTCCAGGTCGAACTTCTAATGAAATATCTTTCAAAATCAAAGCTGTTTGTATATTTCCAAACACTCTTTGAAAACATGATCCAGTTTCCACCTGAAATTATATTTAAAATTAACAACTAATAAGATAATAAGCAATCGGGCACGTACATATTGGACTTAATTAATTTGTTATTAATTTTAGAAATAACTATGCTTTTTTTGTTCTTTCTTTCTGAACGTCTCTTTAACTTTTATTGGTAACTCGAGATGGTCGTTTTACCATCCATTCGTTGGAAACCTACAAACCCTTTACCTCGACCAGCCTGGGTTGGGCATGATATTGTCAGCATTGCGAAGGCTCGAACACTCGTGGTCACCCACGAATTAAAACATTGAATAACTTCAATGATCCTACGGGAACTGGTGTATTAACCTTGCCATAGGCGCTAGCAATGAAATATGTACTTGACATGTATTGTGACATTTCCCGTCGAATTTTGAATTCCTTATCATTCTTTTCAATAGCATCAATCATCAAGTCATCAGCAAATAGACAAAATCATAATAAGGAAATAATTTAATTTGATTGAACCGTTAATGTAAATTTACGAAAATAAACCTATTTACATAGAAACATACTAAAATAATAAACAGTAACAGTTATTTACATAATATATCTACAATATACAAATGTGCAAGAACATCTTTCTTTCATTGATTCAAATCATCTTGTACATCATTCTGTCCAGAAATCATCTCTGCATGATTCCGTTTATAGAATTGGACAAGACCAGAAGAATCAGAAGATGCTTTTCTTTTCCCATGAATAATTCTATTTGCTATTGGGTGATCTACTTTCAATCCAATATGTTTGTATTTTATTTCTTCATACGGACTACAAATACATTCTTCAAAAATAATTCCATCAGTTCTTCTAACAAGGCAAATGAAACTTCTTTTCACAAAGGAAAGTACAATAGCAGTTTATTTCCAAACATTTTTCATAATATATTTGATTTATTTATAAATTTGTTTCTTGTCCAACCAATCAGAACAAGTATACAGTAAATAAGGTGGTAATTTAAAAATAAAGAATAATAGTAAATTTAAAAGTTTTAGATAGAATTTAATATTTTTTTAAAAGAATTTTATAAACCCTTTAAGAATTTTATCGCTTTATATATTAGTTTTACTTTTTTTTATAAGTTAAACTAACACACAAGTTTTGAAAGTATTCTCTTGAGATTGAATAAAATATTTGAAAATAATAAAGTGAGTGTTTTTTTGACCGGGTAACTTAATGGGATATATTTTGTCAACATAGTAGATTTTGGAGAATCTGTTCATGTTATGTAGATAACATGTTTATTTCATTGTTTTAATATAAATTAAAAGCTTCATAAGTTTTAATATTGTTCAAAATCCTCATTTATAAAGAAAAAAAATACCCACATAAGAAGTTAATAGGTATATTTTCATTGATTGTGTTGAAAAGATATAAAAAAGTAATTTTTAGTCCATTAGGCTATGTTCAGATGATCGCGCGGGACTGCCCGGGATCAACTGAACAAATCGATACAAGATTGTAGAACTAGTACCACGCGGTCATGTAGACAATAGCACTATTTAGATAGAGCTTGTGCCGCGCGGGTCATCGTACCGCGCGATCATCTGAACATAGCCATAAAGTTGGTATCCAGCTCTAACTTTTTATTTTAAGAATGTTTTTTTTTTTATTTCAAAAAACTATCATTAATAAAAATTACTATCAAATTTAGAACTTCGATAAAAAGGTTAAGTAGGTAATAAATTATTTGATAAATCATATTTAACCTATACCTAATAATATTCATAAATAAAAAAATGAGTCACAAACAACTATGGATAGTGGAAATTCTATAATGTTAGTAATAGTCCTTTAATTTGGCAATTCCGCATAATTAAACCAGAGACAACATAATTTCACACCAATTAAATAAATTAATAACACTAAATTATTAATTGTAATAACTACTTGAATATGTTATCAGACTTTAATGGTTGGAAGGACAATGTCAATTTAATTGACAGAAGAGAAGCAATTAGTTTGAATTTTCAGCACCAATTTTATGTAAGTAGAAAATTAGACAAAAACTAAATATTGTCCAAGAATTAAGTCTTTGGATTTTTTTTTAATTAATATTTATTTATTTTTGTAAAAAAGATTTTTTTGTTTTAATTTTATTATGGGGAGAATACAAAAAGTAATATCTACCTGTCCGGTATGAAAAATATTTGCAAGCTCCATGCTCGTCGCAAAAGTTCAAAATGAATTCAATAACATTATCAATGCAACAGATAACACAGGAATCATTTTACAAGACGAACTCTTCTGACAAGATATCTGGTACTGGTACTGGAGATGAACTCTGCAGAGCGGATTCCAGTGTAATTGCTTCACTATCTCGCGA
The DNA here is from genome assembly GCA_012654025.1 of Pachypsylla venusta. NCBI lineage: Eukaryota > Metazoa > Arthropoda > Insecta > Hemiptera > Aphalaridae > Pachypsylla > Pachypsylla venusta. The sequence goes on from CM022874.1 coordinate 32,801,364, forward strand.
CTCTGACACTGCTATTGGTTCTCAACCCACAACTGGTATCTGCTATACAATAGAACAACATGGGGGCTCGATACAGGTGATTGTACTCAGGAAGTCTCTATCTATTAGAGGAGAGGGGTCAAATATGTTGTTATATGGAAATGTAACATTCAAAGAAGTCAAAGATGTTTTACATGATGCGTTGCTTCGTAAGACTGAATTTATTTAATTAATTTGGGAGAAAATCTCAACAACTATTGAGGGCATACAATCCCAAAGAAATATAGCAGTGAATATGAATTTTGGGAGAAAATCTCAACAACTATTGAGGGCATACAATCTCAAAGAAATATAGCAGTAAATATGAATTTTGGGAGAAAATCTAAACAACTATTGGGGGCATATAATCTCAAAGAAATATAGCAGTGAATATGAATTTTGCATTTCTATTTATTGAATTGTAATTTGGCATCTCCACCAATTAAATTGGGTGCCTCCACTAATTGCGACGTGTCTAATTGATTTGATTTTTGGTACAAAAGTTTATCATGGAGGTCAAAGAAAAAAAAAAAAAAAAAAAAAAAAAAAAAAAAACATTTTAATAGCAAGGGGTAGAATGCGCATTATCATCATGAAGATACTTGTAGGATTTCTGGCCCGGTCAAAATTTGATTCTTATTATTATATTTTATACTTGGTATGGTACTGGAAACATTTTTGTTTTTTGCCAAATTTACGAATAAAAAATTGGCAACCAATTTGTTTTCACAACTTTTCTTTACCATTTTTAATCGATTTTCTTTTAATCTCCTAAACAAAAAGCTGACTAGTAGACTTTTTCATATTATTTTTTAGTCTAAAAAATGTGCGCCGTTTGAATGTCTCTCATAATAAAGAAATTCATAAATATTATTATGGAATGATCTATATAATTACTAGCTGTTTTACCCGTGCTTCGCTACGGGCTTTAAAAGCTGATAGAAGAATGAGGATAAATATGAATGTCCAAATCTGAATAACAGATTTAAAAATAATAAATTAACTGCCGAAAGAAATAAAACTATTGGGAAGGGGTCTCGAAGCGCTTCCCAAATTTTTTCTTCGCGGCCTTCTTTTACTATTGTGATGGGGTTACGGCTGTTTAGCATAACTAAGAAAGGGTTTTTAAATATTCAAACTGGGACACCCGCCACTTCCACTTCCAGGAAGGTTTCATAGATCCCAGTTGGGGCATGTTAGATTAGGCAGTTCAGGGGATATCATTTGATCAGATAAAATACACTTAAATTCGTGAAGATGTAAGAAATGAATTTATTTAGCTCTTATTTTCAACATTTCAGTAGTCACGGTGTCANATGAAGTAGCTTCTCCTTGTTTTGTGCAGGGGTAATGGAGAAGATATCGTTTCCGACCCTGCCCTTAGTCATCTTTTACGACCGGTATGGATTTGGATGCCTTGGAAGTATTCCTTGCAAGTCTTTATATTCACAGAGGACATAGGAAGAATAATGAAGTAGCTTCTCCTTGTTTTGTGCAGGGGTAATGGAGAAGATATCGTTTCCGACCCTGCCCTTAGTCATCTTTTACGACCGGTATGGATTTGGATGCCTTGGAAGTATTCCTTGCAAGTCTTTATATTCACAGAGGACATAGGAAGAATAATGAAGTAGCTTCTCCTTGTTTTGTGCAGGGGTAATGGAGAAGATATCGTTTCCGGAACTGCCCTTAGTCATCTTTTACGACCGGTATGGATTTGGATGCCTTGGAAGTATTCCTTGCAAGTCTTTATATTCACAGAGGACATAGGAAGAATAATGAAGTAGCTTCTCCTTGTTTTGTGCAGGGGTAATGGAGAAGATATCGTTTCCGGAACTGCCCTTAGTAGTCTTTTATGACCGCCATTATCTTGAGTGCTGTGAAAATATTCTTATTGTGAAAGTATTCTTGTAGGATTTTCCCAATATCAATCATTATCCAATTCCTTTGATTTTTTCTATTTTACCTACAATGCTGGTACCGGATTGCTATGCGCATTTATCTCCATAGCTACTCATTGTTCTTACGAGGCTGAGTGGGCCCGGAAAACATCAAAACCACAGTGACAAATTGTTGCCCCGCCAGGATTTGAACCTGGGTCTCCCGGGTGCAAGAGTTGTGCAGTGACTACTGAGCCATGGGAGCTGGGAATTTATTAAAATATAACCTCTATTGCTCTCAGTGATCTAAATCGGTTCAGATTGAGAGATATATATTCACGAAAACTAGTTTCACCTGACAGAAAGCTCAAATCTCCCAAATGATTTTACCTTCCATTCGCTGGAAACTTGCAAACCAGCTACCCACATTGACCTGACCCAGCATGGGTTGGGCCGTAAAAATAGCCAGCATCACGAGGCCACAACCTCGTTGGACTTTGCTTAACTTCAGTGATCGAACGGGAACTGGTGTATTTAACGTGCAATAGACGCTGGCTAAATGACTTTTAAGATGTTTAAGGATAAACCATTCTGAAACGTATATACCTATCTGGAAGTTTAATGCTGATAATTTTGAAAATTAAATTTGAAAACTTTCCCCCATTTATGTAATATAAAATGAAAAGGTGCTGATGAGGCCAAAGTCAGCGGAGGGGGAAGGGGGAAGAACTAACACCCCATGTTATATTAAATGTAGCTTATCCTAGGTTTCTCCCTCATTCCAAACCAATTTTAAAGTTCACAAGATTTAATTGCCTCAATTTTTTTTTTTTTTTTTTATTTCGGTGATGTTTTTCTAAGAACGCGTTATATAAATTTGAAATTTCTCCTCCACCCGCATGCATAACATAATACCCCCTCTATTTATTTTATATATCCCGTAATGAGAGAAAAACAAAATGGAGGCCATAATGAACTAAAAATTAAATTGTTTTTCCCGTTTCTAATTTTACGGAAAAAGGTTTAGTTGTTTTGATCGGAGGGGGTGGGGGAAGGGGGGATTTAAATAAATTTCAAAATAAATATCCTCGTTTGAACTAACCATTGTTTTAACAACATCAAAAAAGAGTTAGGGGGGGAAGGGGGGGAGCTTTTTGATTAGATATTCAGGGAAAGGTTTTTATGTATTTAGAAAATGCAATGTTTTATCATATTACAAAGGTTTTGTTACGCCCCAGTGAGTTGAAATGAAGGAATAAAAAGGCAATGAACACCCAAAAACCCTAAAGGAAGGAAAAACAACTTTGAATCCAAAATGCCTCTGGAATTTGGATTTCCGCAACCATAACAGTTAAGTATCTGCTGTAAAATATGTTTTAAAAATCTTTTGGGAGTTTTTGTTTTTTAATGTAAATAGGGTCATTGGGGGGGGGGGGNGGGGGGGGGGGGGGGCCCAATGAGGAAAATGAAAAGCTCAAGAACAAGGAAAATCTTCTTGTTTCACCTTTCCCCAATTCTATAACCTTTTGTTCTGTTCATATACTCTCTTCAGCGTACCCTTTTCTGGGACAGCAACCTCACCCAGCCGGGGATGGTCCGACAATTAGCAAGCATCTAGAGGGCGCAAACCTACGTGGACAACCACATGGTAAAACCTTGCTGGACGTTGCTTAACTTCAGTGGGGGGGGGGCAGAAAAATGAAATGCTTAAGAACCAGGAAAATCTTTTTATTTCACCTTTCCCCAATTCTATTACCTTTTGCTCTGTTCATATACTCTCTTCAGCGTACCCTTTTCTGGCACAGTAACTTCACCCAGCCTGGGTTGGGCCGGAGTAATGGCAAGCATCACGAGAACGCAAACCTACGTGGACATCCACATGGTACAACCTTGCTGGACGTTGCTTTACTTCAGTGTGGGTGGGGGGGGGCAGGAAAATGAAATGCTTAAGAAACAGGAAAATCTGCTTGTTTCACCTTTCCCCAATCCTATTGGGAATTCTTATTGCTTTCCTTAATTCGACCATGCCTCAACCTTCTATTCTGTGCCTACTCTCTTCAGCTGTACCGTTTTCTGGCACAGTTACCCTCGCTTGCTTCTCACATTATCCAAAACTGTGTAGAAACATTTTGCTGATGTGATGACCTTTCTTCTTTGAATTGAATCAGAGTTTTTTAAAGGCTGGATACCCTACCTAACACCAAACCTTCTCTATTAAACGGGCTTAGGACCGTCACCTAGTGTTGGCTTGTTCTACTCAGTGGCTACATTTTTTTTTTTGCTTAAAGTCTCCTTAACATCTAATGGTCATTCGACAAGGCGGCTTTTATCCTCGGGGGGGGGCTCTTCCCCAGTTTCCCATCCCTCCTGGATCCAACACCGAATGTAAAGTAATTCTGTAATGTTTTCGGTTTTTTAGTTGTTTTTTTTATTGTTTAGTCTAATTAAATGTGCAAATTACAAAAACGATTACCTTTTATCATTTCTGAGATAGAGCTCTTCCATAACAAAAAATAGACATTTCTGATATTTGTAATTCTATGATGTCCTTTTAGTATGAAACCTACTCGGTCTGGTTGTGTTTGAGAGTAACTCAGCCTTCTGAGGACATTTGAGTGGCTGGGCTAATAGCGACAAGTAGTAGCTGTTAAAGTGCAGTTTAGGCTTACTGTTGAAAATTCCTTGTAATGCTGTGATACCCACAAAAAATGTGACATAATAACGCAAAGAAATAAATATTTGCATAATAAACACATCCACAAAATTGGCAATGTTTTCTAACACCGTAAAATGGCGGTGTTAGAAAACATTGTTGTGTGTCTTTTTGTACCAGGATAACTCTTCAACTCAGTGGCGGCCCGTGAATATTTAGCCTGGGGGGCTACATGCCCCCCAGGCATTTCTAAAAGTGCAATAGAAGTTGATTTTTTGGCTTACCTGACTAATATATCGAAATTTGAGTCATATTTATATTTGGTTTCCATTTAATTCCTCTTCCAATGATAGGCTTCGGAATTTGCATGGTAAAAGGTTAGGTATTTAACTCCAGAGT
>CM022874.1:32806826-32850889 GCA_012654025.1 Pachypsylla venusta
ATTTTGGAGCTATAAGCATTACGCCCGTTATATTATATACTGACTGTGAGACATGGTGAACATACGATATTTTTCGCAAGTGAACAGCAGATATTTTAAGCAACTCGCGAGTTATAGAAAATAAACGGATATATTTTTTCAAGTGTTTTCCCTTTTTGGGGAAAAAAGAATTCTTTTGTAGATATAAAATTAAATATTTTTATGCTTTATTTTCTGTAATTTTTTGGGAGGGCTGTGCCCTTTTGCCCTTAAGGAGCAGCCGCCACTGCTTCAACTCCTTATCCGATTTAGATGAAATTTGATATATGGACATGCACCATATTAGGAGATGAGTTTTTGGACCCTTTTGATCGACCCGGGGCAGATGGTACCTATTTTAAGTGAGTCTGGTCTACATTTCACAGAACCATTAGTATGATAGTCCTCAGAGTTAAATAGTTCCCAGTTCTGAAATGTAGTGCACACAGCGTACTGGCATACTGTAACCTGATACACATCTCTGTCCTGGACAGGTTCTACAACATGTTCTGCTCGATGTTGCTTAGCCTCGAGATGATGATAGTAGAGACTCCCTGAGGCATACCCGGTTCTAGCTATCATGTCGCTCTCTCTACCAAATGTGTTTCAAATTATTTTAATCGGCAGTGTAATCAATATAAATATATGTTTGTGAAATTAAGTAAGTATAATAATAAAGCTTGCTTTACATAAACTAGTAGCTCCGAGAGCTGTAGACCTCATTCTTTGCCATATATTACTTGTATTGGATGTTCAATACTGCCCTCATGAGGAGCCCTGGTGGACCAATCATCATCAGAGGTACGTCTCCGTATCCGAAGGTTGCCATATATTACTCGTATTGGATGTTCAATACTGCCGTCATGAGGAGCCCTGGTGGACCAATCATCATCAGAGGTAGGTTTCCGTATCCGAACGTTGCCATATATTACTCGTATTGGATGTTCAATACTGGCGTCATGAGAAGTCCCGGTGGAGTAAGCATCATCAGGGGCATTTCTCTGCATCCGAAGGTTGCCATATATTACTCCTATTGGATGTTTAATACTGCCGTTATGAGGAACCCTGGTGGACCAATCATCATCAGAGGTACGTCTCCGTATCCGAAGGTTGCCATATATTATTCGTATTGGATGTGCAATACTCTACTTCTCCGAGTAATACGGTCTTCTGTCAATCTTTTAATTTCCCCGTACGTATCCAGTTTACGCCGATCCTCAATATCGTCCAACCACCTCTTATCTGAAATTCTGTCAATCTTTTAATTTCTCCGTACGTATCCAGTTTACGCCGAACCTCAATATCGTCCAACCACCTCTTATCCGAAATTCTGTCAATCTTTTAATTTCTCCCTACGTATCCAGTTTACGCCGAACCTCAATATCGTCAAACCACCTCTTATCCGGAATTCTGTCAATCTTTTGATTTCTCCGTACGTATCCAGTTTACGCTTAAGCCGATCCTCAATATCGTCAAACCACCTCTTATTCGGTATTCTGTCAATCTTTTAATTTCTCTGTACGTATTCAGTTTACGCCGATCCTCAATATCGTCCAACCACCTCTTATCCGAAATTCTGTCAATCTTTTAATTTCTCCGTACGTATCCACTTTACACCGAAACTCAATATCGTCCAACCACCTCTTATGCGAAATTCTGACAATCTATTAATTTCTCCGTACGTATCCACTTTACACCGATCCTCAATATCGTCCAACCACCTCTTATCCGGAATTCTGTCAATCTTTTAATTTCTCCGTACGTATCCAGTTTACGCCGATCCTTAATATCGTCCAACCACCTCTTATTCGGTATTCTGTCAATCTTTTAATTTCTCCGTACGTATCCAGTTTACGCCGATCCTCAATATCGTCCAAACACCTCTTATCCGGAATTCTGTCAATCTTTTAATTTCTCCGTACGTATCCACTTTACACCGATCCTCAATATCGTCCAACCACCTCTTATCCGGAATTCTGTCAATCTTTTAATTTCTCCGTACGTATCCACTTTACACCGATCCTCAATATCGTCCAATCACCTCTTATCCGGAATTCTGTCAATCTTTTAATTTTTCCGTACGTATCCACTTTACACCGATCCTCAATATCGTCCAACCACCTCTTATCCGGAATTCTGTCAATCTTTTAATTTCTCCGTACGTATCCAGTTTACGCCGATCCTCAATGCCATCTCCTTTCTCCAACGCTGTCTTCCACGATCTCTTCTTCCATCCACAATTTCCACCATCAATCTCTCTCCTGATCCCCGCATGACATATTTTTTATTTATTTTGTGAGGATGAGACTGAAAAGTCCCTTTATCCCCACAGTAAAAATGGAGGTCTTATTTATTAAAAAATAATGTAAACAAGTACAATATTTAAAAAAAAAATGAAGTAGAATAGAATAAATAATTAAATCCCTATTGAATATAAAAACACATCCATTCTCGCAGACATATATACCTAATTCCATAATCCGTGCATTGGCTAGCGCATACTTCCATTGAGAAGGATTAGGACTAGAAGGAAGAAAAAAATGATACTTCGGGAAAATAGAGGAAAACATTATAGCCCAGAAATATTCGATATAAAATGGAATAAAACAACATTAAATGATACATGTAGTTCTAAATCTATACTTATAAAACGCAAAGCCCAGTTGGTATACTGACGTAATGACTGATAATCAATGTAGCTCCACGATGGCTAAACGTAGAGACTTGAAACTTTGCACAAAGGTACCTTTTAGTATGTAGGTGCGTAATAAGAAAGGAAAAAAATAAAGTTCAAGTGGGAGCAAGTTACCGCCAAAAATGACGCTATTTAGCGGGTCTTTTTGCAATTTTTTTCTGGGCAAACTAAAAGAGATAACGAAAAATGACCGAGAATAGACCCCCCCAAAACCGTATATCCTTATATATAAAATTTGAAAATTTCCGGTTTCTGTCCGATTTATGGACGGTTTTCACCACCAAAAAATCGGAATTCAGAAGTACCACTTCGGGATGAGCGAGAAAGCTAAAATTTCATACAAAGGTGTTACGCAGTACAAAAAGTCATATCCATGAATAAAATATTGAATTTTCTAACCATGAGCGGTGCTAACTCTGGGGATCGGTTCCACCAAAAACCCATAGTTAAGAAGTATCACTTCGGAATAAGCGAGAAAGCTGAAATTTTATACGAATGTGTTCGACATAGCAAAAAGTAATATCTTTGAGTAAAATATTGAATTCTCTAAATAGGAGCCGTGTTTTCTCTGGGAGTCGGTTCCACCAAAAATCTAACATTGAGGAGATTTATTAATTCCGCTATTTCGAAGTTGTTGTTGAATTTTGTAACCGTAGCGAAGCACGGGAAAACAGCTAGTTTGATATAATATGTTGTGCTGAAAATGATAGATTAGACATTTCTTGTCAATAATATGAAAAAAAAAAACATGACTCATAATTGTTTAGAGTATCAAAAACTCATTTTTTTTTATTTACCCACCGTCATTATATGACAATTAATTGATTCCAAATTTGTTCAAGACATTTTACCGTTCGATATATTTTCACGAAAATTCATACCAACTCTGAAAATGGCAAATTAGTAAACCATACCAAATTTCATCAAGATCGGATAATTTGCGTGAAAAAGTTATGGGAAAATACAAATTCATCCAATCATTTCTTATGGGAGAAAAATGTTCGAAAAAGCGTCTGTACCTAACTCCGTAAGCGATTTTTTTTTTTTTTATTATTATTTTACAAAGGCACTCTTTCTAGCACAACGGGTAATTTTTTTGTACGTACCTACCATGTGGATAGTCGGGTAATTTACAGAAAGATTTCTTGAACTCTTTTTATATTTGGACGTCCATAACTCGAAATCCGTGCATTTATCGAAAACATAACTTCACACAAGGAAACATTCTGACTACCTATATGATAAATGTATCCTCAAAATATCACATCGATATGATAAAACATTAATATACTTATGCGTGTTAGAGTAAAAAAAAAAAGCTCCAGAAAAGATCGAAAAAATCGAAAATGGTTAAGTTATAATTTTTTTTAGGAAATGCGAAATCTTTTAAACAGAACAAATAATGTAGGTATCTACAAAATTTCAGCTTTCTAGGATAATCAGGCGCAGGGATATAGACCGTGTTTCTAAAGTGACACAAAGTGTCAGCCGGGATTTTTAATGAAAATCTCGAGTTAAGGTCAGAAGGATCCCAAGAATATAAAATCCTGCTTCTGAATGTTTAACATAGTGGTCGTGGTAAGCGCGAGGTGGAAAAAAAGAAAAAAAATATGAATTTTTGTGGTGCTCATAAAAGACGTTCCAGTTAACAGGCAGAAGTAAAATTAAATAAAAATTCAAGTGCCAACAGTGAATATCGAAGAAAAAAAAACTTGTTGAAGAGGTAAAATTGAATGAAAAGATATCTACAAACTAGGTTTAGCGTGTACCTATATATATATATATATAGCACAGTCGTTTTGTTTTTCTTGGAGTTGAAAAACTAGCGCTTTGCTTGATATGAGTTAACAAACCTTCACTGACTGCAACCAATAAAATTTCGGATAAAACACGGCATTGTGTTCCAGAGATTATTAAAAAAAAGTATAAATGAGGTTGAAAGGAGGCTCTTGAAGTAAATGATCATGGGAATCTGTCACTATGGACTCTTACAGGGTTGGTGGAGTAGTTGTAAGACGGTCTGACTCGTAAACTGTAGGGCGTGGTTCGAACCCCAGCCAACCCAAGGAATTTCATCCTCATGAATTCGAGATATTCATTTCCATTGGAGGACATAGGTCCTGTATTACAGGCAAAATGCATGCATCTATCTATATATATAAAAGTGAATGTCTGTTTGTTTGTTTATTTATTTGTTTGTTTGTTTGTTTGTTCGCTTATAACTTACGAACTACAGCTCGGAATTGCACGAAACTTTGCACACTTATTTGTTATTACCCGGGGAAGGTTATAGGCACGGTATAGTCCGGCCATTTTAGTTACGGCCGATTTTATGGCCGATTTTNCCCCCCCCAAATCATGGTCTACGGCCTCAGGAAAATTATCAGAACTGAATTAGGTCAAGCCGTTTTCGAGTTACGGCAAAATTTCTAATTTATGCACCAAAATCGGATAGTCACGGTCCGATATCTTAATTTTTGTCCCCACAACATATCAACTCAAAGCGAGAAAGTTTGAGGTGTCCCTGTTGTCTTTATTTTAGGACATTCTCTGCAAAGTTATGACTAGCTATTCCAGAGTTATGAGTTCGAGAGTTATGAGAAACCGGAAACAGGCAAAATAATATCTAGAAAATACTAAAAATTCAGAACGGCCATGCCTTTAAGGCCCCTGACGAAAGGTTTAAATCTTGGCTTTTTTAAAGGTTGCAATACACAGGGTGGACACAAACCCATACCCCCCTCCCCAAATTAAATTCTCCTTGAAAAACAAAAATATCAATATTAGAATCGTAGCACTAGCAAAACAGCTAGTAGTAGAATAAAATAAGGCTATGTCCACAAGACCGTGCGGTACCGCGCGGGTCGAATGAACAATCCGATACAAGTTTGTAGAACTACTACCGAGCGGTCATGTGAAGTGTGACAGGAAACAATGGAAATCAAAATGAAATTTTGGTTTCTGGTTTAAGTTTTCTTTTTCTTGTAACTCTGGACACGTGAATTATACATCAAAATCGGCAGGCAACAATAGGATTCGAATCATAAACTCTTGAGAGCAACTGGGTATAGCTATGGTAATAGCAACAAATGGTAGCATTATAAGGTTATGTATGAGTTATATTAAAAAAAACTATAATGCCCTCATTACAGGTTGTTTTTATTGCATAACATAAAGCAATTTAAATATACTTTTATAATGTTAAGAACGTTAAGTTTTTTAAGGTTTTTCTTGGCAATAAAATGGCATAAAATTTAAACAAAATTTCATCTTTTTACTTTCCTGAGATAGAGAGATCTGGTGACAGAGAGGTAGAAATCGAACCAATGCTCAGTGGTCACTGCACTAGTCTTGCACTCGGGAGACCCTGATTCAAATCCTGACAGGGGCAATAATTTGTAATTGTGGTTTGAATTTTTTGGGTCCCACCCAGCCCCGCAATGACCATTAGCAGCTATGGGGATAAATACGCATAGCGACCCGGTGCCGGCATTGCAGGTAATGTAAAAAAAAAAAAAAAGTAATTAGATATTGATAGATATTGGGTAAATCCTACAATGCTGCAGTGAGCGCCAGAGTTGTGACATAATAACACAAAGAAGCAGCATTTACTAATGGGTTTCCTGAAAACCTATTAGGTTTCCTATAAAAATATTGGAATCGTACGGAATCCTAAGGAATCCTCTATGGGTGGACATAATGTCAATAAAGTGAATTGTGTGGATCACCCACTGGGCAATAACATTATAGTAATGAGGCGTTGTTTATAATAGAAAATAAGTGGGCAGCCCACAATGTACACATGGGGTATGAACTATTTATTGTTAGATACTTCGTTTAATATACTAAATCCAAATATAAAATAACAGTCAGCTTATTGCTACCATTAACTTTAATATGCTACCAATACAAAAGCGTCCATAATATCCCAATGTAACTTATCTAAGTGTATATCTGTCAAGTGTGGGCTTCGCTCTCTATGTACAGTAAATTATGGCCATATAAATCCGTAATGACTAATCCATAATAAAGATGCTCCGGAAAAACAAAATGGCGAATATCTTCTAAAAGCTCACACGATTTGTTGATTGATTTAGTAGGACTATGACCTACATAAAAACTCTTTGGCTTACTGACAACCGACATCGAATTCTGAAGCGTGCTTACATAAGGGGTTGATTTTGAAATACTTCTATTGTATATCTATGTAACACACATTGTTTAGACAAACAGTATCTCTCAATATCCCCCTCACCCCAAAAAAGCATTGTCTGACACCATAGAAAAACAAAGAAATTCAACAATTTTGAAAGATATTGGTTTTTTTTTTTCTTTCTTTTATTGATATTTTCAATATTATTGATTATTTCAAGAATATCAATAATAGCTAATATTATTGATATTCTTGAAAACTAATAACAATCATTACAGGAGAGTTCTCGTCCATCTATTTGTGCCATCTCATTGTTGTTGGCAGACTTACACCTGTTTCCATAGTCCAACTCGTTTATATGAAAGTGACCTAGTAAAATTAATGAGTTACCCATATACCCAACACAGGTACCCACAGACAAATAGCCTGCTTTTTTAACTTCCGATTAAATCTTGTAGTTGTAATGTTATATGGTTAGAATGATTAATTTCTGGTTTTAATATTAACTTTTAAGACGAAACATGATCTTAATATCATTTCTGGTTGATCTGCAGTGATTAGTTCGGAATTCAATAAACTATTCCTAGTTATCAAATACTTTATGTCGAGTTTTTATCGATTTCCTTTAACAGTTGAAACTGTTTATAAACAGTTTATGATTGCCATGATTAGATGATTAGTTATTTGCGATTGGAAAGATTTGCAAAAGAACATTGAAATATAATGATTATCGTTTTACTGATGTTTAGTATTGTTCATTGGATGTGGTTGTCGTTGTAAAGGTAAGAACTATTCCTCTTCACCCCATTTCAAGAATCATGTATGGAAATGTAGAAACAGGTTGATGTAATGTTACTGAAAAGGTTTAGAAGGCTGGAACTGTGATAGTTTGCATACCAGCTTGTCCTAGTGCGATGAACAGACCATTGTGAGGAATTCTAATCAACCTAGTCTTTATAGGATGGTTTCATCTTCCCATTGGATGAAACCAACCAATGGTTCATTTGCAGCCATTGAATAATTCCATGGTGGCTTAGGTTAGTGGAAAGGAAATAATCCCTGACCTGCCCCTTAATCGCCTTCTGCAACCGTCGGTAATGGAAAAACTCTTTTTTAATCGAAGATATCAGAAATATACACAGTACAAACCTAGCTCTTCACTAAACATTTTCGAAAAAAAAACGAAACGATTTTTTTGAAAATTATGGTTGAATTTTTGGTTAAACTTTTCGTTAAATAGTTCGCATTGTCGTTGAATAGTATCCGATCTCATTTGACCGTTACTTTTTTGGCTCAACATCTATTGGTTATTCGAAACGGGGGTTTTACCCTCGATTCGCTAAAAAGCTAAAAACTTACAAACCAGCTACCCACATTGACCTCACCCAGCCTGAGTTATTCCGGAAAAACCATCATCACAAGGCGCGAACTTATGTGGTCACCCACGTAATAAAACCTCGCTGGACGTTGCTTAACTTTGTTGATCCAACGGGAACTGATATATTTAACGTGCCAAAAACGCGGGCTAATCTTACTTATTTTATTTCTGTATTCAATATTCTAAATAATATATATATAATTTTTTTTTTTTTTTTTTTTTTTTTTTTTTTTTTGTAGAACTGATTATTGGAGGAGTACTATTACCCTTGATTAATCAATATTTGTATGTAGTGTACGCGCGGTAGTTTTAGTGCAGGGGTGTTGTGTAATAATGGGGCTCCTTAGATTCTAAATATCCTTTTAAGATTTGTTTGATTAATTACTCTAGGCGTAGGTGAATAACTCTCTTTTGTACCATCTCACTATTGCGTTAGGTTTCGAATCTAATGGCCGAATTTTCTTCATTCAAGCATTACCTTTCATCATTCATCCTCTACATTCTACATTCCAATCAGATGAACACCATCCAAGTAATATTTCAAAAGAATGACTATTTGTGTGATACGTTCATTGTTCATTGCTTATGCTCTTTTGTCTTCAAACGATTCAAGGGCATCATTAATCATTATTTCAAAATCATCAAACATTCTGATCAATTTTTCTCATATCAATTAAAATAATATGTCATACAGATATGGAAATGGGTGAGACAGATATGTACCTGGAAAACATTTTGAAATATACCTACATAGATAGGTTAGGTCTTTCAGAGGAAGAAGAGCATTTTGGTTATCTCTCTATAAGATGTTGACCATATAATAATACGACTTGGGCAGAACAAGATCCTTAAGGGACTTACTAAGGCAGTATAATAAGTGTATTATTATTATTTATCTATTTATTATTATGATCAATAGAGTTTCGAGATGGATATATGTGACGGATCTGAGATATAGTTTTATGGCTAGATATATCACTAATATACAGGACGCCTGAATATTATTATCTTTATATATAAAAGGCAATGTCCTGAGTGACTGATCAATATAGAGCCGAAACTATTAATGCTATAGACTTGGCAGGGACTTTCGTTGCACCATCTAAATGTGCACTAAGGAAGGATTTTGCAAAATTTTAATTTTGAGGGGTGGAAATCGTGAAAAGTAAACAATCCCCATAAGAAATACATTTGAGCGAGAGAGAGATAGCATGATACATGTATATAGGTACATACATACAACAGCGTACACGCCTACTTTCACAATTTTAGAAAAAGAGAAAAAATACTATTAGCATGGGAACGGCCATACCTCTAAGGCGCCAAGCTATAGGCTGTAGCGAAGCACGGGCGAAACAGCTAGTTTTATATAGGTACTTATCTAATATCTGAGCGCACGGCAGTACGCGAGGCCAGATTCCAGAAAGCACTAGTGTATCTTTACGTTAAGCAATTCATCTGGTTTCACACGGCACGGCGCGACGTTAGGTGTCCAGTTCAACAAAGAATAGGTCACCAAATATAAATTTCAAAATTTACACTTTTGGATACCCACTGAATCATTCTCGGGATCTACTGAACCAAGAAATGGGATTTTTTTTTTAAAACCATTGAGTTCTGAAGTAGGAAAATCTATTTTAGTGTTAATGTCTTTGAGGGGTCCGTAACAGATATTTCCGCTGATTTTTTAACGGGTTAAATACTATGGTTTCCAAACTGATACCAGAAAATGTACTCAGCTAGAGAAATGCACAGAGCAAATTGATATTGACATTTCAAGAATTATTTTTTGTATTCTCTTTAATGGTAGATAGATATATTTTTAAAAAATATAACCTATCATTGGGTATATTGAAAACAATAAAAGGTTTGGTCAGTTAAATGTAGACTCTGTCTTAAAGCTTACCCTATGTGATTGGTATTTTACTACAGGGAGACAAAAAAAATATATTTGACTGAGCAGAAAATGCAATTATTCATAAATGAAAACAAACCACCTTTTGAATGCAATGGAACCTAAGAGTCCAGTCTGTTACAAATTAATTCTATTGAAGATCTTTGCAATGATGAAACAGATTTCAGATTCATAGAGCAGCCAATGACAGTGCTAATGACATTGATAATACTATTATTACATAAATTCCAGCGCGAACATCATTCCATTGTGAAGAACATTCCTCGTAATTATTCTCATCAAAAATAAAGTTTATTCGTTGAACTTAATTATTCAATGAAAGGTCACAAGTATCCCAGGATTTCAGATATCAACAAGTAAGATAATCGAGAACCTAATTTACTTCAATTTCTCCGGAAGAAACAAAAAACACCAAAATGTTGCCGAAATGGTCTAATATCATCTATTGATCACAATGAATAGCGATCCAATGAATTTGAAAAGATGAATGAAAATAGATTAAAAACTTGCTAGAATGATAACAAAATAATATTTGAAAATAATTTATGTCCGGTGCGCTGACACGCCTCTCAGAGCATCTCGACTACTTTTATGCATAACTGTGTTCTGTACCAAAGTGGTCAGACTAGATTTCTGTGTCTGTACAAGATGTTAGCGATCACTAGAAACAGTTTCAATTTGATATCACTATTCAGGAATTTACTCATCTTAATTTTATCTGCCAACTTTTCAAGGCCAAACCAAAAAAATATTTTGAAATTGCCTGTGGAAGGATTCCAACATGAGTAATAGTCAACTATTCAATATAAGTTATGAACGTTGATAATATAAGCTCTCAGCAAACTTATGGGATGAGTAAATACTTCTCCTAGAATTCTTTTTTTCCTAAAAAAAAAACGCTTTTATCGCGTCTTTATCGGACAGACGTTTAAAGTGATCTTTTTTGGATTAAATTTTTAAGGTAATCACTATATATGGCATTTTAAAGATAAACTACAAAAATGACGAAAGAGAGACGGAAAAGACATACAGATCTTATGAAATGTGAGAATGGGAAATAATCAGATCTTGTGGAACAAAGGAATGAAAGTTATGAGAGTTGGCCATACCAGACTGACTCACAGTTACCTTTTAGGAAATCTCCTCCGCCTGTTTATCGTTGCAGTGACTGTGCACCATATTCTCTCCTGACCCCTCAACAGTCGCCTCGCATCGTTTCTACCGTTTGAAATTTCTCTGAAGATTGAAGCTCGAAGTTTCAAGTTTTCCTCCCAAAAAAAAAACAAAGTAAATTAAATTGCCGACATGATCAATTACTGACTGTAGTTAATCGGATTTTAAAAGAGTTTAATTGAATTAAGCAGACGGTGAAGCTAACACCTAGGTGCGTGATCTACTATTAATTAGCATTACATAAATGTTAGGTGAACGCATTCATTGAAATGAATGGACGGACTAGGTACTCATAAGCAGACCAAACGTAACACTAGGTTCAATATGGTGCATCACGGTTGCGTTGGTGTCATCTCCTGTCAGAAGTATTCTAGAGTAGAAGTAGAACGGAACTGCCAAACTATTAAGTGGTTGACCTTTCTAATCTCTTTCAGTGGTTAGGAGTAAATTTTAAAAAAGACATGAGGAAATTATTCTTACGTCTTCTTACTACAGGATAAATTGAACAGACAATTATCCTTATTGAACCTTGTAGTTGCTCATCAATATTCGAATCGAATGGATTGTAAGAATCTACGATTTCTGTAATATCAAAATTAAATCATCTGTTCCAGGGAAAAATGCCAGGAGGTAGCAGAGAAGTTTGGGAGATGGACCGGAGATATTCCGAGTCTCAGCAGCCTTCAACTCCAGTACCTCTTATACCGGGTGCTTCGGAAGATCTTCATGCATGGTCCATTTACAGGTAAGTTTTTATTCAATGACCTGTTTACTCTCTTCATTGCTCAACTATCAGACAGACTCATCTGATAGTTCCCTCTCGTGAAGATCTTTTATCACTGACTTCCATTAGTTTTACGAATTTCATCCCTCCATCTTCTTTGGCCATCCTCCAGATCTTATTTCCTTGTTACTCCATCTACCATCATTTAGTTCCACGTATATACCAAAAATTATCTTATTCCTAACAAAGATTGTTCGCATGTTTTATACTTTTGTCACTTTCTTAAGTTTGCATTGCCGTTATTGTTCTTTAATCTTGTACCTATTTTACAGGCAAAATTTAAATTCAGATTTTACCGACTCGGCGTTAGGATCAAGTGAAAAATCACCTCTTCCATACGGAAACTTTCAACTTAGAGAATCAACAGTCCAGTCCATCCTAAGCCATCCTCGCTATGGCCCAAAGTAAGTATTCTACTTAAATTTTCATTCTAATAATTCTCTCAAATGTTGTTGTTGTTGTTGTTGTTAACGTTCTCAACTACTCTCACTGTGTCCCCAGGCCAAGAAAGGCGGCCTCTCCAACAGGATCTGTCCATAATGCTGACGGTTCTAGTAAATTAGTTGGGTTTGACGGATAGTTAAATGATGGCTAGTTGCGGGCGGCTCATGATTTACATCATGAGCAGCCAGCATACATAGACGACAACGATCAGATACTTCAGGGTTTAGCAAGAACTTATATACCAACTCTTTGAGGAAGTATCTGGAGCAGCACGGCTGGGTCCAACGGAGGAAAAACACAGTGAGTTGTCGTCGGAACGGTGTTGATGGTCTTTGGCCGTGCCCGAGGGCACGGGTAGCCCCGGTACGAAGAACCAACCATCTTGGGGGCCTCTCTCAAATGTCATCCACCGAGACTAACCACAACGATTAATTCGCTCTTAAATTACGTTTTTCTTAAAATTGTTTTACAGATCACCTCTGGGGTCCAATATGTATACTTATCTCAAATTTGGACTACCCAGAGTATTTCCACCTGGAGGATTACGTGGAGCAAGAGAAGGCTCCAGTGGATATGATTCCAGTGAAGATGGAACTACCCATCGAGGACCAAGAACAGCTGCCGAAAGGAAAGCAAGAGCTCAATATTTAAGAGCCAGAAGTGATCCTGATTTCAGAAATTTAATTCCGAATGGGGTAAGTTTAGTCACTTCTTACGTCCCACCCACTTTTAATTTTAGAAATTTCGCGAAAAACTCTCCTTGCCCAAAAGTAAACAATTACTGCGTCCAAATTGTTATGTCTTTTCAATAGAAATAGATAAGCTCAAGTTCATAGTGCGCACGCACTATTACTTATGGAAATAACAGAGACGTTGCGATAAATTGGATGCAGAAAGAAAGAAAATTCTATATGCAATAGCGTGACTAATGTCAGAATGATTTCACACTAGCATAGCATAAAGTGTATTAGCAAACAATGTTCTGCGAATGATCCAATGTGTTTATCTTTCCTCAGCACGTGGTAGTGCACAGAAATCATCAAGCAGGCGCTGGCAGAATGGCATCTTCCCGAGGAAAGAGCATCAGTGAAGCAAATCTATTAAACCATGACATACAAGTACCCCATCATCGAAGCATGCACGAATTGAGAAGTTTTGAAGTACAGCACCCAGGACAGCGAACATTTCTAGACATACACCATCCCGGAAATCCTTATCCTGGAGGGTAAGTATTCTTCAAAACATTAAGCATGAAGTACACCACCCTGGACAGCGAACATTTCTAGACATACACCATCCCGGAAATCCTTATCCTGGAGGTAAATATTCTTCAAATCATTAAGCATGAAGTACAGCACCCAGGACAGCGAACATTTCCAGACATACACCATCCCGGAAATCCTTATCCTGGAGGGTAAGTATTCTTCAAATCATTAAGCATGAAGTACAGCACCCAGGACAGCGAACATTTCTAGACATACACCATCCCGGAAATTCTTATCCTGGAGGGTAAGTATTCTTCAAATCATTAAGCATGAAGTACAGCACCCAGGACAGCGAACATTTCTAGACATACACCATCCCGGAAATCCTTATCCTGGAGGTAAGTATTCTTCAAATCATTAAGCATGAAGTACAGCACCCAGGACAGCGAACATTTCTAGACATACACCATCCCGGAAATCCTTATCCTGGAGGGTAAGTATTCTTCAAATCATTAAGCATGAAGTACAGCACCCTGGACAGCGAACATTTCTAGACATACACCATCCCGGAAATCCTTATCCTGGAGGTAAGTATTCTTCAAATCATTAAGCATGAAGTACAGCACCCAGGACAGCGAACATTTCTAGACATACACCATCCCGGAAATCCTTATCCTGGAGGTAAGTATTCTTCAAATCATTAAGCATGAAGTACAGCACCCAGGACAGCGAACATTTCTAGACATACACCATCCCGGAAATCCTTATCCTGGAGGTAAGTATTCTTCAAATCATTAAGCATGAAGTACAGCACCCAGGACAGCGAACATTTCTAGACATACACCATCCCGGAAATCCTTATCCTGGAGGTAAGTATTCTTCAAATCATTAAGCATGAAGTACAGCACCCAGGACAGCGAACATTTCTAGACATACACCATCCCGGAAATCCTTATCCTGGAGGGTAAATATTCTTCAAATCATTAAGCATGAAGTACAGCACCCTGGACAGCGAACATTTCTAGACATACACCTTCCCGGAAATCCTTATCCTGGAGGTAAGTATTCTTCAAATCATTAAGCATGAAGTACAGCACCCAGGACATCGAACATTTCTAGACATACACCATCCCGGAAATCCTTATCCTGGAGGGTAAATATTCTTCAAATCATTAAGCATGAAGTACAGCACCCTGGACAGCGAACATTTCTAGACATACACCATCCCGGAAATCCTTATCCTGGCGGGTAAGTATTCTTCAAAACATTAAATTTATAAATTATGAAATTTACATTGATGGATGGCTATTGTACAAAGAAATTTAGGGAGGAAACTTAACAATCAAAGTCCTCGCTCCTCCAACAGTTTGCAATATTACAACATTAATAAAAAAATTGAAAATGCAAAAGAAAAAGGTAACCTAAATCTTGATAAACAATTTGGCCATTCTTAGGAATTTCATTAGATTATCAATAGTTGATTGGTCATCTTACAGGATGTCTTTTAAGGATTGGGCTGGTCTAAATCCAGCCTTGATCCTAATATCTTCAAAGTGAGGACATGAAGTCAGGAGGTGTTGGACAGATATTACCGTGTTGCAAGAATTACAAATTGTAGGGTCAGTCCTTTCTAACAAGAACTTGTGGGTAAGAATTCGATGATTGATTTTAATTTTTGGGTAGCATTAAGGAGCAACTTATTTTATAACTACAAGCTTAACTGAGGTGTAGCCTCTCCTGCCTTTTCGAACGTACACATTTGTTCTCACGAGCCCGAGTGTTCCCGAAACAGCCAACTAACTCATGGTGTCCTTGAAGTGCGAAATCTCATCAAATCCACGAAACACGTTCCATGATCTGTCAAGATCTGGTGTATTTTAAGGTGGTAAAGTCGTTGGCTTAACGCTTCATTTGGATGTATATTATTTTTCTGTGACCACAGGAGACCAGCTTCCATAGCAATACCTAACTCGAGACCATTAAACCCAAGAATGCTCCATGTGCCGCCAACTCATATGAATGACAGAGCTACAAGTGCACTATCCCAATCACACCTTGATCCTGGTCACTCTCAGTATCAATCCAGCCGGTCTGAGTTTTTTCCTCATTTGCAAGTGAGAGGTTTAGAAATTCCACCGTCAAATCGGAATAAATTTTTCGTACAAGGAGTTTCATTTGAAGTAAAAGGAAGTGAGGTTTTAGCCGTTATGTCAACCTCAGGTATGAATCTATTAACTTGTTTAAATTTATAGCCTACCCTGTTCCTCTCTAGCTCCGCCTGCTTAGCTAGGTACCTGAGACATTATATCACAGCTGTTCATTTTTTTTTTCAGGATTTAGCCTATTAATTTCGGCTATAAACTATATGTAAAAAAATTACATCAATACGTTGCTGTGTAGAAGAAGGACAAAGCATCAAATACAGTTTTGTATTTATAAGATTACTAAGAGGCTTCGCCAGGCACCTTAGAAGCTTGCCTTTTCTGTGTGGGGGATAAACATAGGCTCTACTACTAACTGTCTTAGATAATATGATTATGAGTCAATCAGTTAGTCAGTATACCAACTGGGCTTTGCGTTTTATAAGTATAGATAGGTAGGCATTATATTAAAAAAATCAATTCCATACATATCTGCGTGAAAAAAAGGAAGAACAATAAACAAACAAAATTTCGTAGATATAATATTAGTGGGATTTGCATACCCATGTTTTTTCTACAAATGTCTGCACAAACATTTCTCATATTGAATGTGTTTTTTTTTTTTTTTTTTTTTTTTTTTTTTTTTTTTTTTTTTTAGCTTTGGAAGGAAAAGCTATTCTTGATGCTTTGGCTGGAAGAAATGATGCAAAAGCATTTCAAGTAGTTCTTAATGGACATAGTATTCCACTTCAAGCTCTGAGGAGACGACTGGTTTACGTACGATCTCAAAGTTTTCTCTCGCCAGATCTTAATGTTGCTCAAACTTTAACATTTTATTCACATTTAAGGAGGCCACCAAAACATAGTATAAAAGTGACAACATCAGAACAAGTAAGCTTTCTTTTATTAAAGTTAGATGCAGGCTTCAAAATGTATTCGAATTTCTGTTATCAAGGTAATTAGATGTCAAACTAATAAATCATTTATACGAAGAAATCTCATGAAATTATGCTCATATTTTGAAGATTAAGGTCTCCCAAATGGAAACATGGTCAATTATATTGATGAAAGTTGAAGTATAGGTACCGACATTTTGAACATATCTGGTCTGCTGGTCAGTGGTAGAATCACCTAGCTCCAAACTTTGAACAACTATGACATATTAATTTTATAACTATTCTACCCATAAATTATTTGAGTTATTAGCATGCTAGCATACGTTCATGTTGGATGATAATGAGAAATTATCACACTGGAACAATCTTCTATAGATCTGCTGAGCTCAGTGGCGGATACAGAGGTGGACAATAGAGTGAACGCCCATCTCTCAGGTTTGAAGAACCTGGGGGATGGGACACCCTCCAACTGATAACTTATATCCTCTCCCGGCTGTGCTGTCAGGCTTCCTCGCACACGACTATGTCACCTACCTATTGATTTATGTTCCATTTTTTCCTCAGATGGGACTTCTCATAGAAGAGTTGGGACTAAGTCAAGTTCTCAACACTCGAGTTGGACGATTGACAACGTCTGAGTTGAAGAGACTGAGTATAGCCTGTTGTCTCATGTCCCATGCGGATATACTTCTTCTGGACTCACCAACTGTTGCAATGGATATATTTGACACTTTCTTCTTAGTTGAGTTTTTGAGAGGTTGGGCAAGTGGAGGACCAGGTAAATACACGTTCATATGATTCTCTGTGGACAGGGTGATTTCCAAGGCATCAATTTTATGCTACAAGTGGAGGACCAGGTAAATACACGTTCATATGATTCTCTGTAGACAGGGTGATTTCCAAGGCATCAATTTCATGCTACAAGTGGAGGACCAGGTAAATACACGTTCATATGATTCTCTGTAGACAGGCTGATTTCCAAGGCATCATTTCATGCTAGAACTGGAGGACCAGGTAAATACACGTTCATATGATTCTCTGTAGATAGGGTGATTTCCAAGGCATCAATTTCATGCTATAAGTGGAGGACCAGGTAAATACACGTTCATATGATTCTCTGTGGATAGGGTGATTTCCAAGGCATCAATTTCATGCTACAAGTGGAGGACAGGTAAATACACGTTCATATGAGTCTCTGTGGATAGGGTGATTTCCAAAGGCATCAATTTCATGCTATAAGTGGAGGACCAGGTAAATACACGTTCATATGATTCTCTGTGGATAGGGTGATTTCCAAGGCATCATGCTACAAGTGGAAAGGTCCAAAAGTTTAACCTGCATCGGTTATAAGATTCGAATCATTGCAAGACAAGCCTTTGTTAAGTATTTGATTATTTTAATTTTCCTTGTTGTATTGATATTTAGAGGACCAATTCTATAAAAAACCGAAGTGTTCATTTGGCATAGCTCGAATGTTCGAAACCTAAAACTCGGTTTTGAAGTGTGTAGAATATACGAGTATACTGGACCTTGGTGGATGATTTGCTAAACCATTAGCTCATTTACGTGCAAAAGACTGCTTGATCATTTTCTGATAATAATCGACCTCGAATCGTCTGAGAAATGACTTTAGATTTGAGTTGAGAATTAGATGAAACCACGTACGTATATTCATATTTCATACTATTTTTACTTTCTCTTCCTATAGAAGATAAAGTATGTAATCGTGCAGATTGTGCATTTTTTATTATTTTATCTTACAGCAGGTATGGCGGGCAAGATGGTGATTTTAACGTTACAGCCCCCAACATATGAGATCTTTACAATGATCAGTAGAGTTCTATTGGTTTCTGGAGGCAGAACAATGTACTCGGGAAAAAGAAGAGATATGTTACCTTATTTTGCAGCCGCAGACTATCCTTGTCCTGCTTTCAAAAATCCATCTGATTACTACTGTAAGTAGATAGTACATCTCTTCCGCATTAACATTCAAATGTAATAATAGCAAAAAAGAAAAAAACGGGAATTGACACTTATGACAGCCCGTTACAGCGTAAAGTCAGTATTACAGGTGTTCCACATCAAATAAGGTTGCTAAAAATATGAGATAACATTCTATAGCAAAGAAAACCCAGGTTTTTCACCTTCATCTCACATAAAAAACATACAAGTACCTCATTAAAGACCGCAATTTTGGATTTTGGCATAACGTCTCTTAAACCTTAAACAGCTATTGGTCATTGGAAACGGTGGTTTTACCCTTCATTTGCTGGAAATTTAAAAACCGTCTACCAAGATTGACCTCACCAAGCTTAGATCGGGATGAGAATTGGGAATAGGCAGCATAACTTTAGTGATCCTAGGGGAACTAGTGTATTCAACGTGACATTGACGCTGGTTTTAAATTATTTTCATACTAGATCCCTTTTGGGAAATGATTCTACTTTCCGACTCTTGTAATAAAATTTTCTCCCCATTTCATTTTCAGTGGACTTGGTGACGCTGGATGATCTTAGCGCTGAAGCGATGTTAGAATCATCACAAAGAATAGAACAACTATCGGAACTTTTTAGAAGAAGGGAAGAGCCTTTGTCGGAACCTCCGCTTCCTCATTTGTTAATTCCAAAAGTAGGCTCTACTTCAGCTATACGTCAAGTTTTCGCTTTATTTCTGTAAGTTAATCATATGGACGATGCACTCTTAATGATTCTTCATTGTCATTGTCAATGCTAAAGCCCGCCCAATCAGATTCGATCATCCGTGACTGCAGATAAATGATTCTGGTCTACTGGTACCACACCAAAAAACAAATAATTTGCAATTTCATCAATTATTATACGTTACGCAACGGAAATATGTAATTTCTCCTCAATATTGGTGCTATGAATTTCTATTATTCGGACCCCACCCCTGTAAAATATTGGATTCCATCACACCAGTCTAGTATTAGTAGAACTTGTTCAATCAAATACAGTGCGATCAAAAAGTCACCCCCTCCCCGATAAAAAAATTGCAATTTTAGTTACTGCCATAGTAAAATTATTAGGTATTTGTTTTTGTAATATGTTAAAACTTTGGAAGGGGTGAAAAAATGGCAACCACCCAAAGTATTTTTTTAATAATCAACCTATGCCTTTATTACAGGCGTCAAATGGCGTATTCTCAGCCTAGCAGCCTCCTCAACTGGCTATCTCAGTTACTAATAGCCACGATTTTGTCCGTTATCATTGGTGTGATATTTTGGGATGTGCCATCTACTGACTCTCAGCTTCTACTTAACGATAGGTATGCTATATTCTCGCTTTAAGAACTACCATTACGGACATTGCAACCATATTATTGACACAAAATAAATGTCTGAAATATCAATAATAAATAATTACTTCAAGACAAAAAAAATTATTGATTTAGTTTGGTTAGCTTTAAATCGTTGATTAACATTAAAAAATCAAAATTAATATACAACCAGGAAGAAAGGATCTAAATTTGGTAAGTTTGCTTTCTTACTATCGGTCGCAGATTCGATGGGTGTAATGTCGAGATGGGAGAAGCTAAAAAAAAAGTCAACCAACTTATGATATGGGTTTAGCATTTTTTAGTCGTTCAGTATTTTGGGCAATGATTTTTACAGTCAAATTATATTAATTCTTGATTCCTTTCCACACTTAGATTTATTTTTTGTAATTTCCTCTCCAGGTTTGGTTATCACTTTACAATTATGTGTTTGGCATCATGGCCTCTACTTATATCACTGTCTATGTCGAGATGTCATGGCCACGATAGAGCGGCCGTAGAAAGTGATATCAAGGATGGGCTGTACTCCAGATTTTTGTATGTCATTGTCATGGTGAGTCCGATTTTATTAAAACCGGAAGAGGATGAGAACGTGTTATAATAATAACACGCTCGAGTAAATTTCCAAAATAATAATCAGAATAGATTTTTATTTTTCGCTAAAGAAAAACGAGGATCCCAAAACGTGTTTTGGCATTGAATCGAAAATTTCGGACCACTACAATACTTTTCTTTTTATAGGATAAGGAAAGTAAAATCTTTTTGAAATGTTTGACTCTTCAAATACAATGCTTATGGATTAAAATATTAAATGTTTACTTCATATTTCAGTTGTGTTGCTCAGTACCTGCTAGTCTTGTGATATGGTTAGCTTTGGTCATACCAGCTTACGCCATGTCAGGGCTTTATATTCAAGGACCTGACACGGAGGCATTTTACATCTATGTGGGTAGGTTTGACTAAAAACAGTACTTATACCTATTTATTATATAAAGTACCAACTCGATTTTTTTTTTTTTTAAATATCCCTCATCTCTTTTTATTATTTTAATTTTTGTTATATCTTTGGAGATCTCCCTAATTTTGCAAACTAGGTTGACTAAATTTGTTCTAGCCTCAACAACGATTACTCATATGCCTTACGAGACGAGGCAAGGGCACCATCGAAACAGTACGTGTTTCGAGCGGAAACCCATCCGAGTACAAAACACGCGTAACTTCAAAACATACAAGCTCATGTTACAGACAGGTATGATAAAGGTAGCTTGCACTAACCATTTTGCTGTGCACTGTCTTTCCACAATAGCGCACACGCTTGTGGAATTAAACACTCGGGAGCTGTAAGGCACAAGTTGTGGAATTACGTTTAAAAGAATGGCTAGCTAGCGCCCATGGTGCGTTTGAAAACACCAGTTCAACTTGATCACTGAAGATAAGCAAATTCGAACGAAGTTTTACTACCACCTAGGTTCGCGGCTTCATAATTTTTGGTCCAACCCAGGCTGGTTGAGGTCAAATACGAATGAAGGGTAGACTCGGTTCGGTTGACTAATAGGTGTTAAAAAGATATTAAGCAAAAAAAAAGGTTCAATGTAGGATCAATTGTCTGTGGCAAAAATAAGCATATTTTTGAATTTTGGACCTTATCAGATTTCCCTTCAAAAAATGTCTTCATTCCTGTAATTTTTTCAGTGTACACGATTCTCTACCTAGGTTGTATTCAGGTTCTCTTCACCACATTTGGCTTCATGACAAGATCCCGTGTTGTGGCTACCTTGCTCTCAACTTTGGCGTCGTCATTAATAGCCCTCACTAGTGGCGTACCTATTCACATAAATGACTTGATGTCTCCTGTTTATCCATATCTGACAGATACTTCACCCGCCAGATGGATAATGAAGGCGGTGGCCAGTAGAGAGTACTCTCAGAACGTCTTGGCTAGTTACTCCACCAATATGTTGTGCAGAAATAAACAGGTCAGTGTGTACTTGTGTAGGGGTTTATGTTTCTAAAAGATCAGTGCATACTGAACTGGTCTGCAGAGTACGTAATCGTTGTATCGGACCATAGCGCATGGCGTACGTTTCTGTGGTGAAGACGTGAAAATTGATCAAGTTCATGATAATTGGTACCCACTAACTTTCAAAGCTGGGCGTTAGTGTCAGTTATATCCAAGTGCTTTTCTGTGGTAGGTACGGACCTACTACAGCCACAGGAAAAATAAACCCATCTGTGAAGTTTATATAGGTCAGTTGTATACGGTGTAAGTCATCCTATATGAACCTGTTAGTGTTTTGGTCTTATTTAAGTCAATTGTGGGTCTATCGTTAGCAATAGATTCTTGTATCGCATCTTGCAATTTCTTTTCGTACTCCATCCTAGGAATCTGTCATTTTGTTTATAACGAACACGGTTTGGATGGCAATGTCAATCCTGACACCAAAACGGTCCATTTTGAAAGAGACCCTAAATTATGAAAATTAGAAGTTTTTTTTATTATTACGTGGGACTAGGTTCAAAGGATAACAACGGCGGAGATGGATGACATGTCCTGATGATGGTTGATGCGCCTCACAATTTGGAGTTTACCAACTCCACCCATCACTACCGACTCAACAATGTCATTCATTACCTTTGTGAAAGTGTTTCGGAATATATATCAGTGGATCTACACCAAACAGGACTCACACCTTGTGCCGCATAAATGTAGGACCCTACCGAAGTGGTCCGAAAGCTTTAAATTACAGGGGGAAGTGAATCGACAACTAGTCTGTGTTGCACTACAAGACTCGTAACTTGCAGTAACAGTTGTTGTTACTACTACAGGTCAAAGTGCTGTGTGTTTTGTACTTTACTTGGAGACTCCTTTGTTGTAAGTATCTTGGAGGTAATTTAATGAAAGCAACCTCTATTTCCAGGTACAACATCAGGATATTATCGTACAGCTGCCCTGCACTCCACCGAATGGCACTGCGGCATTATCCTACGTCGGATTTCTTTCTGGTGCAGAAGATAATTACTGGGCGGTGCCTACATTATTCTGGAGTGTTTGTTTGTGTGCCTGTGTATTAATTTTTGTAATTTTAGGTTCATATTGTAAACAAAGAAACAAAAAATAACACTGATTAATTTTTTATAGTAAAACACATTGGTAGTTTCATTCCTCTTCTTGTTGACGTCGAGAATGCTGAGACTGTACCAAGAAACCAAAAACATTCGGCCAACGAGTTACTACGTACAATACATCAGTATCCTTCATATCACTGAAGTAAAGCTACGTTGGTTTTATCGCAAAGCACTCAGCGTCGTCAGGACAACTAAGTTAGAAAGTTCTAGCTTATTTAACCTAGAAGTAAAAAGGGGAAGGCGCCCCTTTTTACTTCTAGCTGCTCTAAAAATCAAATCAAAACTATCCCAGTTAAAGCGGAACGTATCGCAAGCAGAAGTGTGTTTTTTCCATGAGCCGAAGGGATTTGGTGGCCCTTTAGAGGACCAATACCAACAAAATATGACGAAGAATGACAGAGGTTACTTCAGAAAGGCATGTTTATGAGGCGGCTGTCGAACCGAGTGAAGCATGCTATTATTGAATGTGATATAAGTATAAAAGGCTTATTTTTCGTGCACTTTACTACCCCGACAACCGGCTGTTGATAGTTCAAGTATTAGAATTGTGTTGTTGTAAAAGAGAATGCCCTCAAGAAATAAAATATAGTGTGCCCAGGTCAACACGAAAATTCGAGTGGGGAGGTATTGTAAACCACACACAGACTCACAAAATGTGGATCATAGTCATCAATGCTCATTCAGCCGAATAGCAGTTAAAAACAGTTGCAGTTGCTCCGAGTCCAGGCCTAACTCCTACAGTGCCTATGATATATCCTCGTGACAATCAGACAGGTAATATTGTTGAATTGTTCCATTGCCACTCTTTGGTACGGAACCCGGAGAAAGGATGCAAGAGAAATTAAGAAAATTTATATTTTGAGACTCGATTCGTTTGAATGTATTTAAAACAAATAATATAATTATTATAATCTATTAACAAAAATAATAATTGAAATGATTTAACATAAATTGAAATTCCTAACAAAAATAAGAAGGATTTATTTTTAGTCTAAGAAAAATATACACAGAAAATTAACACGAGGTTCAAAATATCAAAATTTGGGCAATCAAGGGTTATTGATTAATAAAGAAGGTTTTTTTCTAAAAAAAAAAAATACACAATCTTGTCTTATTTTTGAAAATGTCGACCATCTCCCCCTGATGGAGACGGTCTTATGTTACAAAATGCCAGATAGAGGGTACCTGCTGTTGATACCCTTCTACAACCCTTCTAGAGAATCATGAAAATTAAAATGATAGACTTTAAATTTTTTTATAAAGATCATTTTCCATTACATGCGAGCATGGGTGAGGAATCCATTGATAATGAAGGAACGTCAGTAGAATACAACTCAAAACGAGTTCATTTCATTTCTGATAATTTATAAAAAGGTTTTTATAATAAAATTGTTAGCCACTTTAATTGCAATTAATAAATTGTAAATTGTTGTGCTCTGCTGATAACATATGATTCAAGGGCACACTGCAATTCTACATTCGGGTCATGTAGTGTTATTTCGTACAGATATACCTTTTTGACAGTAGGACGCGATGTTAAAACCGATTTTTCACCTAATCACCCGGTTCTCTATTGTCTTTGATAACAAATGATGTAGATATGAACCTTGTCCTACGAACCCCAATATAACATTTGACAAGAATTTCTTCCACAATGAACCTAATCAGATTATCTGAAACATGCGTCCTCACGTGGGAATATACGGATCTAGGCATGGCGACGACCTGAAACACCACAGGTACAACTAAAGGGCATTAAAACACATTCTGACAGTTTCCAAGTATGTGAATCCTCTTCATAAATAGTGTTTTTTTAAAAAAAATTTAAACATTCTATTTATATACCTATTTCCATTTTTCTTTCAAACTTTAATGTAGATATTGGACAAACAGGTGGTTTTGAAAGGAATAGGCTAAGTTCACATGACCGCGCGGTATCATATGAACAAATCGATACAAGTTTGTAGAACTAGTACAATATGCACTATTTAGATAGATCTTGTGCCACGCGGTTCGTCGTACCGCGCGGTCATGCAAGATTAGCCATAGCCCTACAACAATATGAGAAATATGTGCACTCCGAAGTTGAACCAAGTGTTTCACAAACAGTACAAAACAATAAATAAAATCTACGAAAGTGATCATTTTATTTATAATTATTCGCCATCAGTTTGAGCGAAAACATTTTTTTTTTTTTTTTTTTCGAAAGCAAATTTCATTATTTAACTAAATTAAAATTAAAAGAGATTCAAAATTATAAAATAACGAGGATAATGCATTGACCCTATCGACTATCAATGGTGTAATTTTCAAATCGTACATTTCTCTGAATCTATTAAATCATTTTTCGCAAAATAAAATCAATTATTATTTATAAAAAATTGTTTGTAAATCAGCAATTGACATTATTATAAACAATTTATAATAATATCAATATTTAATCTACACGAACCTGAATTCAGATTGAACAATAATTATTGACTTAAACAATTTTGATAAGACTGAATATACAATCATAAAAGAAGGAATTATTCATTATGCCGACTGAGAAAACGTACGAGAGGACGAATTGTTAACACTAGGGGACTGCCGGTGGCCCGAAAAATGGTTTAAGGTAAATCACGATCTCAAAATATCTTACTTTGTGAGGATAAAAAATGTAACACAAATTGTACTACGTGATAAGTTAATCATAAACACCAAATCTAAATTACAAAAAGTGCAGTTTATTCATAGTGACCATGA
Source organism: Pachypsylla venusta (assembly GCA_012654025.1). Taxonomy (NCBI): domain Eukaryota; kingdom Metazoa; phylum Arthropoda; class Insecta; order Hemiptera; family Aphalaridae; genus Pachypsylla; species Pachypsylla venusta. The sequence continues at coordinate 32,832,794 of CM022874.1, forward strand.
ACAGGTAGAATGGATAATTAGGTGTAAATCGTACATCCATAAACATAGATTTAAAATTTAAATTCAGTTAATAATGTATAACATTTGTGTCCAAGTATGATTATTTGGAAGTATATAGCCAAGCGTCTTCCAAATTCTCAAGTAGTTCTCCCGGTCAATGCTATTGCTATGCATATATGAAGGAGGAATTTTAGAGTAAAGTTTTCTTTATACATTACTAGGGAAATGTTCACCAAATATACTGGAATCAGTACCGGATTACCATAAGGCATTTTTGGCAAATGCCAAGGGCCCCGCGCTTTGGGCAACTTACACTAGGTATTATGAGTTTTTGACCAAGCTTACACTAGGTACCTATTCCTGGATTCAGAAAAAAAATAATAAAAAATAAAAAAACGGCTTGACATATCAGAACTAAAATATGTCAAGCCAGATTTATAATATCTTCTCTAAAATCTGACAGTTGCGGTCCGATATCTTAAATTTTGTCGCGACAACATATCAATTCATAGCGAGAAAGTTTTAGGTGGCTGTTTAGTCCTTATTTTAAGACATTTTCTGGAAAGTTATGTCCAGCCATTCCAGAGTTACGAGTTCGAAAGCGGGAACGGGTAAAATAAAATTTAGAAAATACTAAAAAGTCAGAATGGTTGTGCCTTTAAGGCGCCCGACGAAACGCTCAAATCTTGGTTGTTAAAAGTTGGAATATACAGGGTGGACACAAAACCAATACCCCTCCCCCAAATTCTAAAGTCCTTGAAAAACAAAAAGAGAAATATAAGAATCGCAGCAAAGCACGGGCGAAATAGCTAGTAGATAATATAGTAGTACCTACCTAACGTTTTGGGGGTATTGAGTATCTTTTATCTAATTTTAAGGGTAGGCAGTTTATAAGTTTAATAATTTCTAAAAGAGAAAGTACGCTTTTTTTCATTCCTTTGGCGTATAGTTCGGATGATCTGAGTTCTCGTGTGTGTTCCGTGTTCGTCTCCTTTATATTTTGAACTTTCTTTAATTATTTATTATTAGCTAGATCCAACCATAACATATCAAAATTTTACGTTTCTAGAACAAACCGCTAAAATGATAAAAATCATTCTTAAAGAACACAATATTGGGCCCCTCGGGAGGGGAGCCAATGCCCCAAATTTTCCAAAATCGAAAAGCCCTTAACATAAGCCATAACATATCAAAATTTTACGTTTCTACAACAAACCGCTAAAAAGATAAAAATAATTTTTAAAAAACACAATATTGGGCCCCCAAAAAACTATACAGCAAAATTCCTTCATGTCCTAAATATGTATACCAAATTTCGTCGAAATCGGATGAAAAACGTGGTTTGTATGGCGTAACAAACAAACATACATACACATATACAAGTGTATTTTGGGTGTATACCGGGGTCAAAAATGTTCACTAACGTTCTCAATTATGTAGACTTTTGTACATTTTAGCATGGTATATGTATTTTTTCTTCAAAACATTCATTTTAGGGGCCCCGCGCCCAAATGTGCCAAGGGCCCCGGGCCTGACTAAAATAATAGCTACCCTCATGGCCGAACAGAGGAAAACCATTCCCGAGCTTCCGGGGGGGAAGAGGTAAACTTCCGGGGGCTCCTATTTATATTTTTACCAAATGTTTATTACAATTCTATTTACCATTGTACTTACAGAATAACTATCCTATCGAATAACTTTTTCTTGGCCGCCTTTCTGCTTGACTTAGCTAAGAAAAATAATGAACAATTTTCGCTCCCCTTGAAGAGTCTGAGGAACTCCCCACCCACCCCCTCTGCCACTGGGTCTTACCAATAGGTCTAATGTCAGAATCAATTAATTAGAATTGTAATTTTATAATCAAGTTTTGATAAGTGGAAATATCAATTCAGTACGAACTTAAAATTACTTTTGATAAAACCAACTGCATAATTGTTTTCAATTCAGAGAAAATGACACAAAAAACGATATTCGAATACAAATATTAATCTTCGAATTTAAACACGAATAACGTTTAACACAGTCCAGTACTAATTATTATTATTTTTAATAAATATTTCAACTAAATAATTCATTTATTTATATTTTAACAAAGAATGTGGTACATGGTGACATTACAGCTACAGCGGATCCTTGGAAGGTACCCAAATTGTTGGTCCGGATTGTTCCGCAATAACTTCTTTAACTTTTTGGTAAATATCTTCAGGCATATCACCTTGTACAACGGCTGGAAAAAAATCATCATCAATAGTGGCATTACGATCATCATCGTTGTTGTTGTAGGGGTATTCCTCTTAAAATCAACTGTATTTCTGGATTGTATAATTCAACAATAGCAAAATCGTTTCCGATGGTAGCCGTATGTATGAGAATGCGGCTGTAAAGAAGTTATTCTTTGCTGCTTAAGTTTTTAATTGTCATCATATCTAAGCTCGGAGTGGGACCCAGTAACATAGTTCTATTGCAGAGTCACTTTTTGCAATATTATTGTGTTACTGGATAATGAGGCCCTTTATTTTATACCATCAGTTCAGGTGGACTGGACCCGTGAGGATGTGCCTTCAATTAAAATCTCACAATCTCAAGCATGAGCTATTTTCACTATGGAAATTAATAAGACATAATTGGATTGGAGGAAAGTGCGCCTTCGACAGAGGTTTGGGAAAATAGTACGAATAGGTCGATATCAGGTTTCCGAAAAGGTTTTTAATTGCTTTTAGATGGAACTATGATGGTATGATATCGGTTCTACGCCGTCCTGATGTGTAGAAGAGCTCATCGCTAGGGCAATAGTGACATCATCGTGTTCGAAACTGAAACTGGAAAAAAATGCCTTTGTCTGCTGCTTGAGTTTACTCACAGAATTATTGTCAACTTACCGGTAAAGAATTCGCCAAATTCTTGCTCCATTTTCATGGCACGGTCATACATTTTCTTGGCCTGTTCTTCAGTCATTCGTTTGTTCATTTCCCTGAAAAAAGAGTAAAACAAATTCAGCAAAAAAATCAAATTATATGTAATTGTTTTTTATACTTATGTCCACAACTTAGTTTGCACCTTTTCTAGTGAAGAAAGAATTCTTTTTGGAAAAAAAAATCAGTCTTTTTTCCCCGGTAATATTGGAAAATCTGCCATAGGATACGAAACAAGACTAGACTTTCCCTGATAGTTTTGAGTATTTTTTGAGGTGGGTTATTCTTTGTAATTTCCTGATCATTTTTACCAATTAGGCTGTGAAATTGTACAACTAAAAAGTGTCCTTTTTATCGATAACTCCCTTTCATTTTACCTTTCTTGTCATGTACCTACATACTGAAATTTCTACGCTATCATCGAGCTGAGGTAATTATGAGTCAGTGAATCATTATAACAACTGGGCTTTGCGTTTTATAAGTTTAGATTTCAAATCTAAAGCAGTCAACAATCCTAACATACAAGAAAGGAGTCACTACACAAAAGTCAACTTATAGTACGCCAGTCCTCTCCTCTTAAGTGACTGCTAAAAATGTTAAGAATGTAAAAAAACTCCCCACAGAATATTATGTAAAAATTATTTTCGTGAGTTCACCTCCCAGTACACAATATCGCCTCAGATATCAATAAAAAAATTGCTAGGTTACCAAATGAAATCAGAAAAACAATATGTTTGAAACCTATTGTGAGTCTTCCCCGTTCACGACATTGTCTCCATAGAAAAATTATTATGGGGGAAATACTTACATAATAGATTCTACAGATTTGGGTTTAATGAAAATTGCAACAGGGTAAAGTGACGCAACTTGAAGCCTCTTGATGGCATTCCCACTAACATCTAATATACAATGTTTGCCCTGTAATGCAGAGAGGAAACTTCATTGGTGATATCATTACAAAAAGTACAAACCATGCTGTTGTTCCTGTATGTTGCCGTTAGATCACTGCCGCTAAACAAGTAGTCGGGTGGGTGCACCACGTTTTGTGACTCTATTGGAATACATTCAGCCTCGTGAAAAGAAATGAGTAGCTGTTGTTGATGCTCACGGAAAAGAACAGAGAGGTTTTTATTTTCCCTTATTTTGCACTAGTAGTAAAAATAATTGTATTCTTTTTTTAAAAAAAAAATATTATAATATGTTGGCAACAAAATACATTGAATACAAATACAATTTCAGGCTACAAACACAATAGTACCATATAACACCTGTTACTAGAAATTAATAAATAATAATCTGTATAGTAATCATGTGGGTACTACGTAAACGTTTTCTAAAACAAACCAATATTTTATTCGAACCGTAAATTCCCATAATTTCTGTTATCAGCTCCCACTTTTAATGGTACTTGAGCATAAAATGTGCCACGAAAAAAAAATTCTGCAATCTTATATTATAATAATAAGCGGAGGATATGAATTATTTCTTTTTCAATGGTTGGAAACCGAGTACTAAAATAATTTTGTTCAAATAAATAATAATAATAAAAAACATAACCTATAAAGAGTACTAAAATAATTTTGTTCAGATAAATAATAATAATAAAGAACATAACCTATAAAGAGTACTAAAATAATTTTGTTCAGATAAATAATAATAATAAAAAACATAACCTATAAAGAGTACTAAAATAATTTTGTTCAGATAAATAATAATAATAAAAAGCATAAAACCTATAAAGAGTACTAAAATAATTTTGTTCAGATAAATAATAATAAAAAAATACATAACCTATAAAATCCCCTTTTGAATTAATTTGGCAGATTGCCAAATTAGTTGATGAAGGACATTTAATAATATTTATGTTCATAGAATTGACTGTTCATTTTCTGAGCATTATTGGGCGACCGCGTCATGTTTAGGTTTGTGCTAAACACATTGCATACTTATTACCAGGTGTTCACAAGTAAAGATGGTAATAGAAAAGAGTAAAAAAAAAAAACTAGGTATATTTTAATAATTCAGAAAAAACATACTATATCTTCACTTAACAATAAATAGTCGAGTGAGTGAAATGAAGATACTTGCAAAGTATCCCAATTCAATCAAAACAACGATATCTTATTTAAGTTCGACTTACTTTCTCCGCCACATCTCTGACTGACGCTACTGACGTTCCGTATAGGTTATCATTATACTGTCCAGCTTCTATAAATAGGTGATTTTGAATATCTTTTTCCATCTGTTCTCTGGACGCGACAAAATGGTAATCTCGTCCATCAACCTCGTACTCACGTCGGCCCCTCGTTGTGTCTGAAAAGAGAAGAAAAATTAAGAATGGTTAAAAAAGTGAAAAGGATGAAAAATAGATAAAAATTATTTCTCATACGCTAGTTCACCGATCTACTTGTAGATGGGCATTGTTACAAAAAAAAGGCAGTTAATCCAAATAATCTATTTCGACATCTTATTCCATTCGGGAGTAATCGACATTTTTAGGCTCTTTTCGAATTTCTCTATTTTCCACTTTTGGGGAGAAGAAAATTTTCCAATAATGAACCTTTGAAATCGTCACGAAAAAAAAACTCAAAATTTGATATTTTACGTTTCAAGGTACGAAGAATCGAAAAATCGAATAAAAAAAAAACGTTTGTCCGCCGTACGCCGTGATGGGCACTTTTGTCACTTAGCGCTCACCAATTTGGATAAAATTTTGCGACTTCCCGTTCAAAAGTACCGTTGGCAGTTTATTTCACTTTGTAGTGGTTTTCATTGATTCTGTCTAAAAAGAGAATGGTGAGTGCTAAAATATTTGAAATTCGGACCGAATGTCATATTTGAGGTTAAATTATGCTTGGAACTTTCGTATGCAATTCATTATACTGCTGGAGCTTTTAGCCGCTTTTTAGCGGATTTCAGTATTGGTCGTTAGGATTTATTTTACTTGATTTTTGGATTCTACATAAAGACGTAGAATATCAATCTTTTTTGGGGGGAGGGGGGGTATTTTTTTCAGCCAGTAAGATAATAAACCCATGTGCCACTTGGCAGAATTTTGGATGATAATGATTATTTCTTTCCTATAAAAAGGAAAGTATTGTGGGATGTAATATTTTAGAAACTAAATCCCTGTACGTCGGAGATTGGAGATTTCCATGTGATTACTACAAAGAATACACTTTGAACCAAACGAATAGGTATGATTAAATGTGTTCTTCTTTTCACGTCAACGGTTGTTCTATTCTCTCCAATTAACAGTAAGTACTTACAAATATAAATTTATACATTAGAATTTACTTACGTGGTACGCAGGAGCCGAACTGTTCTGGAAATTCTGATATTAAATCGTCATTTATGCGATCTTTTAAAGGTCCAAGTATAATTACAGGTCTAGAGTATTCGATCTGAAGCTGACTCACAGGTTCATAAGAGAGAACACCTTCTTCTGTGCCTGCGAATTGGAAGTAGAGAGATAATAAGAAAAAGGTTGAATAATATAATATGGCTCGTTGTCATGTCCGGAGAATAGGCTGCTTGCCAAGAGAAGTCTCTCCTGTTTTTGTATCAGAAATCCGTAATTAATATACATTGAACTTTGAATATATGTGCATGTGTAGGAGAATAATCATTTCCAAAAAGCTTTGACGAAATTATGTTCCTGGAAGAAATTTTACGTCAGCCAGCTCTGTGACTATGTGCAGTCGTCCTTTGGAAGCGACTTCGCGCGGCTGATCCAAATTAATGTAGGTAAATAGAACCCCGTCCACTACAGGCGTTGTACACTATGACCGGGGTAAATTATAGGAGTACTTGATTTAGCTTGGAGTTTGCCGGCTCGATGTGTGGCCTGGATCAGATTTTAATAAAAAAAAATGGTTCTCAGATTGGTTTATTTTTCCTTGAATAAGTTCCGAATTCTTTCATACAATATAGATCAATAGATATGAAATTTATATGCAAACGGTTAAAAAGATTTTATACGCAAATAAGATAAGTAAATTAAAAATAAATTAAATTTGCAATACAGTTAAACTACGAATTAAATTTAAGATAAAAGGTTAGAAAGCCACTCTGACACAAAATCAAATCAATTATGAAAGTATACATGCTAAGTGTATATTTTATAAAGTTTTTATTTAGGTAGTTTTTAGGATTTTAAAAATTTCATTTACCTACTGAGTGCATTAAAAAAAATCGATGTATACTTATCAAACAGAAATTCCGTTTGGTATAATAACTGACTCAATCACTAAGTAACTGGTAATTGTAACTGGACGATAGCTAAACCTAAATAATTGGATAACATTTACTTTTAGTAGGTAGCTCCCTTTTTCAATATTGGAAAATAAAAAAAACAGACTGAATTATTATGGTTGAAACAAACATATTTCATTCGTAAAAACAGCCCCCGGGGAAAGGTGCATACCCCGCCATATCCTAGAATTATTATATTCATATGGACATAGAAAATTCGAGAGGTTACCCTGAATTGGCTACTGCAAATGGTAACAAACAGGCTACTCCAAATGGTAACAAACATATTTCATTCCTAAAAATAAGCTAATTTTACGCTCTGTACTTTCAAAAGAATCACTTTCATTCAATTTAATGTATCAAATGTTTTCTTCTGCATCAATAAACCAGAAAGTTTTCAATTTCGACTTCCCCAGAGACTCACTCATTTCAAATTCAAACAGAATTCTACTCCAGTCTGCAGCCTGCCACCCAGAACACAAACATCATCTGAGGGTTGGTGAAGCATGCATGAAGTTTGTGATTGGAAGGGCAATAGTAAATCAATGACTGAAAAATTTATTATGCAGTATCATAACAAAGTTTTTATCAATTAAACCTAATTAAAAACCACTTTTTACTAGTACCGAGGACGGGGTAGGTACTTCATTAAATACACAACCTCCTCATTAGAGAAGTAGTAACAGTGGTAGTAGTAGTAACAATAGTAGTAACAGTGGTAGTAGTAGTAACAATAGTAGTAACAGTGGCCTCATCAAGAATGTCAATTCATTATCCTCTGAGGGCACCTTTTAGCAAAGGTCTACAGGATTCAAACACTGTCAAACACAGGACTACATATGTCAAGGATTTTGTTCATGTTAGTAATTTAGAGAATCACTCGGAGCAAACTAAATGCTAAGCATCGGTTTAAAAAACTGAGATAAGGGAAGTACAAATAATTTGGTATGTTGCTGTTACAATGGTATTTGCTTGGAGTTTTAAAATTCCAAGTTGTCTTGGAACGCAAACCAAACCATTGTGAGGAATCACTAGAGACGCCTCTGTCGTCAGACATCACAATTGACTTGTAATATTTTAATTTCATTCATGTTGAATAACTGAGTAAAGTGTTTATTTCGAATAGGGTCTTATTGTGGTCGTTAGATCAGTCTGCAGGGAATGGAAAAGTGTTGTCATTATTATAACGGTAAGATTTCGCCAATTTTCACACATAAAAAAAGGAAACTATTACAGTAAGATTTTGCACTCTACGTATCTTAAAACATTAAACTTTGAAGAGCTATGTAAAAATGTTAGATTTAAAGGTTTATTAGGGAAAATAATAAGCAAATATTTAGTAAACATATTTTTTTTCTTTCTTCTTTATCAATTTTTTTATTATTTTTAAATTTGAAGTGCTATAAAAAATGTTCGATTTAAAGGTTTTTTATGGAAAATAATAAGCAAATATTCAGTAAACATATTTTTTTTCTTTCTTCTTTATCAATTTTTTTATTATTATTTTTATTTTTGTTCAATCTTTTTATTTTCATGTAAATTATATATATACCTACCTTTTTTTTAAAAAAAAATATTTTGATAAATCCTAAAAAAAATCACTCATTTAGTAACTACTGGTAGGTAAATGTGTTAATTTGGATTCACAGGAAGTTTAGTGCTCTTAATATAAATCAGGGAGAATCACACAATAAAATGTTTCTGAATCAGAATGGCTTACCAACAAGAAGTTCTATAATACTAATACTGCTAAGACTTATACCTTCCGTTGTAGGGTCATCCTGGGTGTAGCACAACATGAATGCTGGAACAAAATAAAAAGTAAAATACAACTACTACTGGGAACATTAAAGATCATCTACAAGAACGAATTAGCCGTGATGGTAAATAGAAAATGTGTGAAGAACAATAAATAGAATGAAAAGGTAATCAATTTAGTGGATGATCATTTGATCTTACATCGAATATATATAAAAAAAAAAAATCAATTCTACATTTCATGAATTGCGAGTCCAATAAAGGCTTTAATAAATAATTTATATACAAAGAACCAGACAAGATGTAAGTTAGTCAACGATAAGATTCATTAAACAATTTTAAACTACTTATGAAAAATGACGAAAGCTGTTTTAATCGATGCATATAAACCATTTAATAAAATGCCCATGTTTGATAGAATTATCATTGAGTTATAACCAAACGTATAAATTTTTATGGTTTAATTAGCAGGTTCGACCTGCTTTGCTTGGCGCCTCGCCTAAGAGGGACATCTGATAGTATTCTATGAATTTCCTGACATAAATCGGAAAATCGGTCGTACCTTAGATTCATCAACTGGATATTTTATAGTGGTAATATTTCTTTTTCACCATCCCATCATACGCGCCCTTTTTTTAGAAAATTTCTTTTCACTCCCCTTGCTTCTTACGACAGTTTCTTTCTTTAAAGCCGGCAATGAGGATGCCTTTACATTTGGACTGTATTTAAAAATAGTTTATTTCATATTATAATAATCGCCATGTATTTCATAATTCCATTTACAACTGTTGAACAAGATCTACTCGTACCAAGCATTTTGTGGTTCTCTGTGAAAAGGTAGTTCATATCTACTGCAATAACTTTTACTAAAGCATTTGAAATTATAAATTTATTTATATATATATATATTTGTTCTTCACCTCTTTCTACCATGAATGACGCAGATTTTTCAATTGTTTTTGTCGTAAATACTCGATAGATGTTGTGTAAAGAAAGAGATCGTCTCGCAGCACTCCTAATAAAAGGATCTAAAAATCCAAAGGATAAATTAATAATAAAAATTAGAAGACGATATAATTAGGTAAATTTCACATGATGATCATTTCTTATGTTGGACGTGTATTTTTAGAAACATCAGTACAAAACTCTGGACGATCTAGAATCTAGAGAGATTGTTCTGAAGGTACCAAAAATACAACCCCAGGAGCAACTACAACCCCCCCCACCCACCCATACACACAAATGGAATGTATTTGCAATAAAATTATGTAGGATAATACACATTAGAGTGCTTGCACACAACCGCATACTTACTTATCTTACTGCTTAGCACACATCTTTGCATATGCTCGATCAGTATAGATAGAACAATCTGCAGAACCCCTCTTATGTGTATGTGTATTGACTATTGGCATATTTATAAGCAAAGATGTATGCTATGCAATATGATAAGTATGTGGCTGTCTGAGAGTATCTTTAAGGCAAGTAATAGCGAACACATTATGCCAACCAACCATACTTGTCGCCCAAAAATGCTTTTAAACATAATATGTGTCAATTATTGAGCTTATCGACATTCTCAAATACCAATATCAAATATTGACATAATGTGGGCACTGGTAAGTGGTACCTGGAATGTGGTATAACTTAGTCCATTTAACTAGCGAATGATCGATAAAAAAACATCTCTGCTCGCAGAATAATGGTCCCGTGATACCATTTAAAAATGGTGACGTGCTACTTGTTTACAGTAGAACATATAAAAGCTACTGTAAACAAGTTCATAGTGTTGCACTACACTTCGCTGAGTTAGTACCTGGAATGTGTTATTATTTAGTCCAAAATGTGGTATCATTTTGGACTAAAAAGTTACCACAAAGAGTATTTTTTCTAGCTGAGGTAGCCTCCTGAAATGTTGAGATGATTATGTCTCTGATACAAGATCCAGTAAACACATTTTAAAAAAATCACAAAAAATAGAACACAAATCAACAAACCCAAACCTTTGCATGCTGAAAATATAAAAGCTACTGTAAACAAAATTTGCACACAACGATTTCCAAAATGAAAGGTAAAAAAAAAATGCAAATATTTTATTAAAAAAATGAATATGCATGCGAAAACATGATACCTACAGAGTGTTCCAATACTCCAAACATGAAATGAAATGGGCAGACTGTGCCATTCAGGTCCGAATGGGTTGGAAATTTGAGATTTTTTTTTCTCTCTATCGTCGTGTTAGCATTATAAGGTGAATTGAGTTTCGATCAATCAATAGTGTTATCATCGTTTCCAATGGTAGCCAGATGTATGAGACTACAGCCCTAAACAAGTTGTTGTTTGCTACTTAATATTGGGGGATACTAATAGACATGGGTCCCAGAACCATAAAGCGCAGCGAACTTTTTATTCCTAAAAAAAAATTACATTGGGTGCCATTCGAAGACAGGGGGGGGGGGAGAATTACAGATAGTCTTCAGTTGAGGAAGGTGGGGCAATCAAGGCTTAAACATTATTGAAGTCAGTAAAATGTATGGATGATTATTGAAAGAAAAGAATGTAACATTCTTTTCTTTCATTTAGTTTAAGGTAAATGACCTTAATAGAGTCAACTAATTTATCTACAAGCACTTGAATAAGCTCTAATATCCCCGACAGCTACAGTTCTTGTTGTTGTTTTATATTTTTTTAATTGATGAAATCTAATAATCCCTTGCAGACTGGACTCCCTGTTTATTTAAAATTAATATGAAGCTCCATTTGATCAAAGACAAAAGGACATGCAGAATATAGTATTAAAAAAATATATGGGCACAACATTTCATATGAGAATCTAAATGAATAAAGCAGGCAAGATGAGGCAAAAGACGGCGAAGCGTTTGATTTTTTTTTATATAAAAAATATGGAAAGTTCAAAGGTTTAGCAGTGCAAATGAGAAAATGAAGACCGAAGGAGGCCAGGGTTTCAATAAGAATGGGAATTTTTAGCTTGATACACTTGACTTAGACTGTTTACCGTTCTATTCCCTTTTTAGATGAAGTGTTTTTCAAAAGAAAAACAGCAATGGTTAATGATGATTTTTTTTCTCATAAAATATTAATCGTAAATGGGAAAATCGTTTATAAGCTTTTGAACTTTTTTTAAAAGCAAAGGTTAGCTTTTAAAAATAGGTCATTTCAAGTTGGAACCTAACAACTTTCATCATAAAGTCTTTATGGCCACAAATATTTGCATGAAAAAATTATATTACCTTCATTCGTCTATAAATTCTATCGGTCCCGAATTTAGTTGAATACAAAAATTAAGATTTTTTTTTAAAAAAAATCCTACCTTATGACAATTAATTGATTAACACCATGGCATTCATTATTATTCTAACGGGGTATAGTACAGTGATATTGGATTTCTTATGCAATACTTCTAAAAATTGTTACATCCTCAGAGATGTGTAAAAATTAATAGGATGAACACACCCCAAATCAAAAATAATAGTCTGGAACCCAAGGCAGCCATGTTTGACTATATCGGAGCAAATTCAACGTCATGAGCAAAACGGTAGGGAAAGATATGCCCTTGTTAACCTAGAGAAAAAGGGGTGCCTTCGCACAGCTGCTACAAAAAAACAGCTTATATGTACAACATTAAAAATGAAAACCGTCTAAATAAATATGAGCCACGAACGTTATAAAAAGAAGCATTAGAAGACAGGAGAATTCATGTGATAAACAAAATAATAAGAAAGGAAAGAGTGATAATCATGTGTGTTAAAAGTGTGGGGGTGCTCGCAAACATAGGTACTTATCTTATACCACAGCACATATCTTTGTATGTATGAAAGCAAAAGCAAATACACATGTTCTGATAGGAATCCGTAAATAGCTCTACAAATTCCCTATGCAATAGGATAAGTAAGTATGCGATTATCTGTAAGCACCTGAGAGTGTTAGACGACAAGTACTACTCATTCAGTTACGACACTCAAATTGTATAGTTAAGTTACTTACGTATAGAGGAGGGGTCGCCTTCATGGTTAGGTGTAGTTGGAGATACTAAACGTGTGTGTGAACAGAGAAAACAGGATTGCGAACAGAAACAAATCAAGCATAGGGTTAACATGCATTGTGGTCAATTAGGGGGAAGAAAAACATACTGATGAGATTAGCCACACCAACAAGGTTGGTTAGGGACGAAATAAACAAGGGGTTCAACTTTTTTAAAATCAAAAATTTCGAGTATTTCAAAACCATACGTGATCCTGATATCAATTTGGTCCATCAAAAAACATTTTCCGACAGATATCACATAGTCAACTATGACACCCTTTGTTTGTTGTTGAGTTCATGTTGAGATTTTTTTTTTGGGNGGGTGGGGGGGACAAACGGAATAATTATCAGAACTACATACGGTACATAATACATTAGCTTATGGGGTACTTTTTGATACGCCTCGAGGAGAAACCTTAAACACAAGGTCTTAAATAAACAAATAAAGAGGCTGATCACTAATGAAATCAAAATCCGTTAAATACTTTTACTAAACATTGATCCGATGAATCTATAATTATTTTAGTGAAACTTTTATCTAAATCTTATTTGAATCTTTGAATAACATGTTAATTAAAAATGTTAAAAATATTAACTTTTAAATAAATAAAAACAAAACACTTACCAAAAACACTATTTATAATTATTTATAAAGAAACTAGTTTCGAATCATTCGATTCATCATCAGTCTAGTCGAGTCTAAAGATGGAAGTTGACTCGAAACTAGTTTCTTTATAAATAATTATAAATAGTGTTTTTGGTAAGTGTTTTGTTTTTATTTATTTAAAAGTTAAAATCTTATTTGGACAAAAATTGTTTGGGTTAAAACAAAAATTGTTAACACACTTGAAAAAAAACTCCATAAAAACACATCAAATTGTTAGTTCCACATAAAGAAAAGAAGAATATAATACACTCAAAAAACAGAAAATTAAGTTCAAGATAAAATCAAACCATAAAACCAAGATTTTTTAAGAACACCCCAGCGTTTACGAAAATGAAATATTTGAAAAGAATTAAATCTTCGTGACTGTCCCTAAAATGTATTGAAGATAATTTAGAATATACAAACCAACTAATAGAAAGACAGAAACAAAAAAAAAAAGTTCACTAAGAAGAATGGATATACCTCAGTAAAAGTGCAGGGTTGGTAAAGGTCATGCCGTATTGAGTCAGGGGAAGGGTCGGCAGGGGGTAGAGACAAATAGAAAACAAACTTTGTAACTTACGTTCCTGGTCGGAGCCATCTTCCGATTTGTCATCTTTACTTTTCATGAATGGAAACTTTCGACTGAATGAAAAGTTTTTCTTTTTCCTTTCTAAAGTTGACGTCTGAAGAAAAGAGTAAAAAACAAAATGAAATTGTTACCAAAACAACAGATAAATCACGTTAGTATTGCGGAAGCTCCTAAAAAAAACGCCGATCTACAAGTATTAGGACCCTCATATATTCGAGGCATGGCCGTATAACAGTAATGTATCCATACCGCCGATCATTTAGTGTTTATTTCAGGGAAACAGGATCACATACTTTTTCACATATGAATTTACCTCAACAATCTACTTACAAAGTCAACATTAGAAAAACGGATGAGTGTTTATGATCCGAAATACTTTTTAGTAGTTTTAATTCCACGATTTTTCTTTCGTATGTTTGTCTGTCCATTTATTTTGTTCTACGATAACTTCGAATTTGATGAAACTTGATATGGTCCTCCATTACGCTCATAGAATTTTCGATTAGTTTTTCTGTCCTATTGAGCCAACAGGGGACACGTGGCACGCCATTTTTGAGTGATGCCTACAGTCCACAGAATTAATAGAACAGCCTAATAACATATCAAGATCAAATTTGATATGACAATATCATAAAGACCCACCAAAAAGTGTTGAAAAGATAAGCATATAATAATACAAATTTTTGTGCAAATGGAAATAAAAGGATCCGTCTTTGATCAATCTAAGTTTACAGGGTACACCTAATTGCAGTTTTTCATATAAATATATAACTTATGGTTCAGGTATTTGAAAGTTGCATCGTGTACTCACTTAGTTATAAGGCCATTATATCTTCCAGATTTATTTATTCACAAACAACAATTAAAAAAAGGTTGTTAATCTATGTGGCAAAAATATAAAACCAAGAGAACCCCACGTTAATCTTGATGATAACAGCGGGCAAAAGTCATACTTTATGGAGATAATTTATTTGAGGGAAATTATTTTAATGTATACAATGCGACAAACTGTTCAGTAATATATAAATAAAATAGTTTTATCTCACTCCATCACATCAAATCAAAACAAATAAATTCCATTTTCGATTTTATCTGAAGCACTTGCCCCAGTGGCCCCTTCCTCATTCTTTTCTATATTTTTGCAAACATTGCAGCAGTTCTTGTTAATTAAATTCAACTCAAATGAAATGGAATGGAAACCTTTGAATGGATTTCAGTTAGTATTGTCACAACAGTGGCATTATTAGAGTTATCAGGAGTCAACATCCAGGCTAATATTATGAATGTGGAAGGAACTCTTTTTTTGTTAAGTTTTTACGTCTAAACCACTTAATGGATAGTTTTGGATTTTGTTATGGAGATAGGCTCAATCCTAGGAAAAGTTATGTACAGCGCAGTAGACAAGAAAACCAGACCCAAATGAAAAACTTAAGAGTTCTTGCATTGCATAAGTAGTGTTTTTTAATTTCCGGGCCACTTATATACCTTTGAACGGATTGGAATTTTAGAACGCAACACAGGAATTGTGAATGCAAAGTTAATGTTTTTTTTTTTTTTAACCCCAGCTTACCATAAATTTTGCAGATCAATGAAAATCCACACTTTTTAGATGACCATATTTTATTTACCTTTTCTAATAACACGGGTACATGGCCTTGAAATTTAACTGTTCGATCTCGCGCCCTTTGTTTTCTTTCCCAACGTTTTTTAGATGGCACTATACCAATTCCTTGCTCGTCTCCTGTTGATAGTACTCGTCTTGCCTGCCACCATTCATCATCACTTGCATTTGTGACGTGTAAAATGTCACCATAATGGAAAGGAAGGCCTCTAGAGGGAAGACCATCATCTTTGGTGGGGTCGTAATCGAACAGAGCTCTGAAAAGAAGAATGGAACATTATAAGAATATCTTTAATTAATTTTATCTGAACGATCCATTTTTTTTGCCGCCCAATAAAAAAAACGTCTAGTATCGACATTCTCCTTTACTTAACGTGTCACACGTTTGTCGCGCGTTTTTTTGTTTCTAGTTTTTATGACAAAATAATATGTAGTTTCTACACGGTAAAATATTTTTATTTTTATTCCCTCTCTTACCTAACGTAAAGTGATCTCTTCTGAGATGTTCTGAGCAATGTACCAGTTGACGTTATCTGTTGCTTGAGATCAAGAATTTTAGCTTCAAATTTGTTGTACTCGTCAGGTTTGTATTGTGCAACAATCGTAACAGTGTGGCCTGCTCCCTGAAAAGGTTACAAAAAAAGAAAAACTAGTACTTTACATAAAATACAACTAGGACTAGATATAGGATGTTTGTTAAACGATGTGAAAAAAAAAAATGGAAGAGGAAATAATGTGACAAAAAGGGAGTTAAAGGAGAAAAAGAAGAAGAAAATAAACAATGGAAAATTAGGGAATAGATTGAACAAAAGACAAAAACATGAAAAGAGCAAGTGAGTTAAATGAGTTTACTCCACTGGAGCCCTAAATTTGACTGTTGAAATGCTCTTGTACTACGTGAAACCATTAGCAAAGTTTTTCAATTTATTTTTTCTATCACAAAATATTGAGAAAAAAATCTCTTAATTCTATAGAATATTTAATTTAATTTCTTACTTTGATAAAAGATGGTATCAATACTACTCTGATTATAATCAGAGTAGTATTGATACCATCTTTTATCAAAGTAAGAAATTCTTTAGTGCACTTGATAGAACTAATATGAAAAATGTTAAATACAAAAAGGAAATTAAAAATGAAAATGATGAAAATTGACTTTATGTTCTACAATTTTTTTAATTATAGGACATAGTCTTTTTTTTCAGTCAGGATTTTTTTCATCATTTTCATTTCTTGTACCACTCATTCATAATTCACATGAAAATTAAACATCTTATACAACATCAATCGCATCATGTTTTTTAAAAGTATTTAACATTTTTTATTTAATGTGACATCCTTCTGCCAATCCAAAAAAAAAGGAAGAAGAAAACCTTTTAAATTTTAAAGAAATCCTGAAATTATAAAATCATACAACCCGTCAACTCAAAGTTAGCAAGTTTTGTGCAGATATTATTACTTTTCCATACTTGAGAATATTAGTAGAAGGCGGCTGTGAAACAAAGACATGTAGAGGAAGAAAAAGTCTTATAATTCGTTTAATACAAGTAAAAAATATCTTTTATCTAATCCAGTCACCGGGTACTTAAAGTTGTGTTACCTGGACAAAGGCTTCAAGACTTCCGTTTTTACGCTAAAACTAAAATATGTCAATAACTCTAAAATGATAATCAAATGTATTTCTTACACAAAAATTTAAATGAACTTGAAAAAAAATATTGGCTATAATTATCTTTTATAACTTAAAAGATATTTCGCGACAGATGGTTTTATCGAATCCTCATTTTTTAAGCTAGGAAGAATAATGAACCATAAATGGTGTAAGGTCGTATGAACGTAACCTATACATACTTAAAATTAGTACAAAACACATTAATGCACAACTAAATCGTTTTTAAAATTATCCAAGGATAATTTTAAAGCAAGGGTTTTATCTTCAAAAAACCTTTAAGGCTTTTATATTCTACATCTAATTCACATAATATCGAAAATCGCTCCAGAGATAGGTTCAAAGGAAGTGTTCAAAATATACTCTCTCTTTTGGTATCACTTCTACTCTAAGATCATACTTCCCAATTTAAGAAAAACAAGTTTGTGTCCCAATTTAAGAAAAACAACAACCAAACTGCACCCTAACATGACAACTGCCTTGATGTTCAGCAATGAACAAGTTAAGCCCCATAATATTGTACGGGTATTATGACACAACCAAACTGCACCCTAACATGACAACTGCCTTGATGTTCAGCAATGAACAAGTTAAGCCCCA
>CM022874.1:32852873-32919822 GCA_012654025.1 Pachypsylla venusta
ACAAGGAAAGTGAAAGATAATTGTTATGTTGCTGGAATCTTTGGTTGGAGTAGGAACAATGGGACAAGGGAAGTGAAAGATAATTGTTATGTTGCTGGAATCTTTGGTTGGAGTAGGAACAATGGGACAAGGGAAGTGAAAGATAATTGCTATGTTGCTGGAATCTTTGGTTGGAGTAGGAACAATGGGACAGGGGAAGTGAAAGATAATTGCTATGTTGCTGGAATCTTTGGTTGGAGTAGGAATACATCCCATTTCTACTTTGTTAGATTTAAAAGTCATTCGATCAGCACGATAAGATTTACTTTTGAAATCTGGGTTCACCTCAATATCTGCTAGGTCAATTTTGATTAGTACTCTCAACGTAAGGAGGTTTTCAATTTGTTAGGAATTCGTAAACAGTTTGCAATAATATCATAATTAAAAATCATTGTTGTTGTAGCGGTGTTCCTCTTTAAAATGAATCGTTCACTCCGTTCTTAGAATTCTTTTTGGGAAAAAGGGTGGAAATAGGTTGACATGAAGTCACAGAAATGGTTTTGATAGCCACTGACTGGAACTGTATAGCATCAAGTTTCAGGTCGTCCTGGTATATACGTCGAACCAAACATAGCGAAGACGAAATAATTTATGTTCGTTCACAGTGTGACGCACCCGGTATGTTTTGGGAACATTGGATATTATAATATGTTTCTCAGGATAGAAATGGGATCATTTTTGTTTAAAAAGTACGAGCGAGTACTCACGTGTCAGATTTTATATTTTCTAAATTTTTAATGATTTCAATCATTACAAAGGAAAGAATGATTTTGTTAATTTATATAAGGTTTATAAAGATGAAAAAGATACATTTTTGGCAACATTACTCTCTCTTTACCCTATGAATAACACGTGGGGATTTGTTCAAATAACTGACAGATACCTGTTGGATACACACACATATAATAAGCTAACAGCTAGTGTGGAATAAAATACACATTGTATTAGTAATCATTGTTGGTCTTACGACTTCTTTCTTTACTAGTCTCAACTTACTTTGAGGGCTTGGGCAGCTTCTTCGTGTGTAGCATTTTTGAGATTGATTCCATTCACAGATAAGATTTGATCTCCACGCTTTAATTCCCCTGACACATCTGCAGGACCTCCTTGTAGAATGAATGATACAAATATACCTTCACCGTCTTCTCCACCAACAATATTAAAGCCAAGACCGGAGTTACCCTTGTTGAGGACCACAGTTCGGATGTCCCTGAAAAAAAAACCGAAGAGATAAAAAAATGAGTAAAAGTGAATACTAGTTTACCGAGTCTGAAAATGAAAACGCTTAAAAAAGACAAAAAAACGTAATGACTAAAAAAAAATATTCTTTTAGAGAACCAGTAGTACAATGTGCATTAAGAACCTGCTATGAACCAAAAATATTAATTTTACTTCACGGAAGAAGTCTCTGTGGCAGAGTGTGCATCACACTCGGCTTGCACGAAGGAGATTTCGGGTTCAAATCCTGGACGGGTGGAAAATTTTGGGGGTAACGCAGCCGCTTGAGGACAATTGAGTAGCTATGGTAATAGCGCCAAGTGCTAGCATTAAAAAGCAAACATTGATAAAGTGTAGCTTGGGCTTAGTGATATTGGAGTGAATGCTGAAAATACCTTGTAATGCTATAATACCACAAACATTGTGACATAATAATACAAAGAAATATTCATTTACATTTTTACTTCACAGAACTAAAAAGTTAGACAGCGGAACCACTTTTGGATACTTTCTTTTAAAGCCCTTCCGAAAATGGACAAAAATAGAGTCAATAATCTTAACAGCTCGCCCACTGAGATCAATAATCACTTTTCTTTGAAAGGGTGCTATCAGACAGCCGTTGCCACATACTTACTTATCTTATTGAATAGTACATACATGTATTATTGCATATATGCAAGGAAAAACAAAAACACATTTTCTTAGGGGAATCCGCAGATCACGTTATCTGCAGACTACCAGAAGAACATGTGTATTTGATTTTCCTTGCAAATATCCAAAGATGTATACGTGTTCGCCCCTCAGCGAGCACCCTAAAGCGCCAATGACTTTTAATCCACCCTAAATTGTATATTAACTCGGTTACGTAGTTTTCCTATATTCATAGGAAAATAAATATAACAGATTAAATTCAATTTTGTAAAATTAAATCAAAATGAATTCGACATTTTTTTTTTTTTTTTTTTCGTATTTAACGAATACGAATAGTAAAAAATTCTACTGAAAATATGAGTTTTTTTGTCCTCCAAATTTGAAACCTCCAAAAAAAAAAAAAAAAAAAAAAAAAAAAAAAAAAAAAAAAAAAAANAAAAAAAAAAAAAAAAAAACTCTTCCGTGTCAAACTGTGTAATAATTGACAATCCCTCTTAATATTTATATTAATGCTACTTCGCAGACTACGTGCACGAATTTCCACGGAAATATCTTCCCCCCATCTCAGAGTTTTTTCCCATTTGAATGAATAGTGCATCATCGTTTGAAAGCGGCACCTGACAGGGAATCCTGGACAAAAAACAAGGAATTTTCGAACACGCGGGATTTTTCCCATTTGCGGCTTGCAATATCTCTCCGGCCGCCTCTTTTGTTTTGTTTTTAACTTTTTATGTTTACTTGTTAGCTTTATTGACATACATATTTTAACCCTCTTGACAGGTTAGGAAACGTTTTCACGGCCATGCCTTGGTGAGCAATCTTGCTTGAGCACGACAAGTTTTGAAGTGATTAAAAAGGGGAAAAATAAATATTAAGTATATCATGGGATTAAAAGTGGTGGGATTTGGGAAAAAGGGATTTTCCTCTGTACACGATATTCTGTCATATGCCGCACTCTCATCGTTTCCGATAGTTGCCGGATGTATGAGACTGCAGGTCTAACTAAATACCTTGTGGTGTGATGCTAATTTTGGTTTATTATTTTCAATAATGAACCTTTGGAATCGTCACGAAAAAAAAAAAAAAAAAAATTCAGNATCCCCCCCTCAAAATTTGATATTATACGTTTCAAGGTACGTAGAATCCAAAAATCGAATAAAAAAATCCGTTTGTCCGCCGTACGCCGGCGAATACACCCTTAGCGGTTTTCAGTATTGCTGTCTAAAAAGAGAATGGTAAGCGCTAGGGATTTGAAATTTGGTATGTATGTCCATATTTAAGGTCTCAGTAAGACCCTAAACTTTTTGGTGCAATCGAATACACCCTTGGCGGTTTTCGCCGCTTTTTAGCGGTTTTCAAGTATTGCTGTCTAAAAAGAGAATGGTACGCGCTAGGGATTTGAAATTTGGTACGTATGTTCATATTTTGGGGTCTCAGTGAGCCCCTAAACTTTTGGGTGCAATCGAAAACACCCTTGGCGGTTTTCGCCGCTTTTTAGCGGTTTTCAGTATTGCTGTCTGAAAAGAGAGTGGTTAGCGCTACAGATTTGAAATTTGGTATGTATGTCCATATTTTGGGGTCTCAGTGAGCCCCTAAACTTTTGGGTGCAATCGAATACACCCTTAGCGGTTTTCGCCGCTTTTTAGCGGTCTTCAGTATTACTGTCTAAAAAGAGAATGGTATGCGCTAGGGATTTGAAATTTGGTATGTATATCATATTTTGGGGTCTCAGTGAGCCCCTAAACATTTGGGTGCAATCGAATACACCCTTGGCGGTTTTCGCCGCTTTTTAGCGGATTTCAGTATTGCTGTATAAAAAGAGAATGGTAAGCGCTAGGGATTTGAAATTTGGTACGTATGTCACATTTGGGGTCTCAGTAAGCTCCGATACTTTTGGGTTCAATCAAATATACGGCTGGCGATTTTTACCACTTTTTAGCGATTTTCAGTATTGCCGTATAAAAAGAGCATCGATGGGTTTCTTGGTTTAGGAGGTGTAGACTACCCATGTGCAAAGATGACAAGACGGAGTTCTATACCAGCATAAATGCATAGCCTACAGAGGTGTTGCGAATTATTATCTATTAATAACCGCCTATGGATCGTTAAATATATCAGTTCTTGTTAGATAACTGAGTTAAAATAACTGACCAGCGAGGGATTACTAAGAGGGTGACCATGTAGTTTCGCTGCCTCGTGATAATGGCTAATCCCAGCCCAACCCAGACTGGTTGAAATCTATGTGGGTAGCTGGTTTGTGAAATTACATAGTTCGGGAGCTGGCTAGCCATATCTTACCTCATAAGGTATAAAATTTTTGACCCGTGGGCTGGAAGTGCATCGGTGGGGTAATGTCAAAACTTGCTTTCTTAGTTGCCAGACCGGGGTCGTTTAAAAGCTACAGACCCGACAAAAATCGAAATTGGGCCAAAAATTACCTCATAAGGTACACGAAAAAAATAAATTCCGAAATGATCCTCAGAGTGTCCTGAAAAAGAAATCATGTCGTAAGAAAGGGTTTCTGGGGGCTTTCGACAAGTAAGAAGCCTTTTTTCAAAAAGGACCAAATTTTACCTCATAAGGTACACGAAAAATTCCAACGCCATAATGAGTGCACTAACCCACTGAGTTCAAAAATGTGTCGTAAGAAACCATACCCGGGGGCTTTCGGCCACTAAGAAGGTGCCCAAATTTCAGAATTGCGCCAAAATTTACCTCATAAGGTACACGAAAAAAACAAATTCCAAAATGATCCTCAGAGTGTCCTGAACAAGAAATCATATCGTAAGAAAAGATTTCTGGGGGCTTTCGACCACTAAGAAGCCTTTTTGGAAAAAGGGCCAAAATTTACCTCATAAAGCAAACGATGAAA
This sequence comes from Pachypsylla venusta, assembly GCA_012654025.1. Lineage (NCBI taxonomy): Eukaryota > Metazoa > Arthropoda > Insecta > Hemiptera > Aphalaridae > Pachypsylla > Pachypsylla venusta. Next base: position 32,857,654 of record CM022874.1, read on the forward strand.
CTAAATGCCAAAATGATCCTCAGGGTGTCCCGAACAAGAAACCATAACGTAAGAAACAGAGTCTGGGGGCTTTCGACAACTAAGAAGCCTTTTTCCTGGGAAAAAGGCCAAAATATACCTCATAAGATATAACACAGGGAAAATGGTACATTCTGATATGCAAAATATCGGGTACCTAGTTCTGATTTTTCGATACGTTGTTAGTGTTGTGACTGTGAGCTTAATTCCAAACGTAGGTAATAACAACATTTCTAACCCCGGAATGTTTGGCCGCGTTTTTTGCTGTAAAATTTACGACTAATATTGTTATTGCGTATATATCTCAAGAACGATTCCCCCTTCAAAAATAGATGCTCTCTCCAAAAAAATGACAAATAAAATTAGGATGTAACGAAGCGCTGCTACAAGCGACTACCGTTTTGGTATAAAATATCGATTTTGACAAAAATATCCTTTTTTGGCGGATGTATTTCCTAAACATAACTTCAAAACCAAACAAACACACCATTAAAAGTTTTAGGTCTTTACATTTTAATTTCATGTCACTTATCGATCTTGAAAATTGCTTCAGTGGCAGCCAAAAAGGCGATAAAATATGGTCGAAATATGTCCTTCCTTATTAAAGTGCATACAATAGAACGGAGTAGAAATAACTTTTTAAACTCAGTAAATTAATTTAATGAGGTGTAATTATTAACTTCTTGACTTTAAAAATGCTATATAGAAATAATTATTCTGACGTCAAAAAGCGTCGCCAAAACTGTAATTGCGCAAGACCTCCTGACCACTGCGAGCGGAAAGTGGCAAATATATTCACAGCCTATATCATTACTTTTTAACCTAAATTTCTATGGCTATTTGAAAAACTACTGTACCTGACCGAGGTACCACTGGTTTTTATGTATTTAAATGAAGGAAATCGAGAGCAGTAAGGTCGCTCCAGTCAGGCGACTCATTCCTTGTTTACGTGTGTTTGTGGTTCGTAATTTTTACTATCTTTTTTATTAATTTCGGTAGAAAACTGAAAATGTCATTTTATTCTGATGAGATGAGATGTTAGTTGAGTTGGTTGGTCGAAACCCACCCCTATTTGATGTCAGACTACACTTCTATAAATATATTATTGTGAGAATTTTTCTTCTTTCAAACTTAGATGTTTTTATCAGTATTTGAAAACAGCCCTCTTCTGGTCGTGACGTGTAAATTCTGTCCATCTACATCCGTTTTTCCGGAAGAAAACAAGATATGATAAGAACGTCTTCGTCTTCCTCCTCCAATAATCTCACTATCAATATTTTTTTAGCCACACTTAAAACGTTGGACATATACACTTTGCACTGTTCAAACGATAAAAAAAACTGTCGCGGGTATCTGTCGCGAGGAACGGAATTTTACCTTTAGATTTCTTAAAATTTATTGTTGAATGGGATTTCATAGAATCCCTACCAAACCTGACTTTATCTCTAGTTCTACAACTTTTTTTTTTAACAGTATGCGTGTCTGTAGCTTCTTGCGAAAGAAGCTTCACTCTTCGGAGTCTTCAGTAAAAAAAAAAAAAAAAAAAAAAAACCGGTTGAGTTTCAACCCAGCCTAACTTGCGCAGCCTTCAACACGCATTATAATTTTTTTGGAACCCAACCCAATACTATTTCCAACACGTTCTAACCAACAAACTTGGTGGTGTCAGTTCTATGATTTTGACTCAGGAACAACCAGTTCAATACTTATATGTTAGCGAAGCAAAGCCTTACTTACACATAACTTTACCACATACTCCTTCAAAATTGGTACAATATTCTTTTAAACTTTTTGTATTAGAAATAAACATATTTGATGAAGATTATTTGCATATATGTTGTATATCACGAAATTTTGGTCCAATAACTTAAGCGGTTCTAAAATTATTGACGAAAAACGCGGTCTCGCATGGCCCCGTCCACAAAATTTATGACTCAAAGTGGTCAAAATTTGTTAAGCGTCAAACGCATAGCACCTCACAAAAGTTTGGTGGCAATAATTTAAGTGATTCTTAATATATTGAGGAAAAGTGCCGCGAACAGATTGGAGTCTTGAAAAGTGTGCCGCGGTGGTAACAAGTTTGAGAAGCACTGATTTAGATGAACTAGCTGTTTTCCCGTGCTTCGCTACGGTTACAAAATTCAACAACAATTTCGAGATTACGAAATTAAACTTCTCAATTTTAGATTTTTGGTGGAATCGACCCCCAGAGTGAACACGGCTCCTAATTAGAAAATTCAATATTTTACTCAAAGATATTAGTTTTTGCACCATCCAAAAATCAGGGGAAAACCGGAAATTTTCAAATTTTATATTTTTTATGGGGTCCTTATATACTATTTGGGGTGGGGGGGGAGTCTATTCTCGGTAATTTTTCGTTATCTCTTTTAGTTTGCCCAGAAAAAAATGCAAAAAGACCCGCTAAACAGCGTCATTTTTGGCGGTAACTTGCTCCCATTTGAACTTTAATTTTTTTCCTTTCTTATTACGCACCTACATACTAAAAGGGACCTGTGTGCCAAATTTCAAGTCTCTACGTTTAGCCATCGTGGAGCTACGTTGATTATCAGTCAGTCAGTCAGTCAGTATACCAACTGGGCTTTGCGTTTTATAAGTATAGATGAATCTCTATCAATAAAATTCACAATAAAGTATAAATTAATATTACCAGTCTTGTACTTGTACCTAATTTGTAGAGTTTCGATCGCATATCATTTTTTTTTTTTTAAATCAAAATATTTGAAAAATTAAACCTAGTCATCACAACATTACAAGAATCAATGGAAAACATTCTAGTGTGAAAACTGAACTAGTCAATCTGAAGGTTCTACTCGCAACACCGTAGTTGCTGATCTTAGCAAAAATGAAGGCCTGTGGTGAACGGCGAACGGTGGACCAAACGACTATGGAGGAAGGGAGTATTTTAAGCAAGGAAAATAATAAATCCAGGTGTCACATTGGCAGAGTTTTTCAATTGCGTTCCTATATCTTAGAGGGTAATGATTAACATGGACCACCAAAACCATGGCAATCACTGCAATTTAATTACATCAGTAGCACAAACATTATAATATTACAGAGTTACTTTCTGTATTATTTTCCACCATCAGCTCAACCCCTGATAAAGTCACCCTCAAGTAACTCCTCACAATGTCAAGAACAAGAACGTTTGATTTATATTTCACTATGGAGATTTTTCTTTACGAGTTATTAAAATATAAATTTTAACTATATAAATTTTAACTAGTTATTGGTGAACAAAGTTCTTTGTTATAAGTTATAATTAATACAAGTTTTGTCCTAGAGAATGTATGAACATTAATGAGACTTGTGTACCTCTTTACAGGTAAATCGCTAATTTAAAAGCAATAGTAACATAAAATATCCAATGCAAAACCTTTTTCCGAACTACGATTTGAATCCCCTGCCTATTCTACAAACGCAAATTTGAAAGATTTTGTATTTTGTGTCGTACATAGCTCCATACAGGATGGTCCATTTACAATAATTTACGCAGTCGAAATATCTTCGAAACAGTCGGGAATGCAAAAAATATATTTTGACCAAAAGGTGACAGCAATTTAAGTCTGCCGATATCAGAGAGACATATTATTTTGACCTTGGTATATCTGTCAAGGTTGAACTTCAATGTTATTCCAAGGTCAACTTTTGTTTTTTAAATGAGAAGTTCATAATCGATTTTTCCACCAAATTCTACATTCAATTTAAAATTTATATGATATCTCTTTATTTTTCCACTCCAAAGATGCACGTGTGACGTATCCAACGAATGGCTCGTCATACTAAATCGAAACAAGATGCACGCGTGACGTATCAAACGAATGGCTCGTCATACTAAATCGAAAAAAAATGCAAGTGTGAAGTATCAAACGAATGGATTATTCTTTACATTCAAATACTGCTTGACCTTATTTAAAAGAAATAATTACAAAAGTAATCAATTAAATATTCAAATCAAAGATTCTAATCTGTAATTAATTACTTCCAAAGATATTCTTTCTACACGAAATAACAGCAATTTAAGTCTGCCAACATGAAATTACTATTACAAGAAACACCACTGCAAGTACAAAGGAACCACGAGAATCCCTGAATATTGTAAAAACAATTGCGGGAAAAAACAATTTTCCAAGAACTTGTTAGGGAGAAAATATTTTCATTATTTTCTCAATGGTTAGAGAAGACATCTGGCGGTATCCGTTCAATAAAAAAAACACCTCAATGTGTGTTCGGGGAAACAATAATGTCAATTGTAAAAAAAATAGAAAAAATCAAATAAAACAGTTTTGATGTATTTTATGTGTTTTCTACATTTATCCCCCCAACTCTTGGTTCTTTCACATCCAAAAAAAAAAAAAAATGAAACCATTAGTCAGTTTCATCCATTTAATCACGTAACGCCCCGTCCCTCCCTCAATCTAAAAGTTCCATATCAACTTCACAAATTTTTTTACAGAAAAAAGCCACTAGAGGATTGGTTTGGTCACTAACAACACAAATATGATTGTTATTAATGGTGTTTGTTGTTTCCCCAGCTTTTTATTTATTCTCTGTTCCTAACGCAGTTGATAAATTTCCAATGATAAATCTGAACGTCAGATTTGATCGGACCATTTGCTAAATTATATTAATAATACATAGAATGTAGAATATCTTTTAAAAAAGTTGTCACATACGCAGTCAAAGATAATGGCGAAAGCGTATTGTAGAAAACATCAAGGCAAAACGACTCACAGTGTATGGTCACGTGATAAGAGGCAGCAATGGCTAAAGACGTGCTAATGGGTGACTTACACCAAGCAAACCCGGAATAAGAAGGATTGACTCTTTAAAAACACTACCGTTATTTATGACGAGGATTTACTTACTTTTTCACTTCCGACTCGAGTTTCGTCTACTACATAGACATTTTCAAGGAAACTGACTGTTTGGTGTTGTTGTTATTGTTGGGTGTCCGTTGGTAACTCAGGATGTCTAATATAATAGGATGTCTAATATAAATTTGTTAAATAATAATGACCTTTCAATACATAAAGGATTGACTCACTTGCACACGCAGGATTTTCATTTGGGGAGGGAGACGAGTTCATGTCGACTTTTCATATTTAGTAGTAAGATGTGCGCTAACCATCGAGGCTATCTAGGATTGAACTTCGGAGGGGGGTATATCTAAAATATATTGAGGCTACCATTTTATCTAATTTTCAAGGTGAGAAATATTGAGGAAATTTCATGAAATTTCGGGGATATTGATGGTAGATTTGTTAATGACAAACGTGTCTTTTGGTACAGTCATATTTATCCCTAAAATCAACAGTCTGCATGGTCCGGTGAAAACAGGGAGGGGGGGGGGGTTAAAATATCCGGGATATTGGGATTATTGGGGGTATGTTTGTGCACAGCAAACGTGTTTTTTTTTGTAGAGTCATATTTATCCCTAAAATCGCCAGTCTGGTACGATCAAAACATGAGCGGGGGCGAGGGGGGGAATTTAAGACCCTCCAACAAATATCTACCTATGAATTCCACTAAATTGTTTCAATTAAATTGTTCTACAGAGATGAGGCAGTTATTTTGACGTTAATCCCGCTGTATGCGCATAAAAACTTGAAACTATCTTTTTTTTAATCGGGGGGATCCGGACCCGCCCCCCCTTGCCGGCTACGGTTTGAGACGCTCTACTTGTTTTTAATAAACATGGAGGTAAAGTTGTGGTGACTATTCGGTACTCGCGTGTGCGCCTTCGTACCTACCTGTGCTCCGGTCCTAATTTAGTAGGTATTCATTTCAAATACCGGAAATGGATTTCAATCTCAACACCCAACAAGTTGTGCTAATGAAGGACCCAATCAGATCATCTATAAACTTTGTGAGGTGAGTGTGCCTTTTCCTTTTTTTCTCTCTCTCAATATCTCTGTTATTAATTGTGTAATTAAGTGTAATTTTGTTGCCGATATATTCGAACTTTAACTTTCCAGCAGAACTATCTTTTTTTTTAATAATTCAAAATCAGCCCACTTATTCTACTTTTCTTTTCTACTTACCGCACAGTGACTACGAAAATAAAAAACATGCAGAAAAATGTGCTATCATTTCTGCCATCACATAGTTGTCCTCCAGACCTTTCCAGTGGTTATACAGACTGATAATCAATGTAACTCCACTAAGGTACATTAGGTACACGTAGAATATTGAAATTTGGCATGTAGACTTCTCTTACAACGTCGAAAGTTCAAGGAAACGAGTTATCGCCTAATGTTTTCGACGTTTTTTATTGGTACTATCTATTAAACCTTCCAAGTTGTAAGAGATATCTAAATATGGGCGGGAATGGACTCCCCCCCCCCCCAATTAAACACAAAATCGTCAGAAAAAATGGAAAATTCGCCTGCAATATTTTGGCCAAAAAGAACAGAAATTCCACTCGCAATATGCTTCTATTCTTTTATTCCATTTTCCCTAAGGTAATTATATTTTCTGCCTTCTGTACTCCACTCGTTTTCTTCTTTTTTTTTCGCAATAAGAGTACTTTACATTACGAGTATTGAAAGAAATAAAATTAACATTTGAATAAATTTGCCCCTCCAATGGTGAAAAACGTGTTGGCTTAGTTTGGACCATAGAAAAAAATTGAAGCTAAACAAAAGTTTTTCATCATAAAAAATGGAAAAAGGCTGTTCAAAAACAACTGCCACATCCTCGTCAGCCTTCCTCGTAAGTTAGCAGTAGGATGATGGATGAAACATTTGGCCTCAAATAATTTGATTGATACTTTAGGGGCCTACCCAAAGTATACCTTTGACGATACCTTTAATAACTCTCATGAGAAGTCCCTCGTGTTTTAGAATGTCCATTAAAATTAGTTTTTCGTTTCTTTAGCTTTTGATGTTTTATTAAAGGCTTTCTCTCATATTTATGCCCCTCTAAATTCTCCCGTTATTGTCAGATATTTTCATCCATGTTTCTCCTACAACATGATTTGACGAATCGATCTATTTTATTCTTCACCATATTATAGTCCACTAACAATGTCAAAATGTTTTCAAATGCACCTTGTATTTCTTACTAGACGAGTATGGTTTCCAGATGCCTTTGCAAGTATTAGCAATGACGGGGTCAAAATACTCTACGTCATCACGATTACTCCACGTGTTGATAATACCATTTGGGATTTATACGAAAACCCGTTTATATACTCCAAAAATGACCTTTCCATAATATAAATAGAAAAATAATAAATTAATATTTACAACGGCACTTGAATACTTCCGCAATTTTCTAAAAATCAGGAACAATAAAAATGCTAATATTTATTTTTACAAATTTCTACTAGGGATGGTCATACTAATAGGGCTAAAAACTGTAAAACTCAATCACTGAAAATGGCCCCCGCTTGGGAAGAGGTGACTCCTGATTATGAGTACTGGCAATGGTTCCTGAGATAACGGATCAGGTTTTCCGTTTTTACTAATAGTTTCATAGAAAACGGACATATCCTTAAAAATGCATCATGTTAGGGGAAAAAGGTTAGAAAACATGAAAGTTCTGCAATTTGGTGTTAACTTTCGCCACCCGTTACTATTATCTTTACTAAGTTTTTCAAAATTAATTTGTGTATCAACTACTAAAATTTTTTATAGAGTTCGGAGCTCTTTCTGAGAATGTCGTAATAGACGAAAGCGCTCCGTAACTTTATAAAAATGTTTAGTAGTTGATACACAAATTAATTTTGAAATATTATTTCATTATGACTACTATCTTCCTTCCTCACTTAAACAAATTTACCAAGTTTGCTCCTATTTTATAATCCCCAGAGAACTTTTTCTTTCAAAATATAAATACATTGAATGTTTAGGTGGGACCGCAAGCTGCACCTCTTGGTTTGAGTAGGATCTTGACCAATGTCACGTAGGATGCATGTTCCAAATCTAATATTATCTAATCGAAAATATTCGGTTTATCTTTGAAAGTTGTTTCTTTGGTTATCTGGTTTAGATTAAAAAAATATGAACTTTGTGAGGTGGGTAGTTTATGAGTGGCCAAATGATCACTCCTCCTATAGTATTTCAATATTTTATAATATCAAAATGTGCGGCGTATGTTTGGAGGGGTTTGTCTTAGGAGAGAGGAATAATTTTCTCGTCTAAAAAATATATTCCCACACATGAAGGAAATTTATAGTCTTAGATCTGCCCATTTTAGGCAAAGTTGGATTAGTGATCATGCAATCGTGGCCAGGCCGTATAAACATTTCCTCGCCTCTCTCTTTGGAGGGAAATAGTGAAAACGAAAGAATAGTTAAATATGACAGATTTTTGGCCTCTCGAGTCCTCATAATGGTCTTTTTTACTGAGTGAGATCTACAGTTTGCACAACTATTAGATTTGATTTTTAAGTTAGCGTTTTGGATTTAATTATTATTATTTTCATATTTGCATAAAATTCAATCATATTATTTCTACAAAACAAATGCACCGAAATATTTCATGTTATTGAATAAATATGGAATGAAATAGAAATTGAATATGGCATGGAAGACGAGGTTATCATTGATAACTTTGCTGAGCTATCAAAGTACGAGGTTTCATTTTTACTCTTCACTTCACCCATTCCTCCAAACTACAAGTTTCGTGTCAGCAAAAATTTCAGTCCCAAAATAAGATTATTGAAGATAAGATATTTTGTGTATTCAAAAGCTTTCAAAATGCTTTGATAGTAATATTTTGCTGGTTAGACAAAATGAAAGTTGATGTACTCATACTTTAGTTCCTGTGAGATATAATGGATACGCCTACAAGCAAATCTGCATAAAATATAAAACAATCAGCACTGTTGATGATAATTCTGAGAGAAACTCTAACCTATGTCTTCCATAAACTATAAAAAGGTTTCATACGAGTGAAGTATACACCCTTTTCTGATGACGTCTGATGTGCTCAAGTTACGTATTTCTTATACGATCATTGCGGAATAAGTTTGCAGAGATGATTCAGAGAAAAGACATGTCAATTAGAAATTAGAGAAAAGAAACAAGACCGGCTTTGGAAATAGAAGAAATATAATACACAATAAAAGTCCCTACATTTCTAACCGGAAGAGACAGAAGAAACGTAATACACCAGTTGGTCTACGGTGTCCAATTTTAAAATTATTAGGTAAAAATAACCAAACTGGAAAAGATAATTTGAAAATTTTTGAATGAAAAATTCTCATAGAAGAACAGAAGGTTGTAAAAACAGATGTAAAATAAAAACAATTAGTAATTGTGTGAGAAAATTTTTTTGAAGGAAATAATGATCCTCTGTCGCCAAAGTAGAACAACTACTTTTTTCCTAAACCAAAAACTTGAACCAATAATGTTTTCATTCTGTCAATCTCTACAAGTGGTCACCACTCTCTCCGAACAACTCAACTTTAATATCTCTGGAACCATTCCAACTTGGAATATGAAATTGTGGGAAAGAATGTAATCATCATTACAAGCAACATTTGGTATAAACATTTACACATTCAAAGTAAAAAAAAATGTACGAGTAGTGCAAACTCATATTCAAATCAGCCTCCGGCTATTGCCGAAGGCGTATTTTTTTCAAATCAATTTCCATAGTAAAAATAACTCGTACTTGAGATTGTGAGATGTTATTTAAGGATGAAATATTATGTTATTGACGTACTTATATTGCATTGAAAAAACATGGTTCCGGAGGCCATGCCAATTATTAGCCTCCAGGATTAGATGTATGATGTGACAATTAAAAACTGAAGCATTAAACAACTTCTTCAGTCTGATACCTCCGGCTAACAGCAAGTGATGATGCCTCTATTGAGGAATGAGGATCCGGCCGTTGACAATATTCATTTGTCAAAACAGGTCTTATAGGGTTACACATGATTCTTTAGGTATGTTAGTACATAATGCGTACGGATTTGATCGGTCTTCCTGGCTCCAAAGTTGAACAAAATTTAAAAATGAAAAAAGGAAATGGCATATTAATTTTATTATTTTTATTTTGGATTTTCTGCACGAGAAGAATAATTTATATTCTCTATGCTACCCATCGAGGAGAAAGTAAAAACAGTTACAGCTAACTAATGTTTACTAAAAGTAATGTCAAGAATCCATGTTCCAAATTTCAATTTTCCCAGTTTATGCATCGGCGAGCTTGATTTTGAAAATCACTCAACTGACCTTTGTGTTGTATTTGGATGTCCAAAGGTATTGTTATTCTATTAATTGTCCTCGGAAAGATTGTTGAAATGGGTTGAGAACTTTAAACATAACAATTTTATTAGTTGGAATGTTATAAGCCAGGTCAATCGACCCCTCTCCCCCGAAGATGAATATAATATGCAGCTTGATGTGTCACTTAGTATAATGGAGGCTTAGGGATAATGGAGTGATGATGCAGGCTGGTGTGGGTTATGGCTTGATTGAATTGTCTCTCGTTTGTGGGATTATAATATTTCACTGATCGGATTAATTTACTTAATTGTGGTGCTTACAACGAACGGATATAAAATGAACATGATCCGAAAATTATTCAAAATGGAATTCTTTTATTTTTTTTAAAAAAAAAGATCCACTGATGTGAATTTCAAAAAAATCGGTCCAATGTGAGTTAGATATATTTGCATATAAAGAGTTCCGTACTGAAAATATGATTTTGTTTTTTTATCATGGGATTTTAGGACAAACACCAAGTATTCACAAAATTTTCAAATTCGTTGTTTCTGATTCTCCCGTAGTTCCATGCCAGCCGTAAGTGATCTGTTTGAACTTTATTATGTTTTGCTGTGAATTTATTTTCTTAGCATAAGATAATACTGATACTTTATCCGTTAAAATATTAGTTGGTTACTTCAACCTCTACATATTCATTATTTTCCGTGACATGACAGTTAAGTTTACAATGTTTTTGTCCATCCTAAGAATTCTGTGGTAAAGACAAAATTTCAACTCCCCTCTAGCTTTCACCATTTCTGGAGCCCAGTAGCAGGCATGAAATACCTTAAGAGCTTGATGAGACCAGCCATCAGGCAGCCTAGAAGATTCCATGAACAGAAGTGGTATCCTTATTGGGTACCTTCATAAGCAAACAGCAGGTACATTCACTAAAGGAAATTAGTCTCACATCAGGATATGAAGTGATTGGATTGAAGAATTATTAGCGAGGTTCACGCAGGTCATAATTTGCCAATTTCTTTCTCACACAACTTTCATTTATATCTCAAGGGCACACTCACTCAGTGCGAACTGATCGAACCGGAACCATATATTCGCTCTGACGATGTGTCAAAAATTAAAATTACAAGGAAGAAAGTTTGTGGTGACCTCCGGCTATTGTGGTAATAAAAAGAGACAGTGTTTAACGGAAGTGCAATAAATTCATAGCGTTGTTAGTTAACACTATATTATATTTATTAACTATAAAATCTCATTTCAGGTGAAAATTTAAAAAAATCTGAATCTTTTTTTAAGGATCCAGGGCCGTAGACAGAAAATCCGGGCCGGGGGGGGGAAACATTTACGGGCCCCTCCATTATTCTTTCATCTAAAATCATCGTATGGACAGTAATAAAAGTAAAAGTAGGCAATTCATTTCTTCTTGGCAACAAATAATTCGATTATCAGATGTTAATGTTTACGAAATATACCGATATTTATGATTGCTGTTCAAGCTGAAAGCTCCTACTATATTTTAAAATCAGTGTTCTGCAATAACCATTGTTCCTTATTAGCCCACTATCGCTAAACTTTTGATTTTGTGTGTTTGAAAAATTTTCAAAACTTAAAATGATTTATTTATTTCTCAAAAAAGAACATGAAAAATTTCATTATGGTAATTTTCTCACCGGGCCTCTTAGGAAATCCCGGGCCGGGGAAGATTTCCCCTCCCCCCCTCTCGTTGGGACCGATAATATCTTTCTTCTTGTTTTAATAACGAGTGAGTATGTATTTCATCTGTTCATATATGCGTGCGGCTAAGAAACATATTTGTTGACCTATCCTGGCTAACAGCTTTATTTCGAAACATTTTTGTTAGCAAAGTACAAGGTTGAAAAGATTTGGACGTCCATTAATTGTTCTTCAAACATGTCCCTATTCTGTAGGCATAAATGGTTTGCCAAACTACGTCCAAATAAAAAACAAATGGCAGGCAATTGGTACATTTGAGTCCGTGCATTTTCTTATTCCTAACGCAATCGAACGTCATTTTCCAAAAATCTTCTAAATGTTCCATGTTTCAACTTGAAAACCACCCCGCCGAGTAAAATATTAACGGAAAGAAGAAATAAACTGAAAGAAGTAACAAACAGTCATAAGTTTGGAAGTTGCGTGAAATAATGCTAGGGATAGATTGACACGATTAATTGATGTGTGATTGACCACACGAGAAATGTAGACAAGCTTGATATAAATATACATGGCAGATATGCCTCGATGACTGAAAGTCCATATACATCAAGTTGGATCTTGAAATAAAGTTTTAAAATGATGTGCGGAATGTTGTGCCAAAGCTATCTGGTTTCGATTATCAACATTGTGTTGACCGCGATCCTTGGACTTGGCATTGGGTTACCTTCTAAATAAGGTGAACTCAATTGATATTATTACTTGGGCCGTGAATTTAATTAAATTCATGTTTTGATAGTTATGTTCATTATAGCAATTCAAATCATTGACCAATCGGTGTTGGAGGGGTACCTCAGATTTCCATAGAACACGAAATATTTGAGGAAAGATCATAACTTGGAGCGTAAGTCATTTTCTCGTATCAGTGGTATTTTTTACATTTTTGTCACATATTAGTCTAACTAAAATATTTATAGTTGACTGAAATTGTAGAGAAAATTTCAAATATATTACCATATGAACCAAAGAAATATTTTTACTCAAATCTCAATGAATGAAAGAAACTACTTCCTCAATTTCTTTATTCAGTTATCTCAAAGATTCCCTTAATGTCACTTGGTTCAGAGATATTGGTACTTCCTCAATTTCTTTATTCAGTTATCTCAAAGATTCCCTTAATGTCACTTGGTTCCTTCCCATTTTGCATTTCTATTCTTCAGAAAATTGACTTTCTAAACATGTTTTGATGAATAAGATAATGCAATCAGGAAAGACAAAACAATAGAATTGAAAGTTCAAGCAAATATCAATAAGGATGAAGTTTAATTGGAAGAACTTTCAGTTGTCAAAAGTACGACTGATTCATCAAAAAAGAGTTCATCAAGAAGGGAAAGTACGAGTAGGTTTTGACTTAACTGATGGGGAGTGAGATCGAAGTCTGTGTTGCATATAAAAGAACTTTTGGGTCCATACTTTATTCATTCATTCAATGGTAGCCAGATGTATGAGACAGCAGCTCTAGATAAGTTGTAGTATACTGTTTATGTTCTTAATTGTCATCATACATCCGTTCTTGGAGGCTGATAATTGACATGGGCCAGAACCATGACATCACTGCGTTCATTAAGTATAATTATGTCAGTAACATAAGAGTTATAAATATAATGATATTACAGAGTTGCTTTCTGCGTTATTTTACACCATCAGCTGAGGTGGACTCGGCCCGTGAGGATGTCACCCTTAAGTAACTTCTTACAATCTCAAGTACGATTTCCTTTTCCTCATGGAAAATTAGCAAGTCATATATGGATTGGAAGATATTACGCCTTCGGTAAACATACCTAATACGGAGGAAAAAGGCTGTTTAAATGAGAGGTCACCCAAATGAAAGTATAACCTGAGACAACAATAATTACAAGTGGATGTATCACCAAGTTTTGAAAACAATCCTCTGCAGTTAGAAGTTTAAGAATTTATATACGTCCGTCCGTTCCTGGAATAGCCCATGTCTAACAGGTGTCGTTAGTATTCTAGGGTTGACTAGGGCTTTGGGGTAACATCTGAATGATCTGAAGTAAGAAGGCGACTAGGGAAATATTTGATCGTCTGCGAAATAAAGAAAATTGTGCTGTATACCTAATACAACTGACCTTCCTTCTTCGAATCAGTAAATACTATTCTGATGATAACGTTTAAAAGGTCAAATCCTTTAATAGTGATGTCAACAATTTAATTGATTACTTATTGGATGATGTAATATCGATGTTTTTTCCTAAAAAGTGGCATGTGCACCTAACTTAATTTAGGAGATTTTTTTTCAATTTGGTTCGCTTGATCGTGATTTATTTACCAGGATACTTTTTGATACAAGAAGCTCCCAGAAACATTCCAAATATAAAACTTACCGATTACTCCATTTTAGAAACTATCAAGTTTGTATATTTTTATCAGGTTCATTAAGACATCACGTGTGGAAGTGAATATTAATAACGGAATCAGCTAGAAGAAGTTAACACTGTTTTCTCTATTTTTCTATGCCTACCTCATTGTTGGGAGTATCCCCACAGGAATGTCATACCTGTCAACTCTCCTCGGCACACTCTACATAGCACAAGGTTATCGTGAAAATATTCCGGTTGTGTTCATTGGCAGTATCACTAATAACAATCACAATTCACAGAATAATTAAGACATCTTCTGCTTCCAACGATGATAATTTTGTTCACGCGATGAACGTAAACATTATTTGTGCAACTATAATGAACCAATCTGCACGGCATACTATAAATAGTTTTCTTTGGAGTAATCGCCTTCTCCTACAAGACTTTACTTTTTCTAGTTGCGCACAACATAAGTTTATAAATGCCATCCAGAGAATTCCTTTTTTTAAGGGATAAGTTGAACCAAACTAAACTCATCAAAACATGAAGCCGAGAGTATTTCTCTTAAATTATTATTATGTACCGGTAGTTCTGTGACTTGTAGATTGCACACAAATAATGGGCAGCCATGAGGACGTTGGTCCATTGGCTCCAAAAAACAAATCAGCCAATTCCATAAACGTTTAGCTCATGAATTTAGAAATTGTCGCGGAAAGAACAGACATAAAAACGTGTGTTTAGAAAAATCGTGGAGTTTTGGCTTAATGTTTCTTTAACATCTTTTGGTTATTCGTGACGGGGGTTTTATCTTCCAGTCGCTGGAAACTTGCAAACCAGTTACCCACATTGACCTCACTCAGCCTGAGTTAGGCCGGAAAAATAGTCACGAGGGCGAGAACCCACGAGGACACCCACATGGTACAACCTCTCTGGACGTTGCTTAACTTCAGTGATCTATCGAGAACATATACGATGGCTAGAGACACTAATTGGTTCAGACAACATTGCAAACTGAACCTATTTTGCGCACATCTGAAGGTCGACAATAAAAGCTAAACGTGGCCCATTATATAGAAATTATTACAAATTCAGTTACAGGAAAGCAGAGATCACTATATTCTTCTTATGTTAAGCAATAATTTGGTTCAACAAATTTATCGTTGTATACTCAAACCATCTTCCTTGTCCAAAATACCAATCTGATCGAAATTTGTTGATGATTAAAAAATAAAATTATTTAAATAGAAGTGATTATTGGAATGCAAATAGAGATCAAATAGTCGTATAAGTTCAGGGTATGGAGTGGCGTTCGTCTATTTGAGATCTTAGAAGACAAGATTGGGAGTATACGGAGAGGCAGCAAAATAGAGCGTGTACCGGTATCACATTATTTTATGGATAATTGAGTGGATTTTGGAAGCACAAAGCAACGTTTTGAAAAGAAAGCGCTATAATTGAATACTTCTAATTGCTGGCACATAATATCTTGGAATATTATTTCATTTATTTGTTTGCTACATTTGTGTGAGAGCTCCCTAACCTGAAGCAGATGATTTGTATGGCTTGTTTCCAACCAAAGTCTATTAGCCACATATTATTGCATTACTCACCTTTTTATTTTCTGACTCACACAATTATAATAAACAAGTATTAGTGTACGCATACAGAATTACCCCGTTATTTTAATTTACTGGTTTACTATGTAAACAAGTCGATTAATCAGATTTTATAAAATAAACGAGTTTTTTTTCGAGATTATTTTTACATTAACGAACAAGAAATAATTCAAGCTCACCCATTACCCTGCATATTTTGATTGTCTTACATCCTCCATTTTCCTAAACTAAACAGAGCTGTTCGTCTAGTGGAGGCATCTAAAATATAGCTTTTTGGCTGGTTTTTACTTTTTCTTCCCCATACCAACTGTAGGAAAGTAAAAATTGTAACGGTTAAAAATTGCTATGTGATTTTTTTTTTGGCTGTATACGATTCTTGAGGTCTACATACAGAAAAAGTGGTTGAGAACGGTTTAAAATTATGTCCAGTGGTTAAAAAAACAGATAGAGCCTCCATAATTCGTGAAATTTTGATGAAATTTGGTACAAGATATCTTTTAGTTCATACTTGCTTAGGACATCAATGTTTTCCGTATTATCTTTAATTTTATTTCTTTGAGTCATCTCCCTCAGGTTTGCCAATGAGTTACCTGCATACAATTTTCCTTATTTTCAATTACCTGCATACAATTTTCCTTATTACTCCATGATTCTTTATGGATAAATAAATCAAGAAAAATGTAAAAATATAAAGCATATCAATGGGAGAGTACTTTTTACTTAAAATATAAAATGCAAGCTGATTGTGTCAACTAACTGACACATTTTGTCCGACAGAGTTTATTAAATTAAAAATCCCCAACCCATTTCAGTAATTTTCTTTTAAAGTAAGGGAGTCTATTGCATAGTGCAGCGAACATAATTCAATTGTGTAAAATAATACAAAGATATTGCAATGAGGTAATTCATTCACTATCAAATGAAACTTTTCAGTACATTAGTATATGCGTCATTTCGTTAACAATGTTCAAGTTGAGTTGATAAAGAGTTGACCCTTTAACAGGATGTAAGTGTTGATTTCAAGAATACTAAGATTTGTTGTTTTACAAGAGACTATGGAACGAAACCAAATGCCAAATGGATATACACTCCATTGTAAAGTCCTTTCGTTTCTTTGAAAACAACTTTCTCGCTATTGTAATTTTTGTAAACAAAGACCTATTCATTCATTCTTTTTACTGTAAATGAATTAATATCTTGCGATGTTTAAATTATCAGATTAGTTCGGTACATTGACTTCTTGATTCACATCACACAAGATTATGAAATGCGCAGATAATTTATCGAAAACAAAAACAAATTAGAACTTACCACAAAGTAACCTAACACGCCATTTTTAAGTTAACATCTACTTTCAAGAGATTTCACGCATTGAATTAATAAATTTTGTGTGGTTTACAATATTAGACCTAAGAGGTACATCTAAAAAATCAGATCAAGGTCTTGCATGGAAGCTGCAATAACACCAAATCCATTCTGAAATTAAAATTTGGTTCTTTCATTACAATTTGATGATCCTGATTGACAAGAGTTTTTCTTCTGTCCTCCAAATTAAATTTTTGTAAATCGGGATAGTTTAAAAAATGTTTTTAATTTAATTTTTTTTAACAAAATTTGCCACTAAAAAATCCTATTGTGAAAGGTCTTCGTTATAAATATACTAGCAGGATACGTCCGTTTCGCTTGGCGCCTAAGAGGCATGGCCGAATCTGTGTTATATATATATGCGAATTATACCATGCCTTATATAACCTTTCCCGGGTAAATAAGTGTGCAAAGTTTCATGCGATTCCGGGTCCGGACCCCCCAACCCGAATAAAAAAAAAATATTACCTTGTGCACGCTTAGCGGATATATACGTCAAAATAGCTTCCTTACAATTTCACCCCTGTAGAACAAACTACTTAAAACAATTTAATGAAATTCATAGGTAAATATTTGTTGGAGGATCTTAACTTCACCTATCTACCCCTCCCCCCCCCACNACCCCCCCCCCCATGACCGCACCAGACGGGCGATTTTAAATTTTCACCTCGGAAATTAGATAAAATGGGTAGCCTTAATATATTTTAGTTATACGCCCCCCCCCCCCCNNNCCCCCGGGATTCAATCCAGGCTATAGACCTGGTGGTTAGCGCCCATCTTACTACTAAAGACGGAAAGTGAATATGGGACCCCCCGAATGAAAATCCTAGGTGCGCCACTGTCTTCATCAATGGATAAAATAATAATCAGCAAACAATCCTTCAATAAGTATGCATGAGTTCCACAAAATAAAATCATTCTTTAAATGTCTCATCAACTCTTTATTGACGATTCTTTCAAACCGATCATTTTTAATATAAACACAGCCTTCCAATTGTTCCAATTCCACCTTTTTGGATTTTGGAAATAGATGATTTCCGTAGAGCCATATGACTTGGAAAGTCATGCCAGTGCCATTCCTGCGTCCTATGGTCGGTGCAATTTTTTTCACTTTGTTATTAAAATGAAATCTCTTCATGGTTTTTGTACATTTCTCTATTTTAAATTAGACACGCTCTTTCCGAAGACACTCTCCACAGAGAATGCATCATCAAGTAGACACTGGCAGAGAATAGTTACACGTACGCGGAGACTAGTCAAAACTGGCAGTCTATCAAGTTTTACTGTATCGTTCTCGTCCTGTTACAATGTCATTCATTTACGTAGTATATGAGTACAGGGCCATCCAACAAAATGCATAGAAAATAAATTATCTATTCAAAATGAGTCAATCAATGAATCGAAGACAATCAAACGAAAGGCGGAACCGTGAGTAATAAGTCCAGGATTCAATTGATTTGTCAATTGTAACAGGACGATCTTCGCGACTTGTCACTGGACTAATATCAGGACATTGCGATCTCAAAAAACACCTGCACAATATGGAAATCTTTGGGAGAAAGCTATTGTGTATACTATGTAACGTTGAGAAACAGTATTATCGGGTCACTAAACCCCAAAGAACTCGTACAAAATAATTTGGTAAGAAGACTGCTCAAACTTTCTAAGCAGTTGAACCTTAGTTAGGGCCCATAAGACTGTGGTGCAAGGATATTCCAAACCTATGGGGTGAATCTCAATGGCATTGTTCTTATTCCTATTCTATGCAAATCTCATACATTCCTTGCTCCCTCTTTGATGGTCTTCTATTTCCTACATGTTTTTCCTCACTCCTCCCCCCTTTTCTTTAACACGTGTAAATTAAATTCCCCCACTGATGTCCTCATCATGTGTCCTACAAGTTTGTGTATCCTTCTATTGTTTATTCTAGACATGCTGCCAAAAGATATTATTCCAACTCTTACTAATATTTTCTATTTCCTTATTTGTCACTCCTTTGGTTCAAGTGACTCTAAAATGATTCACAAGCTTAAAGTTGATATTTTACATATATGTACTTTGAGAGATGTAGCAGCCTCCCTGGCCTAGTGGGTATCACACTGGCTTTGCACGCGGGAGACCCGGGTTCGAATTTTGGCGGAACAGGATTTTTTTCAGAACTGTGCCTATGGTTGTTCGAGGTGCGCTCAGCCTCGTGCAGACATTTGAGTTGCTACTTTAATGTGAGTAGCGACCAGTGGCAACATTACAAGAGCAAAGAAATATGTAGTGCGGTGGTGGATTAGAGTAGTGCAGTGATACCCAACAATCTAGGAAACGCATAGTATTCCAATACTATGTGTGTTAATACAAATATTAACACATTTACATTTTTACTTATAGAGATGTTGAGGATCATCAATTTGGTTTTATGTTTATAATATTTCTTCTCAGAGTTTCTTTATGGAGGTCAATATAGCTTTCTATCGATTATACCTCTAAATAAATTTGGCATGCATACCCACTTGCGTGGAGTAATGTGCTACAGCAGAGCTAAAAGAAACCATGTTCGTAAACCGATCTGTTGAACAGTACTCAATACCATGGCAAACGAACAAAACACCAAATATAGAGACTAAATTAAGTTTCCTCAATACGCTCAAATTTAGTGCGTTTATTATTCAAACTATCAAGAGTACATTTGAAGTCAATGAAACAGAAAAGACCATACCACCGGGTTTAAAAATAGTTGAACAACACCATACTGACCAAATATTGAATCGGTACAACAACTAACCGACTTGAAAATGCTCTGATACTCCGTTTGTTCACAAATTATGGATATCTTATTGTGCAGTACGCCCAAATGCCGTCTGTTTTGTAGGTAAATGAGAAAGTGTAATATTGTATCATTTGGTGCACTACGAAGTTAGATTGGAAGCTTTAAGAAGTCCCTGTATTTTTCTTTGGACACGTACACGCTTGGCACATTACTTCCTTAAATAAATAAATATTTTGAAGCTAATGTCATCAAACTCTTTACTCAGAGGTTATCATGTGAAGGCATCACTGGAAAACTGAACGCACATCAAATCCAGTTGACACTAAATGGCGTGGTTAGTTTTTTTTTTTTTTTTTTTTTTTTTTTTTTTTTTTTTTTTTTTTTTTTNTTTGGCTTAACGTCTCTTTAACATTTATTGGTCATTCAAGACGGGGGTTTCACCCTCCATTCGCTGGAGACTTGCAAACCAGCTGCCCACATTGACCTCACCCAGCCTGCCATGGGTGTCAACTGGATTTGATGTGCGTTCAGTTTTCCGGAAAAATAGCCAGGATCACGAAGGTGGACACCCACATGTTAAAACCACGCTGGACGTTCTTAACTTCTGTGATCTAACGAGAACAGGTGTATTCAACGTGCCATAGATTCTGGCTGACTAATTTATTTAAATTTGGATATTCTGAATTTTAGTTGACAATATTTGAGCAGTTTATATTTTCACTTCAATTTTTCTTCAAAACTTTTTTTTTCAAAAAATTTAAACCAATGTCCTCTTGAGAAAGGGTTTCTTAACTTAACATTGGCCGAAATGAGCTCGTAGTTCTGTGAACTATAGACTTCACTCAATAGATTAGATTTTAGGCACCAGGTTTGCCCAATAGGAAATAAAAATAAATCAGCTAATACCATGAACTTTCCATACCTGAAAACCGTGCAAGGTGTTGGAGAGTTATCACGGAACGAATAGACTTAAAAAGAAAAATCGATGAGTTAAAAATAGACCTCCCTCTTTCTTTGGCAGTAGTGTCAATAAACATTTGGTACCTACATAGGTGTCAGTTATGGTCTAGTCTAATTTGTCATCAAAAGCGTTCCGTACGGTACGACCATTAACTTTGAATAAAAAAACTCCACTTATATTTGGTGCCATACAATGGTATGGCACCAAATATAAGTGGAGAAACTATAAAACTTGCTCTGGTTCCAGTCCAGTTATTCATTGACAGCGGTACCGGCTAACGACTAACGTTGTCAGTTTCAGTTGTTGCATTCAAAATAGTAATTAGCGAGTGAATCAGTCTATACATTCCAAACATCAGTCAGTCTATCAGACTAGCCATGCATTCCAAATTATCACTAATCTTGTATTCCACTATGAAAAATTATTGCTTTCTCTGTAGTTAGTTCTATTAAGATATTAATTAACTACTCGTAGTAAATTTGTGAACTGTTGCCCTCCCTGGTAATCCAGTAGGGTCCAGAAATCACCAAATTTCTTGAACGTATCATGAAAAATCGGACAAAGTGTAGCAGAGAATTCTTGAAACGAACAGACAGACAATCTGACGTTTAAAACAAATCGTTCTGAATGTAAACCTCACAGTTGGGTGCTATTAATATGTGGAAAATATGTATCTCACATTTTTTGTCATTTCTCTAATTTGTTTTTTCATATTTCTGATCAAGTTCTGAAAGAAGTTCTGAAAGGCGCAAGTTGGGCGGTTCAAGCCCACCCTCCGAACCAAACCCTCACGCCACATCAACTGAGCTGATTGGGTCGTTTATTACATAAATTTACTATCTACTATTTTTTTTTTACTTTAGAGAACCAATCAATTTTGCGCCCATTTGTATTACAAGATTTCAATTTATTCTTTAGAGGTTAGAAACCTCTGAAACACACAACTTATTAACATAAAATGTTATTAATTCTAATGCATCGGTAAGAGAGGAGGCTATTTATAATCTAACTTCGTAAGTACCCTCTACAGAGACTTCAACTATCAAACTTTACTATACATTCAGTAATTTGAATGCAAACATCGTAACTTACCAGAATTTGAAAATACAAATAGTTAATTAAATAATTGGACAAAGAAGGAAGCGAGAACTTACCTGAAACAAACAAAGACAAGTTGGAGTTAGACAAACAATCTCTTTCGTCGGAAAATCAACAAATGATAGGAAGTTCAACATTAAATTTATTATTTGAACGGCATTTTCATTTCCAAGAAAACTCCTCGTGGCAGGACAAAACAAAATGGTTTCTGGGTATTACTTTTCACATCAATTTCCTCAAAATTTATTTTCGTTATTTTGGTACAAAGGACATAACATAGAGCAAACTTCCGGGAAAAACTTAAGACCCAAATATGGGACAGAAATTTTTAAATTACCTCATAAAAGTGAAGCATGATCGTAAAAGCTTTTTCAAACGTCTTTTCCCCCCAACAAGAGTAGTTAGTTAATGCCATTACGGCCAATCCATTGTATAAGGGTAGGTTCACAAAAAAAAATTAGGAACGGAATCCATAACTTATTCCCCAATTGGAGTCCAGAAGACATGCACTGAAGGTTATAAATTTATAAACATTGAGTCCTGCTATAATAGATAAATAATTAAGTCGTCATTACGATAGAAATAATAAAAAAAAAAAAGGTCGGGCGGCCGACTCTCGTGACGAAACCTCCGTGTTTCATCAACTGAGCTAATTGTTTCAGTTGAGCAGCTGATGCGAATACTAATAGAATTCAGTAAGAATTCTATTAGGAGATAGATACCACTATCTCAAAATAAGTTTGATTATTACTGGCTATATAAAATTGCAAGAAGTATTATCGGCCTATTTAGCAAAAGTCGGAAGTCAAGATGGAGTGGTGGATAAATACCAGTATCTGAAAATAAGTTTGATTATTACTAGCGATATAAAATTGCAATTAGTATTATCGGCCTATTAAGCAAAAGTCGGAAGTCAAGATGGAGTGGTGGATAAATACCAGTATCTGAAAATAAGTTTGATTATTACTAGCGATATAAAATTGCAATAAGTATTATAGCCAGCCATAAGTTTCATGTGTCATTATTGGCTATCTCCTGTAAAATTTACGGAATTTGTGACTGCTTGGTTAAATTTACTGAAGACTATTACTTTCCATGAAACCTAGACCAGTTTTACCGTAATCGATGCTAGTTATAGTCCAACACATCAGGACTTCTAAATCTATCAAAATATGTTTTTGTCTACTGCACCTTTTCAATTATTTTCCAGCATCCATTGATGAATGTTAATAATTGACATGCCCCTTCCCCCCAAATTCATGGCAATCACTAAAATAGAATTGTATCGGTAACAAAAGAAAATGAATTGCAATATGAATGATTTTGCAGAGATTCATTCTGCGTTTTTTCACAAATTAGCTCAGGTGAGACCGTGATAACAACGTTCTTAAGTAACTTCTCAGAATCTCAAGGATGATCTAATCGTAGTAATCGTTTACGGAAAGTTAGTTTATCATATTCGGTGTGAAAAATTGCCCATGATCTTTACAGTGAGATGTTTTTATATTTCTTGGTCAACTTCTAGGATTCACTATTGAAAATAATAAATTCATATTGTCAAAAATATTTATTTTTTGACAGCTGTGATTTTTTTGCAAATCCCTGCTATTTCGTCCCTGCTATTTTGCTGAATTAATAACAGCTACTCAGTTGTCCTCAAGAGATGCATTGATTACCTAAACAGGCACAGGACACGTTGTGTTCCCAAATGGTATACAGGACGTTGGTCTACTACAGTGATATAACAAAAATTAGGTGTATTCAAGTGCTAAGCTTTTTGACTAGGGTAACCAATCTTTAGAATTGCTATGCATGTATTTCGGAAAATTATTGAAGATGAAATACCTTATGGGCCTTCACATAAAAGTTTACAACTTAAGTTTATCTCGAGAGAATCTGGAAGCTCGAGAAATTTCAAATATTATTCAGATACCTATTTATGGAAGCAGAGAGACACAAGAAGAAAGCTGTACATAAAATGAACAGAGGGCATAATAATGAAAAGCTTCAAAAATTTATTACCAAAACGCAGCATGTGGTTTTTTAGTATCCCATAAAAACGTAATCCCACTTTATTCTCATTTATTATACCGCCGGGGAGTTTGTCGCTACCTGTAAAAAATGATAACATGTGAATGGTAAATAGTATTTGGGAGGAGGTGGTAGCGACATCGACGGGGGGAAGTGACGGAACACGACATAATATTGACGTTGAAACATGTTGTCAATGTAACATGTCAACATACTGTGTGACCTTGTAAACAGAATGTGAGTGACACATGACAAAAACATGGTCTCATTATTTTTAGGTCTAGACAGAAAAGCGGATAAAACACAATGAAATTTGTCTCTACCAGGGTAAAGTAGATTGGTAGATATTACAGAACCCGAAAATGTTGGTGAAACAATAAAATGAGAACTATTATTGAGAACTCATAAATTTTGTAAATAATTATCACAAATATTTCAATTTGAAGGAACTCCGACTAAAATTTCGGAAATGTTTTTTGCTTTGACGCAACAACAAAGCAAGCAAACGATACAAATTTTTACTCAAAGTTTTGGGCTACTTTTTATGACTCACAGAAAGGCAGTGCCTCTGAAGCCCCCAGCAAAACGGGTGGATCCTCATGTTTTCTAAAAGGCGAGCTGGGCACTGTATATATTATTGTTTTCACATACAGGAATTTATCGCTTTATGTATTTTATCCTCTGTGGTAGCTTTGATAGCTAAAATTCTCTATTATTCTATAAAGTAGAATATGGAAGATAAGAGTACAGTAGTCGAAAAGACCATTTTATTGCAGAAAATATTGAAAGGGTTTTTTCAGAAAACGTACACTGGGGATTTTGAGTTACATAATAAGTATTAATAAATAGATATAGGAGAATTATTTATTTATAGAACTAAGCCTAATCTGATATAATATTATTATATTTTTAGTTATTGTGATTTATTCCTAGGTATTAAGCTTTTTATGTTAAACAATACAGAAATTTATGAACTTTGAAAAAAAAAGGTTGCTTAAATCCATACTGTAATGGCAGTAAAAAAGGGAATTTTAAAATCCAGTAATTTTTCAAAAAGAGACTTTTTATAATTCATAAAATATGATTATTAAAAAGGGACGAGGTTACACCCAATCTAGATATCCCTTTTAAACCATACATATATCTTATATTTCAAATAATACCTATTGACCGAAAAGGAGTGATTTAATTTCCTATTCCTTTTTGTTCTATAAATCGATATTTCGATAATTTATCTTCGCTGTAAGCCTATGTTTGGTGTGATGAGGTATCCATTCCCACGGATTATTCAATATCATTTATCGTTTGTATACAATAAAATATTATCATGAAAAATTTTGGACTTTATATTCTACAATTTTTTTACACCATACGCGTATTTCCGATTTTACTTCAATAATGGAGTAAAAATCGAACATTAAGGCAAGTATTTTTCATCGTTTCCATTTCTTGCATTTATACAAAAATGTTTTCGGGCAACTGATGTG
Source organism: Pachypsylla venusta (assembly GCA_012654025.1). NCBI lineage: Eukaryota > Metazoa > Arthropoda > Insecta > Hemiptera > Aphalaridae > Pachypsylla > Pachypsylla venusta. Next base: position 32,883,247 of record CM022874.1, read on the forward strand.
CATTCTCAATTCTCGTAATTCGAACTTTAAGTATGGTCTCCTTTCCAAATGAAAACTGGTAAATAAATAAATTATGACTGTCAAAAAGTAGGTCTGATTTTCTTTGAATGAACAGTGCATAAATTAACTTCTTTAATTTTGATAAATGGATTGCAAAAATTAACTCACGACGACATATACGATATGATTTTATGGACACAAGCTTTTAAAACGAACTACCTATATCTACAGTCTACAGGCTTCAATTTAAATATGATTTAGGACAAAGGATAGCTAAATGAAGATACACCACATCATACCGGACACATTCAATTTGCAAAGAAAAAGTTTCAAATTTATAAAATATATTTTTGAACGTGATTTTATGACTTTAATTTTTCTACATAAACTTTGCGTCCAATATTACTCCCCCCCCCCCCCCCCCCCCCCNTTTTTTTTTAAAAAAAATTAAATACAGATGGAACATGTTCAGAATAAATAAATGGTACGGAAAACCGTACTAGACTTTCTCTTCCTTAATGATTCCATCAGAATACCACAGAATGAAGATGTTGCCCTTCAAAAGTTTTAAGTCTTTTAGTGATATTATTGTTATATTTCTATTTTCTGTTGATGTTGACCATTATTTTAAAAAGATTTTGCGGCCTTCGGCTGCGGAATTTGCTCTTTAGTGACAGTATTATTTTGAACGATTTTGCAGCATACGGCTGCGGACTTTGCTCTTTAGTGACAATATTATTTTGAACGATTTTGCAGCCTTCGGCTGTGGACTTTGCTCTTTAGTGACAATATTATTTTGAAAGATTTTGCAGCCTTCGGCTGTGGACTTTGCTCTTTAGTGATAGTATTATTTTAAAAAGATTTTGAAGCCTTCGGCTGCGGAATTTGCTCTTTAGTGATGGCATTATTTTAAAAAGATTTTGCGGCCTTCGGCTGCGGACTTCGCTCTTTAGTGATGGCATTATTTTAAAAAGATTTTGCAGCCTCCGGCTGCGGACTTTGCTCTTTAGTGACAGTCTTATTTTGAAAGACTTTGCAGCCTTCGGCTCTTTAGTGACAATATTATTTTGAAAGATATTATTTTAAAATTTGTGAATATTAGGCAATTGAAGTAATTCATACGAATATTATTTTATTTTTGTGATCTTTTCCAAGAAGAAAAAAAAAATGTTTATCAAAGAAAATTCCGAGGTATTAAAAAATAATACAAAAAAATTGAGAACGTATTTCAATATATTTATAAAAATAAGTGTAAATTAATTGAAATACTTTCTTTTTTTAAGATAAGTAATAATCGCTTATTTTGCCCTATTCAAGAAATTGATTAAACTTTTATCTTATACCCATGAAGAAGAAGAAGATTTTTTCGAAGAATTTTGAACTCTTAATCAGTATGACAAGATTATTCTTAGGAAAGATCACATAGACCAGGAGGTGTGGGCCTTTCAAAACAAGCAAAACCTGTTGTCACGACATAAATTCTCAGGTACTCAGAAAGATCACATAGACCAGGAGGTGTGGGCCTTTCGAAACAAGCAAAACCTGTTGTCACAACATAAATTAATCAACAAAAATGAGAAACCCAAAATAACGGAAAGAAAGAAAACTTACCCAGATACTATTTTATCTTTCTTATCCTTGATTAATTTCCTTTTTAATGTAGGAAATGGATTCAGACTGATCTTCGTTTCGCCAGTCATTCTCACTTCTCACTAATATTCATTAATTATAATTAATTTTAGCAATATATTTTATTCTTAATTATTTACTCTTCAAAATTAAATGAAGTACCAAAAAATTATTAAAATAAAATCATAAATGTAAAAGGTTATTTACATTGAACATTCGCTTCAAAAACATGTTTTTTTTTAAAAAAAAGAAAAATTAATGATTAATATTTTTATTGACACAAATAAGTGTTACTAAATTTTATAATTGGAATGTTCGAAATGAGTAGGTATTCAATTATACAAGATAGGTATAATTGAATAAAAAATCTAAAAAAATTAAAATAAAAATGTGTTCAAAGAATTGGATTGAGATCAGTGTACTTAGGACTACCCTGCTCCCATAAATGAGAATAACACATACTAATAAATCAAGGAACTGAAGACTGCACTCAAATATAACGAAGTCTTGGGTGCCCAAGTGAACTATTATAATCATAATACTAGTAGTTTTGTGAACTTTAGTACATTTCACTCAGTTAATATGGCCCCCATGAGGCCCCGAGAGTAACAACAAAGCACAAAAACGAGTCAGAGAATTCTATATGAATATAATAATAAATATTCATACCACGTTTCACAAATGCGTTCCAGAGTTATTGCGGTATTCAGATATACATAAAAAATAATAATAAGGGGAGATTTCAATAGTACTCAGGTTAATCATCTTCAGGACAATGTTGACTCTACCACTGTAGAAGTACACTAAACAGCTAAACCTTAGAATCAATATCGGTTCAAAGATGATAAGGCAGTACTATTGAAAGCTCGCCTTGTTATGTTCTCAACAAAATGATCTTTTTAATTTATTTTAAGAAATATAAACTAAGTTTAACTCAGGTTTTCTTAAATAAAAAAATAAAACAAACTGTTCCAAACAGCTGATTTGATTTCGGTGATTAATGAAACGCACATTACATTTAAATAAACTAACAATTTTATTTTTAACTATTGTTAATTATAAATTAGTTAGTAATATATATTTCCTTAGATTTGCATAGATATGTATGTAAAATCAATCATTAATAATTAATGAATAATACATTTTCCTATTTGTACGCACAATCGACCCCGCTCTTAAAGTGCCTAAACTGACGACGATCAAATCACGGCACAATATAAATTGATTAGCTTATTTTAATTAATATTTTCACCATCATCTGCTAAACTTATCTTATCTTTTGATATTGTTTATCTTATTGATTTAAAATTTCATTGATTAAGCATCTCAACCTAAATGTGACAACCTGAGTCATCATTATTATGTTCAACTAGTCATCTGTTTCCATTGAGCTGATAAGTTTGAGAGATACTAAACTAGCAGTAAGGTCAATGTTTGTCCTTGATGTATAGAGAATCAACGCAAACCAAAGATGAAGATCAAATTATCATTGACTAAAACTGATATATGAAAATTGATACAAACGTTCAAGAAAGTATCATGTATCACATCAGATTTCATTTGAATATAAGAACCCCTAACCTAGGTCACACATCCACACAAGGAAATAAAAATAAACCACATCCAAGTTGAATCTTTAGAGATGAAAAACAGGGATGATAAAATCAAATGATTTGTGAACCCAAACCTAGATGCAAGAAGATTCACTAGTAGTTTTGTGAACGGTTGACCTCATAGAAAAAAAGGGCACAATGAGAAAATGAGGCCGCAATGACGGGTGGTATAAATCATGCATTCTAGGAAAGTAATGACAATGCCATACTGAGATTAATCAAAATCAGACACAGGGTTTATGACTTTCCATGGAAGCGGACTGACAAAGACGTTTAAATAAAAAATGTATAATTAAAACTACACCAACACTTTTTATCGAAATTCATATATACTTAATACAATTAAAAAGTTAGGTTCAGCTTAGGAGATATTTGATATAATTTATTTTGCAAATAAAAATAACCTTTAAAAAAATGTACATGTTTGTAAATTTCAAATGTTCAGCGTGCGTTAGCGTATGACATTTGGTTTTAATATTAATATTTTTGAAGATCATGTTTATAACGTTTACAATGGTGATCATCCTTTTCCACGTTTTAATTACTTTAGAGAATGCAGCGCATTATGAATTATCCCATAAGCATTTAGTCAATTTATTTTAATGAGATAAAAACATATGAATCCGACAATGCTCATTACAGTACAGAGGACAGTACATGACAAACATGATATCCTAGTCCATAATGGGATAGGGTCTATTATAAAATACAGGGAAGGGAATTTAATAAAATGAAATTAAACTTAATTAAAACGGATTAAATATAAATGTTATAAACTCCATCATGCAAATATACAAAACAAAAGCATACAAACAAACAAAATTTGAAAGTGTACTGAAAGAATACAGGATGCACCAAATAAATTGAATGACACTAGTAAAGATACTCAACACAATACACAAAAAGCTCAAGAAGGCTGAGGTGTAAAGATTCCAAACTTTAGGGGTTAAAGTTGAAAGAATACAGGATGCACCAGACAAAGTGAATGACACTAGTAAAGATACTCAACACAATACACAAAAAGCTCAGGAAGGCTGAGGTGTAAAAATTCCAAACTTTAAGGGTTAAAGTTGAAAGAATACAGGATGCACCAGACAAAGTGAATGACACTAGTAAAGATACTCAACACAATACACAAAAAGCTCAGGAAGGCTGAGGTGTAAAGATTCCAAACTTTAGGGGTTAAAGTTGAAAGAATACAGGATGCACCAGACAAAGTGAATGACATTAGTAAAGATACTCAACACAATACAAAAAAGCCCATGACGGGTTAAAGCTGAAAGGTGTAGACTAAATAAAGTTGGTTTGGCGACACAAAGAGGGGAAACGGGAGCGGCAGACCAAAATTAAGATGAAAAAATAAGGTACAGAAAGGATTGAAAGAGAACAGAAGATGATGGCAAGGTGCCTCATATCTGTCACCGAGAATTTCCCACACAGCCACTCAAAACAAAAAATTCCCAACACTCGAAAATTCAAAAGGACCAATTTACTATCGAACATTTGAGATCGAGTCTAGTCTTTGATGTTATTGCGGTATTAATTGAATGTGCTCAGTCACAAAGTCTACTCGAAAATCTATATTAGTACTGTACAAGATTGCCAGACAATTTTTTTTAAAAAACTACCCAATCAAATTGATTTTATAGTTGATAACAAGTCTCACCGAAAATTCATGTTTCATAATTAGGGCATTGTCTCACTTGTTATCTTTCCCACAAAAACAATATTGGAACACATTGCATAATATTATAATGAAATTTAGAAATGAAAAACTTTTCATGTGATAGGCTCTGTTTGCTTGGGGATTATTAGTGAGAATAATAATTGGGGACGACAATATTCAGAAATTAATAAGCTAATTAATAATTACATATTCCAAATGGAGGAGTAATATAATTACAAGTTTGGGGACAAATTTAGAGGTTTTTGAATTGTTTTGTACTCGTGTGTTACAATGACATGGCCTCAGGTGAATCTATCCGCATAAAATGAACTTTTATAGACTCATGAAGGATTAGAATCCTGACACCTTTAAGAGAGAGCACTGATGTCTTGGGCCCGCGATAAATCTGGAAAGCATACCTTAGCACCTGGAAAGCATACCTTAGCAGGAACTGTGGTTTCTGCTAAGGTTCCTGCTAAGGGTGGTAAATTCATATCAACCTATCTCCACAATTTTTCAAAACATGAATCAAGATTTTGAAAAAACGGTTAATTAAAAGGAAAACACCGCTACCAAAACAAAAACAGATCCTTGTTACAGACGGATTCCGCACCATTTGGTTCCAGGAGATATATATAAATGGTGTAGGGTTAAAATGAACCAGATGTGTGTCATTCAAGAGACAAAAAAAGATAAAAGGAGTGCCACAGAAAGTCAATGATAAATAATAAGTCTACAGACAATGTTAATCAATTGGAAATGTCATAATGCAGACAATTAGAATCAGACAAGATTGACAAATGGGGCTGAAATATATTGCCATACAGGGATAACCAGAGATTGCTTTTTTCTCGTTGTGTAGCGAAAAGATATAGACATTTTTTTTAAAAAAGAGTACATAAATAACTGTGTATTTGCTTCTGTTACTGTTCCTTATAGCATTTCAAGGCACTTCACACAGAACCCTACTTGTCTATAAAGACATTATTTGTGACGGCATCACCTTGTGATGCCGTCACAAACCCACCTTACTCGTGCAATTTGCAAAAATTCTTTAAAAATTCAAATCGGGGATTGTGAGAACAAGATTTGTTAGTGTGAGAGCAATGAAAGTAAAGGTGTTGGAGGTTCTAATGAAGCTAACAGAAGCGGAGTTCCAGTATTGCTTTGAACGGAATATAAACGGTTGTACAGACACCGTCCATTGAATGCACCACTTTTCGGTAGATCACCAAAGTTAGGCAACGGCCAGTGTTACTAAGTGGATAAGCACATAGGTTCGCGCCAGGCTAGTTGAGATCAATGTGGGTTGCTGGTGAGTAAGTTTCCAGCGAATGAAGGGTAAAACCCCGTCTCGAATAACCAATAGATGTTTTAAAGAAAAATCAAGCCGAAAAAAAAATGGTAGGGACAGTAAGGAGAGAACTTTGGAGACGATGAACTTTCTAATGCATTTAATGATCAATATGTTTGGCACCTGTCCAGTTATTTAATTGTCACACCTCGTGCAATAGTCAACCCATTAGAGCAAAATATCGTAAAATAATAAATAGTAATAAAAAGAGAATCGTAAAATAATAAATAATTTAAATATATAAATAAGTATTTTTGTTAGTCAACCCTGTAGTTAGGATCAAAGTCTAGACTAATAATAATATGGGCATGAGGGCATATCGCTAGGGATTTCTATTACACACAAACAATCTATCAGAAACCACAAACCATTAAAATGAATTCTCCATTGACAGAGAAACGATGACAGCTTACTTAACGTTGTGTAAGCATATTTAATAGCATTAAATATGCATACACATATTTAATAGCATTGAATATGCATACACATATTTAATAGCATAAATATGCATACACATATTTAATAGCATTAAATATGCATATATACACATATTTAATAGCATTAAATATGCATACACCAAAACCGTAAATATGGTGTCCACGGTCTTGACCACTGCACACTGAGTTGTTCTGATTTTGGAATAGGAATCATAATATTTTAAAATCATTGGTTCAACGCCATGGTAGTTTTGTTTTAATTTTATCAACCCCTCGAATATTTTAATTTCAGAACAACTGAGAGTTTTCAAGAACCTGATTTAGCGATCCGCGACAATTGGTTGAATTTTCAACTGAGGAAGGGGAACTAAGAAAAGGAATGCATTGGTACACACATAATTGACATTCTTTTTTTATATCAGTTGCTTTTCACGCAATAACGAAGTATATTTTGAGCCCCCACCCTATATTCCTACTCTTGACGTCTTTTACTTCACAGAGTGTTTTTTGGGGGGGATACAATACACACGCATCTATCACTTCATTGACCTACATCGGCAGCTGATGATCGGCTTTGTTTATAAGACTACTGTTCATGTGGATATCATCTCCGGCATTAACATTATATAACCAATAATTAGATACATATACTGAAAAAACTGTGAATTGGATTAAAAAAAACTCTGCCAATGTGACACATGGGTTTATTATTTTTCTGGCAAAAAAAAATGGGGAAATACCCCCCCAAAAAAATTGAGGAGGGTTCTCGTGACGATTCTAAATCTGGGGCGTAATTAAACCCTAAATTTGACATACCTACCAAATTTGAAGTCTCTGGCTCTTACCATTCTCTTTTTAGACAGGATTAATGAAAACCGCTTTAAAGTGGTAAAAACCGCCAGCGGTATATTTGATTGAACCCAAAAGTTTTGGAGCTAGCTAAGATACAAAGCATACAAAATTTCAAATCTCTAGCTCTTATGCCATTCTACTTTTAGACAGCAGTACTGAAAACCGCTAAAAAGCGGCAAAAAATCGCCAAGGGTGTATTCGATTGCACCCAAGTTTCGGGGCACAATTAGAGCCACAATATACCAATCCAAATCGGTCAACGCTAAGTGGCAAAAGTGCCCATCACGGCGTACGGCGGACAAACGGTTTTTTTATTCGATTTTTAGATTCTACGTACCTTGAAACGTATAATATCAAATTTTGAGGGGGGGGGGTATTTTTTTTCCGTGACGAATCCAAAGGTTCATTATTGAAAATAATAAACCAATAAAAAATATTCCATTTTAATTCAAAGATTTCAAAGTTCATTTTAATTCGTGTTAATATAAAGTATTGGAAGTAATGTGATTTTTATGGTGGACAGCTCCTTTTACTAATGCATTATTTTTAACCAAATTAAAAGGTAATCCGTTTTAGGATACAATGCAATTGCTTAATATTATAAGTTGTTTTTTCAGTGCAGTCCTAAATACAATACAAGACCAGTTAATTACCCCTTCAAAACACAGTAACGTGGGGTTTGTTTGAAACCGAGTTCTTCGCAATCTTCGCGTTTGTTTAAATTTTTTATAAAATATGATCATTCCCGCCTCAACATCCCTATCAAATTCATTAATCCTGTGTCCACTTGAAAAAATACAACAACGAAAAAATGGGCGCCCCAGGATATTCAGAATATTTGGTTTTCCCAGTTTTCATTATTGAAAATAAATAATCTTCGTGTGTATCAAATCTTTTGTAAATAAACCACTGTCAAGTAACTATTCAAAAAAGATTAGATCAAGTTGGACCACTTAGTTTGTGCCCAGATAAAGTATTAGACTTCACATATAGGTCTCATCGATCAGTCAAACAATCAATCAGCATCAGCTCAAGTGGCCTCGGTCCGTGAGGATGTCAAGCTCAAGTAACATCTTACAATTTCAAGTATGACCTATTTGACTATGGATGTTAGTAAGCCATAACAACCATTAACGTGTTAAAATGAAAAACAAGGAAAACAATAGGGAATAGACTCATTGTGACAATAAATTTTAAATTACAAAATTCTCATTCCTGAAGTACATTTATGATAATTTGTAGTAAATACTCATGAAACATACAAACCCACTTGAACATAACTATAACGACATACAGTGTAATGTAATGCGCTTACAGTGTGGTTAGACAAACCTAATGGACTTTGGAAATAAAATCAGTAAAAAGCAGATCAACACTAAAATTAATGAGGGATGTGTAATTGGTGAAAACCTAAAATGCAAATCAGCACAAGTGCAATCACCTTCCCACAAAAAACACGAACATTATATCTCGTACTGCTGTCTACTGGATACGCTGTAGGCTTTAAAATTTATTACACTTGATAATACATAGAAGCAAATTTAATCTCTTGATTTGACGGTATACGTATGTATATTTTTATATCTATCAATGACATAGATTTTATACATAAAAAGACAAGTCAAAAGTTACATTTAGGCTTATAGCAGAAGACTGGAGTGTTCCTCAAAGATTCAATTGAATTTAGTAAGCAGCCATCAAATTTAAAATAAAACAACTTTAATTTCATTTAAATATTCTTAAAAAATTTATTAAGACGGACATAAACGAAAGCGACTCTTAAAATGATTATGATCTAAAAGAAAACCACTCGGTAATAGCAAGCGAGTATTAGTTACAATGATGCAAAATGTAACTGTCATAAATGTAACAAACACGGAACAGAGGTACAACACCCTGAGGGAATCTAAATGATATTGATACTCACGTTGAACTTTAGCATGGACATACAAATATGTAAAACAAAATTACAAAATACAGCAGGCATGGTTTTAGACAAAACTTTCGACACAAAAAGACATAAGACAGGAATAATTTAAGACAAGAGGAAAATATTGGAAACGAAAATTGACAGGTCTCTACATATACAGGGTGTAATAAAATGCCACCGACAAAAAAAAAAAAAAAAAATGGTGAATAGTACATAAAATAAATGGTNTATGGTGAATAGTACATAAAAAAATAAACTTATTTCTTCTGAGGCAAAATCCGAAAAAATGCTTCCTCTTCGCTCTACGATTTTTGTAAGGTAGCAAATAAAAATATCTTTTTTAATAACGAAAAAACTACTCGATATATTTTGATGAAACAATTTTTTTTAAAGTTAACCAATATTCATGAAATGAATATTCAGGTTTGTATTGACTATTGTAAATTTGTATAACCAGGAATTACAGAATGAGTACTAAACTCCATTCTTCGAAAGGCAGAAGCGTGTATCGCTGCTGATGGAAGCCACTTCGAACACTTCCTGTAACCTCCACGAATTGCAAAACTACTAATCCGTAATTTTGTATCCATTTTGCAATTGGTTGGGCCGCCAAAAAGTTTAGGCCATTTTTCCACCCAGTACCCCCGTATCTCCGTCCCTGGTCTTTGGAAAATTATGTGGCCCACGTTAAAAGATGCCCAAGAAACGTTTAGGCAACCAATTTTTTGTTTCATCGAAATATCCCGAGTAGTTTTTTGTTATTAAAAAAAAAAAAAAAAAATCGTAGAGCGAAGAGAAAGCATTTTTTTTAATTTTGCCTCAGAAGAAATAAGTTTATTTTTTGTGTACTATTCACCATTGTTTTTTGTCGGCGGCATATTGTTACACCCTATATAAAATCTTTCAGTGAAAAAGTGGAAGAACATAACTCTTTATTGAACAAATATATATAGATCTCTAACCAAAAAAAAAAACGAATTTAACAATGATCACATGTAAATTCTCAATTGTATGTCCATGCTGAGAATCTACCCACGACTTCAAAGTTACGAATTTTGTCAATCAACTAGATACTAGATATGACCTATTATTGAAGATCTATCACTAACGTCCTTTCTAAATCCTAATAGGATCATTTATGGATCTAAATGTATATGAATTAAGATGAAAAATATAACAATAATGAAATAGTTCACTCCTATGAAAAACACAAAATGAAATTAACAGTAATATCTTTAAAAAATATTTTGAAACCATCTGGTCACCTCCACGCACAATCACTGTTAATTTCATAAAAAATGAAAGAAAGTATTTCATTGAACACAAGAAACGGAACCAAATTTTAGAGAATAAATTTTATACAACCTCCGCAAAAATACTAAAGGTTGATAGTTCGAGAGCAAAATTAAAATATGTTTGTATTCCATATCAAAAAAAATTTCCAAAATTTCTTCTGCACGATTACAATACTTTATGTTCTATAGGAAGAGAAAGTAAAAATAAATTACAAAACAAATGAAAAATCGAGTGAACTCAACGTGCAGGTTTACATTTAACATTCGTTTTGTCTAATTTACACACCTGCGGGGCTTCCCAACAATATCTCATGTGACATAATTCTGTAAAAAATTTCAGTTTGGCATTCAAATACATAGTGAGACTATGCATAGGAATTTATTCATTAACAAATTCCTACCAAGCCACCAAGCCTCAATGTAACCATTTGATCGTACTCATGCATGATCTCATTAACCATTAATAAAGTTTATTTCAGATATACCAATCAATTTCTTAATGGAGTTTATCCAAGTAATATCAAATAAAACTTGAATATTAGTTCCCAGTTTGCACCTTTTAAGTGTTTGCTATGAGAAAGCTTTAAATTACTAGTTTCGAACATTGATTTTAAAACTTTCTGTTTACATGTTCATTATTTGTTCTTCTTCCTGTAATAAACTTTTCATTTGATATTTGAATTATATTTATGAAAGTCCAAACATCAAAAATTTATGAAAAGCATCCGTCAATGGAATACATGAGTTCCCGTCAATTCACTGAGTCCTGGGTGAGGTCAATGTGAGTACTTTGTAAGCTTCCAGCGAATAAAACCCTCCCCTTGAATGACCAACAGATGTTAAAGAATTTGATCATGATTGATTAATGTTTGTAATGATTTCTGAAGTTTACATATTTATTTTACCATTCACGTTATTTTTTGGTATATAACATTTTGCTTACAAGCACCGATGAGTCGCGGCCGTGGGGAGATAAAATTAGGTTTCGTGTCGGTTTCTTTTTCTGTAAATAACTGTACCGCTGCCTTAAGACCAACGACAGCGTCAATAAAAACTTGAAAACGAGTCAATTTTATGAATCTAAAAAGTCCCAATTCAAACATTCTTGACAATTGATGACTCGGAAAGTTTCAATCAAGCAAGTAAATATTCATATTGAAAATTCATTTCAAATTCCGCATTGATAAAGCTCATAAATGGTACGGAAACCGCTACTAGACTTTATCTTCCTTATTTCAACTAAAATTGTCAACATTCTTCTGATGTTTCTGTTCTGTATTGAACATATTATTATTACCCATTCATAGTGATAAAAAAATTATATTTCATTTAGTTTTCCAAACCTTCGGTTGTCGGCACTGCTTTATACTAAGTTATTAATTTAATTGGACTTGGCCGCTTTCGGCTTTTGTCGCCGATCTTTAGTAAAACATTCATTGAATTAGATTTGGCAGCCTTCGGCTGTTGTCACAGCTGTATAGTAAAATATTAATTCAATTAGATTTGGAAACCTTCGGCTGGTAACACCATTCACTAGTAAAATATTAATTTAATTAATCAGCCTCCGGCTGTTATCGCAGATCTTTAGTGCAAAATATAATTACATTTGACAGCCGTCGGTTGTTGTCTCAGCCCTTTAGTAAAATAGTCATTGAATTAGATTTGGCAGCCTCGGCTGTTGTCACAGATCTAAGTAAAATATTAATTTAATTATATTTTACAGCCTTCGGCTGTTGTCACAGCTCATTAGTAAAATATTAATTTAAATAGATTTGGCAGCCTTGGGTTGATGTCACAGTTCTTTAATAAAATATTACTTAAATATGATTGGGCAGCCTTCAGTTTTTGTCGCAGCATTTTAGTGGAATAAAAATTGAATCTGATAAGGCCTGTTGTTATTGCATCTCTTTAATGGAAAAACTTATAAATTAGATTAAATTTAAAAGTTTAGCCTTCGGCTGTTGTCGCAGCTCTTTAGTGCAAACAAATATTTGAATTACATTTGACAGACTTCGGTTGTTGTCGCAGTTTTTTAGTGCAAAGGGATATTTGAATTGGATTTGGCAGGCTTTGGCTGCTGTCGCAGCTCTTTAATGCAAAATAATATGTGTGAAATTATTATTTCCATTGGATTTATTTGTGTCTGTTTTAAATCTCATCAAAATTGGAATGATATTGCTAGGTTTAGCAATGTGACCCAGTTTTGAGGTTTGGGGCCTCAAGGGATCACCAGATTTAGGTAGCCCATGACACCCAAAATTTGTCGATGATATGATAGTGTCTGTTTTAAATTTCATCAAAATTAGAGTTACATTGCCACTTTTTAGAAGTGATCCGAATTTTGAGGCCCCAGATGGACGTAGCAACCTGTGACCCAAAATTTGTTGTTCATATGTTAACAGGGTGCCTGTATTAAATGGGTTCTGGAGGTGCTATCTCCAATATGAAGGTTTTTGCTAGAATTATTGCCTTAACGAACATTGTGGCCAAATATCATCAAAATCGGACAAATAATAAAGGCTGTAGGTGCGCCAAAACGATTTATGCGGACGGGCGCACATTTTTACTAGATTCAAATTTTGGAATTTAGTCGTCACACTTCGTCCAGAAAAGCATGACATCGAAATGTTTCACCAATAAAATACTTTATTTTTATGCAAATTAGGTTGTTTAAAATTTTGGTAATAATGAAAATTCAAAATGAAATCCCGTAGGCAATATGGGTTAAAATACATAAACCAGCAGACGCCTTTAGTAAAATAAATTCACAATTCAAAGGTTTTTATGTACTATGATTTTAAAATTTGATAAATATACCTAAAGGTAATACTGAATAACAAAGTGTCACATCAATTCTATAATAAAAATATCTCCGTTACCGTCTGAATCTGATACAGAGCTATGAATGGGTGCCCGCTGAATATTTCCGTGTGGATATGGGGGGGGGGGTTGTAATAACCTTTGAATAAATGAAGTATAAACTAGTCGCGACTATGAAATGAAAAGAGATAATATTCAACAGATTTATTAACAAAGACAAAAAAAATGGAACCTCCAAATGAATGGTCCGGGATACAAAGCAAAGGGTAATCCAGGACTTAACCCCTGACCATGATTATGGAAAACTTTAATAAATCAAAGCAAAAAGCTATTAAATATAATTTAATAGAATTTTCTCATTGACTAGGGGAACTAAACTTTTTAAATCTGTGCAAGAATACTCGAGAGGAAGGTAACTGTTTTTTACTTTCGAGATGTTGTAAATCCTTTTATTATTAAATAAGGTGGCATTGCTGTATTCTAATTGACTCCCAATTGGGATACAACGTATGTGCCCAAAGAACATTTTATAACATTGTAAATTTCGTATATTGTGGAACCGAAAGTAAAATAAACCGGTCAAATTGGTTCAACTTTTCTTTATTTAGATTACCACTAGTTTACTATGTAGTATGTAGGCGAAGAGGGGATGGTCAATTGAATATTGAGGGTGGCCGTAACAGCCATTTAAACAAGCACATCCCTAATAAAATCACAATGTATACCAAGTATAGCCAGCGACCGCAGAAAGAGTCATCCTTTGTTGCCAGATCTGCTAAACTTAGAATATCAATTTAATCAGAAGGAGAAAGAATCAACAGAAAAATAACTTCCGAGAAGAAAGATCAGCATAATGGAATTAAATTTATTGACGAGTTCAAAGATGAACTATTGAGTGGAATACGACTCGTGAAATCAATTCTAAACAGAGAGATCGTAAAATTATTTTATTACGGTCATTATGAGGTCAACAGGAGTTTTTGTTTCATAAGTAGGGATTTACCATCGACACCAAAATCATATTTTAATAAAACATAAAACACAACACAGTCCTATAATTGATTTTACTTCTTGTTGTAAAATAAAAACAGAATTGCTCATAAATATATAATTATAATCCAATAAAACAAACGAATATACAATTACAAGAGCAGTGCAACTAAATATCCTTGATGAAAACAAAGTTATCATTACAAAATGGCGTAACTTTGGGAGATATAATACTCGTACAGGTACGACTGATAACAATATAATCCAAATCAACTTTAAACTCTTAACATTTCGCCATCCTAATATTAGAAAAAAGATAAGACTAAAGAGATCAACGTACAAAGAGTTAAAAATAATCATGAACAACACGCTAATAACATTTTTTATGTATTCTTGAAACAACAGTTCCTCGTGTTTGCTAAATGTTAAGTTGTATGTTGTAGTAAAGACCGGATGATACAATCCTCAGAACTACTCCAAGAAAATAATAATAAAATTCTGAAGGTTTCTAGTAATATTTAATATTGTTGGAATATCTTCGGTAATAGGTAGAGTATAATACAGCACACACAAGGAACTGTTCAACTGACCAATAACACTTTTATCTCTTTTTCCAAATGGAACATATTAGTAAGGAGTGATGACTATGACAAAACAGAACACAATATGGGGGAAAAGACTCAATTTAAATCCTGAATAGCATATCACAAATAATATTATGGATGAAACATATGCACCAGAATCGTAAGCAACTCGCCCACAAATTCAGACCCAAAACATTGTTCTAAACAAACTATCTATTGCCTACTATCCATTGCCAAAGAATAGATATGTTTTTGTAGAGAAACCAAATTCCCTCAGCTACACTCTAAGTTCACCAGAATGCTCAACTATTATTTTCAGCTAAATTAATCTAACAGGGACGTTTGTAGTTCTCTGGCATTCATCATGATAGAAGATAGAAATATAGTGAATCAGTAAGAAAGCCCCAAAATGGTCTACATATACATTTCTGGCATTCAATAGTATTGAATGAGAAACCTTACTACGAGAAGAAAGAAGATTGTTAATGTCACTAAAAGCATAAAGTAAGTGTATACAAATAAAAACCCTCAAAAAATAAATTAAGTATTTCAAAACGATTTACCACTATCTAAAATATAAAAGAAGTGAAAAACACAAGATGTGTCATTAATAGACAACAAGGTCACAAAAATGATTTCATGAAAAATATTCCGATGATATATTGTATTCATTCATAATTTGAATTTGGTACCCTTGGCCTCCTTCATGTTGTAATTAACTCTATGAATCTATTTCTCAATTTTCGCACACGCGTTACCAAAAAAATATTTTTTCCATTTAAACAACGTAAATAATAAAACAAAAAGGTAAGTTAATGAGGAAAAGTAAATGGGAATGTTAGCAATCGCCGAGTATGAGTCACTTAAAAAAACAAATTTTCCGATCTTCTTGATAAGATTAAACATTTGTTACTCGTGTAGTAATACATGCACTTTCCATTTTTTTCGGTTGGAAGGGGGGGTGAACAAATTTTCCGATCTTCTTGATAAGATTAAACATTTGTTACTCGTGTAGTAACAAATGCACGTTCCATTTTTTTCGGTTGGAAGTGGGGGCAATCGGGGATCCAAATGATATCCCCCCATCCCCCATATCCGCTTCTGGTTACATTTCTTGATCATTGATTGAATTGCTATATTTATGAGCGGGATGGATTGGAGACAAATAATTGAACGGGGCAAGGCTAGGGCCATTATTGATAGATAAACAATGTATAGTTAAAAATCACTAATTAAATAAGCACAATGAATTATGTGCTAGTAATCATGTTTGAGAGAAATGTAATATGAAAAATCACCTCTGAAATTTAAAAATATTTTTTTCACAAATAAAATATCTTTACGTACTTAATATTAAATTAACAAATCACAATGATTTACAGAAAATTAAGAAATATTTATAACACGAGCACACACGACATTCAATAGATAATAGATCTGAACGATTCTCGCAATCCACAGCACATGCGATGACGAACGCAATTGAACGACTGATGAGATAGATGAAGGGAACTGAGTAACTAGTGAATAATAATCAGTTCCAAGTATGGAGAATAGATAGATATAAATGTTATTAATGAACAAGCAAAATCTACTTTGAGAAACCTTACTACGAGGAACAATCAGACGGAAAGCCATCAAAATACTATACACAGTGGAAGGAAAAAAAAATGAAAATTAATAATGTTGGACCGCACAAGATGGGGAGATAATTTGATGATTATGATCAAATTTAAAAAAAAAAACGTAGCTATGAGAGTGCTGAATCTGAAAAACCACACTTCACTGAAGCTAAATTATTGTAATCGGGCAGCAAATTTCGCCTCAATAGAACCCAAACATAAAGAAAAAAGGTCAAATATGTCATTTCCCATAGTTTTTGGGACCATATATTCACTTCGGGTCATTTGTTTAGTCTTGTCACACTAACATGAGTAAAAATTGACACAGGGATTAGTTTTTGTCATTTTGATCTGCACTCGTTTTTTACATTGTTTATCCATACCTATATTCTGGTTCATTTATTTTTTAAATCCATATTTTAATGGGTTCTTTTCTCTTTCTTTCTTTCTTCGGTCTAACATTCACTACTACATACCCTTCACCCCTACATTTCACGTACCCAAATCAGAGTTATAGAGTTTCTAGTCCCCCCCCCCCGGAAATTTCAGTTTTTTTTATATTTATGTTTCCATTTTGTATCTTCAATTAACGAAACATATCGTCTTTTCTTTCTGTATTGACATATTTTTAATCTAAACATTTCCTCGAAAAATTCTGCTTCCCAATTAAAACTAGTAGTATAAACACTAAGTTCTATTCGTAAAAAACTAAGTAACTAAGTTCTATATCGTTAAAATGTATAAAATACATTTTAACGATAAAATAGAGAATTAAACTGACCGTGGATTTTTATGCTGGCATTCTAATATCTGAAAACATATTTATGTTAAATAGGAAAAGAAAAAGTAGATCGAATAGAAACAAATGACAACATATGGGTGACACAAGACTGCGTAGACCAAGGGAAAGGGGCTTGTACACGTTTTAATGTTCTTATCAGGTACTGATAGTAAAAATAGTAACACTGATCTTGTTGGTAACCATTACGTATTATACTATCTTCTATCTGGCGAAAGAGGTATTGTTTGGTATATACAAATAAACTACCCTGAAGAGTTAGGTACTCACAAACATATTTCACGCTTTTTCCACTATGGGGAAAACTCTGACTATAAAAATCCAAAACTTAAAATATGGATTTACTTGACACAGTAAGCAAAGTTATTAAAATTAGATCTCATAGCGTTAGGGGGCAGGAATGCACATATTTGTGTGTTGATATCTTCTGAGGGAACTCCGTGAAAGCCATTTCCTATGTTAGCGAATAATATTCGCTTAGTGTGGACCCGACATTAATCATATACTCATGGGCTAAAATTGCGATGCATGATATAGATCGTACTAAAAAGAGAATGCGGAAATAATATGGAAAAAGGCAAAGATGAGGAAAATGAAAGCAAGAGGTTCACTAAAAGGAATTTAATTAAGAAAAAGAATGACATATTTGATAAAAAAAAAAAAAAAAATATTATTAGAAAAAGCGGGAAAAGCAAGCAGACAGGTAAGTGATCTCATTCCGAAATCCCTCTATGAAAACAAACGTCTCTTTAGATTAAACGTGCCTAGGTACATAAAAGAAATCCTGCAATTAAATCATCGAAATCAATCATCCGCAAAAAATCATAATTATTTATATACATGATTCTAATAAGCGAAAGTCTTGAGTGATCACAATTTTGATGCTCCTGTAAGTACTTATAGGAGACTTTCACTTATAAAGTCACAAGTCATGACTCATCTACCTTGTGGTCGTTCGTTATAATGAAACCCATTCGTTTTCATCGCTAACAGTTGAAAGCTCTAATAGTTCACTTTGGTATCAATAACTTTTATTACTATAGTAGATTATATTTTGCAATACAAGAAATGTTTTCAATTCTATTGCTTGCACAAATAATTTAAGAATAGCATGTTTTATATGAATTATATGTACAGGGAGGGTGTCCCAAAAGTCCGAAACCACCTGAATATCTCTTGAACGGCTTTATGTGGAGTTTTGAAATTTCGCATGGTATTATATCCCAAATTAAACCACCTGATGGTGTGACCAATTTTTCAGGGGCGGGTCTCATGTGGCTCCCAAGGGGTACAACGTTTGTTTTTTTAAATACTAAAAACCCCCCTTTTATGATATATTTTCTGAAAGATAATAGAATTAGAAGAACTTTGTAGAAATTTACACGTCTAGCGTGTTTGGTTTCAAAATGGCGGCCATTTGAAATTTCCAAGATGTGACTTCCAAGAGTGTCTAAAACTAGGTGAATTATGTCTAAAAAGCAGGTTCCTCGACTTTGGTGTCCTATGCAATCATTCAATATCTTACTGCAAATAATTCGCCTAGTTTTAGACACTCTTAGAAGTCATATCTTGGAAAATTCAAATTAAAAACTGTGAGATTTGTAACACCCTTTTCTTGGCTCGTTCAGGATGAGGCACAAAGATCCTAGCCGAAATGGATCATTCCGCCAACCAAAATAAAAAGAAACTTTCTTCCAGATCAATCCTCACAAGATACGTTCCAGCGACAATAGCTAACAGTGGCAGCCAACTCCTGGATGTGTATCGTCTGTGGGAAAGTGGGTTGATCTCTTAACAAAGGAATGCCATTCTCGCAGTAAAGCTGATTGTACCAGAACTCAGGATGTGTATCGTCCGTGGGAAAGTGGGTTGATCTCTTAACAAAGAATGCCATTCTCACAGTAACTAACAGTAGCAGCCAACTCCTGGATGTGTATCGTCCGTGGGAAAGAGGGTTGATCTCTTAAAACGGGAATGCCATTCTCACAATAAAGAGAATTGTACCAGAACTCAGGGTATGTATCGTCCGTGGGAAAGTGGGTTGATCTCTTACCAGGGAAATGTCATTCTCACAGTAAAGCTGATTGTACCAGAACTGAATATAATATTGGCAAAAAATAAAGAGTATAACGACAATTTTTCATCTTCTATCATTCTTTAGAATATTCAAAAAATATCAGAGCAATTTACTATTTCGGGTCATTTTTTTGTCTTGTCACACTAAAGTGGTAAGAATCGACCCACAGTCTAGTGACTAGTCTTTAGTCTGTGTCTCATTTTATTCTTTATCATTATATTCTTCTTCATTTATATTTTAAATCAATTTTTTCATGGAATCTTTTTTATTTTTTCCCAGTTCTTTTCATCAATCTAACATTTCTTCTGCTATTATTCTTTTGAATAATCAAAAATGATCAAAGTAGGTTACTTTTAAAGCCTTGCCCTTTTTCAAAGAAAACATACACAATAGATCAATTAAATTGCCCTCAATTCTTCTATTTTGTTATGCACAGATAAGCCTACAAGCGGTCACTAATTCAAATTAATGTTACGAAACTGACTAACTGCACCAATCCATGATATTGTACAAATCGTTCCACTCCTTCAATTGCGATAATAAAATAAAAGAGAACGTAAAGATCACGTTGGAAAGTGTCCTGGCTCTCTATTTTTTATTATTATAGTGATTAGCCTCAGAACTTTACTTCCAGAACGGCTAAAACAATTAAATAACAATCATGACTTTATGAAAACAATTGCTACAATTAATTATAGCTATCCTATTAGTGCTTCTTAAACATTTTAGCTACAAAATAGTAGTCGTCATATTAAATAACAATCATGACTTTAAGAAAACAACTGCTGCAATTAATTATAGCTATCCTATTAGTGGTTCTTAAACATTTTAGCTACAAAATAGTAGTCGTCATATTAAATAACAATCATGACTTTATGAAAACAATTGCTACAATTAATTATAGCTATCCTATTAGTGGTTTTTAAACATTTTAGCTACAAAATAATAGTCGTCATATTAAATAACAATCATGACTTTATGAAACAACTTATCATGACTTTATGAAACAATTGTTACAACTAAACAAAACAACTGTTACAATTAATTATAGCTATCCTATTAGTGGTTCTTAAACATTTTAGCTACAAAATAGTAGTCGTCATATTAAAAAACAATCATGACTTTATGAAACAACTTACCATGACTTTATGAAACAACTGTTACAATTAATTATAGCTATCCTATTAGTGGTTCTTAAACATTTTAGCTACAAAATAGTCGTCGTCATATTAAATAACAATCATGACTTTATGAAAACAATTGCTACAATTAATTATAGCTATCCTATTAGTGGTTCTTAAACATTTTAGCTACAAAATAGTCGTCGTCATATTTTCAAATGAACTAAAATCCAAGATTTCAAACAATTCAAGATTCCATGGCCAGTGTCTATGCACGTTGAATACACCTGTTCCTGTTAGATCACTGAAGTTAAGTAACGTCCGGAAGGTGGGTGTCCACGTGGGTTCACGCCCTCGTAATGCTGGCTATTTTTCCGGTCCAATCCAGGCTGGGTAAGGTGAGTGTGGGTATCTCGTTTGCAAGATTCCAGCGATTGGAGAGTGAAACCCCCGTCTTCAATGACCAATAGATGTTAAAAAGACGTTAAGCCAAATTAAAAAAAAAAAAAAAAAAAAAAAAAAAAAAAAAATCCATGGACGGGTTACATTTATTTATATGATTTGCATTGAAAATGCATTCTTTTAAAAAAACTCTACCAATGTGACAAATGGGTTTATTTTTTACATGTTTTTTAGTGACGATTCCAAAGGTTCATTATTGATAATTATAACCAAAATAATGTAGCTTAGAGTAGACAAATTAGCAGATAGGGCTGTAAGAAGATGTGACACAAACAATCGTTCAGATCTTCTGAGGAAGGTCGTATACGTAGTTATTGTTTTATTTAAAGTAATTGGAAAATATTTAATGCATTTTAGAAAATTGTTTAGAAAGAGATTAAGTGAAGAATGGGTAAAAAGTACTAAGAAATAGTCAACTCACACTCAAGAACTTTTACAGGAATGAATCGAAACCTGCTAAATAATCAGCTTACAGTCAATAACATTAGCAGAAATGAAAAGAAAAGGTATGGGCAGAAATACCTAGAAAAGGGTAATAGGACAGAATAACATACCTAACATGATGAAAATAAATCCAAAACCTTATCGAAATATTTAGAATATTTTTATATAAAATACTTTTCACATAGTTGATGACTCAACCTATTACGAAACCATGGCATTCCCTTAAACAGGTAAATTCCTTATCATTCGGTACTTCGATGAAAGTTAATTCCCTCACTCAAATAAAAACTAATTGATTAAAATCAATAAAATTACAACTTGAATTTCTCCATTACTACAATTTATTTTACGCCTGAATAAAGAAATCTTTACAGTTTAATATCATACAAAGAAGTCATTCGAGGCCGTTTAAACAGCTTAATAAAACGAATTCAAAGAGTAATGAAGATACCAGAAGATAGAAGCACGAAGCACCTTGTTGAACATAAATTATCTTATCTTGGAAAAGAAATAAGAAATCATATCACTATCATCTTCTCTATGGGCATTTCGTATTGCAGTATGGTACAAGAGCAATATACAGGGAGGGCCAAAGTATGGGCCCAAATTATAAACTTTTGAACGTCTATATAATATTTCAGTATTTCAGGATTATTAAATTTTTCATGAACTTTATAAAATTTATTTTTTCGAGGGCATCTTTCCCTGATCCGTGTTTTTCAAGAAGGCTGACTGCCTCTTACGATACAGTTATGGAAATTAAATTTGAAGTATTGGCGAAAGTTTTAGCTCGCTAAAATGGCTACCATTTTTTTTTTTGCTCGGGGTGAGTTTTGGTATTAAGAAGAGAATTAAGGTGATAAAAAATATATATATATTTGTGTTATTAACGTAAGAAACGTTGTCACAATGATGGAATTCATCAATTTTCAAAATGAGCAAAATCCATCATTACATGAGCTCGAACCCCCTACAATCGGCACGAAACTCCATTGATTTATTAACCAAGCTAATTAGTACTGGGTAATATGATATATTCAACATTAGTGGCAAATAATTATCAGAATCGACACATTGGATAAATTCACCTCAAAATCAGTTAGAGGGATACTTTCAATCAATAAAAATGATGGGAGCTAACACTTGCGCCAGAGGGTAATTATGTTATCTTTCCAACAAAATATCAAAAAAGAGGGGAGGTGTCGTATTTTAAAAATGAAGTTATCCCTAAAATTGAAACTACTTCGTCAAAAAATAGATTTTGTAAAGTTGTATAAACATAAAAATAAATCATAATCCAATACTACGTTCAAAATATATTAACGAAGTTCCAGACGTTTGTCCAACCCTATATATCTGAATGAACATTATTCGCAATGCTTCAATATTATCCACATATAGCTAGGTATGCTTACAATCTGACACTTTGACCTAGCTTGATTTACCAGTTTCAGAATTTATATGCAAGAAAAGTACTGTTGTCCGTGCATAATTCTTGATTGTTTTAACCGTTTCCATTTGTAATGTACATCAATATTTTACAGTCAAGATTCGGTTAGCAATTAAATAGGGCACTAGGTTTGATCTGGTCAATTTCTCAGTTTAATTAAGACAAAGAGTCAGCGACAAGATGATCTTAAAAGGACAAGAAATAAAAATAAATATGTTGGACTAATGCTTGTCACAATGTACATGTACATACCCAATTTAATGCTAAATTCTATGACCTTCCTTGGTTTCAAACCACCCACCTCCAAGATACGAATCCGCTACTCTGCCAAATTAGAGCTCAATAAAAGAAGCAACTAAATCATATCCTAATATAAAGGGTGTTTAGGACCCCCAACTATGGTGAGATTAAATGGGAAAGCAGCATAGTCGAATTATAGGGAGGAGAAGGTGACCAAATTGAGGGGTCGTCCTATTTATAGCCAAACAATCTGTACAAATACTCTGATGTCCAGAAATTCTCTTAATTTGAGGTATGTCAGGCCTTACCTGATACCACTCCTTGATTCGGTACCCTTGATTCGGTAACAATTTTGTGGACATATATATATAAACATTTTCGTGGTGCATTCCAAAGGTTCATTATTGAAAATTAATAAAAAGACACATAAAGAAACTCGAGGAAATAATAAGGTGTTTGGCGGAATCTATAGAAAGAATTAGGTACAACACGTTCCATGATTAAATAAATGGTACGGAAAACCGTACTAGACTTTCTCTTCCTTAATCATTCCATCAGACTACAACCGAATGCAGATTTTGTTCTTCTAAAGTTTTAAGGTCTTTAGTTATATATTTTAGTTATTGTTATATTTCTATTTTCTGTTGATNTACAATACTTTATCTTCTATGGAAGAGAAAGTAAAAAACAGTTATTTTCAAATATGACATTTCGATAAGAAATCAAGGAACATGTGTGTTTTTACTTAACTCAACAAATGAATCTTTACAAATAAAACTGAGGAAATCCGAAGAGAAATACATGCGGCTGCGGCTGACACAATTTTGTGTTCAGCTGTCCCAACAGACAACTGCACGTACAAATTTTGCTAATAAATTTAAAAGCGTTACAATAGAATATTTTATCAAAGTAGGAACATGAAACACTATAAAGTTTTTATTACTAACTTATCGTATTTGAATATATTACGAGAAAGGTGAGGTTTATAAATTGATCATCCGCAAGCTATTGTCAACTATTTCTTACTGAAATTTATGTTCAACTCTTACAATTTACAAGTTAGCATACCATGGGAGAATGAAAAAATCTTGAGACACGAATCAGCAATAATATCCGATATCAGTTGAGTAACACGATCTACAGATTATACTCGTAGCAATGAAAGGGACAAAGAATATTATCGACAAAATAAAAATAACAATTTGATTCTCTTTGTAGAACAGACTAATGGTGGATTTCATCAAACTGGTTAAATCAAAACCAAGTCATGGTGAACAGGGCCGATCTCACGATGCGATGGTCTGTTCAATGCTAGAGGACCAAATGGAAGGCATACCCTCACAGGTCCAGTCAACAAGGATTATCAACAAAAAAAAATCGGTAACCTCATGGATCTAGATATATGGGAAATATAATTTATTTTACGACAAACAACTACAACAAAAACAATCTTCCCTCATGCACAATAACGAGTTTCTAGCAGCTCCTATTGACATTAATTCCATGTATAATAATGATGTTCTTACACTGATCGCAGTATGAGTCCCTCACTTACACACGACAGAGAACAGGAGCAACTGGAAACCGCCTTTGCACAATTTATCAGAGAATGCGGCCACAACTGACACATTTACTGTACTTTTATTTCCAATATTGAACCTTTGGAATGTCACAAACTTTATTTAAATTTCACCATTTTGTCTGAAGCAACGTTTTCTCTGGTCATCCCTGTATGACAATATATTTCAGCCCCATTTGTCAATCTTGTCTGATTCTAATTGTCTGCATTATGACATTTCCAATTGATTAGCATTGTCTGTAGACTTATTATTTATCATTGACTTTCTGTGGCACTCCTTTTATCTTTTCTTGTCTCTTGAATGACAGACAGTTGGTTACACCATTAATTGATGGAACAATATTAAAAAGAGATTATTTTAGAGGTTTGCGATTTACTATACTTTTACTAAACCGTTACTAGAGATTTTACTTAATTTCTGTTTTACAAAGCTCGGTATCTTAATTTTTCGGTAAATAATGAAACCATAATTTATTCACACGATTGGTATACCTACTGTCGGCTTCCTGACTTTGGATATAACTCTGTGCATAAATATAGGATCACCCTCCTACTACTCCTACTACCTCCTACATCCTAGATCCTACGTTGTTATTTACATTATTATCTCTTAGTAAAATTCTCTGGTTAATGTGATGGCCATATTATACTTTTAAAAAAATGTGTTCGACTTATTGTCCATGCAGCCATGCACACATATGAGTGTGTGAGTTCGCACATTTTAGAATGAAAACTTTCGAATGATTGTATCTACCGACACAAACATAAGTCTACTGATGAAAAATTTGTAGAGTGCAGTAGCCCTTAATTGAAAAGCTAAGAATAAAATTTGTCGATGAACTCCAGTTAGATTTCTAGCAGTATGTTCGTGTAGAATTTAAGATTAAGCTTAGAATAATTGAAATATGAAACAGAAAAGTTAGGTGAAAAGTTAAAGCTTAAATAAATTTGAGTGAATTCAACTATAAGGCAAAAGAAACAATAAGATTAACTCCCATGAAAAATAACGTTGGAGAAGAAACATCACATGAATGATTCAGTCTGATAAGAAGAAACATCACATGAATGATTTAGTCTGATAAGAAGAAACATCACATGAATGATTTAGTCTGATAAGAAGAAACATCACATGAATGATTTAGTATGATAAGAAGAAACATCACATGAATGATTTAGTCTGATAAGAAGAAACATCACATGAATGATTTAGTCCGATAAGAAGAAACATCACATGAATGATTTAGTCTAATAAGAAGAAACATTACATGAATGATTTAGTCTGATAAGAACGAATGTTAGAAGTAAAAGAACATTATCATCCATCTCCAGGAAAGATATCTTTCTTGTGAACAGTTCACTAACTTGGAAACAACTTTGAAATAATTGACTCGAGCTTATTGAAATAATAATGAAATTGATTCCAAATGTCTCTAATAATAATTGTAAACAATTATTTTTCAAAACTTTTCCTTCTCCATTTCAATGTTTAAACAAAAACTATTGATTTCAAATTTCATTCAATTAAAACTTTATGGAGTATAATTTGAAACTTTTGAAAAATAAATATTGGAATTATTTTAGAAAATGATTTAAATAGTCAGGTATAGCCTCCCCTCAACAGCTCCCCAAAACAGTTAACAACATGTGGCATCCATGAACAAATTCCTATCCATGTTAATGATCGCACGGAAGCTGGTGAACTCAACGTGGTAAAGCAGTTGACTCTCCTAATTCTTTAATTGTGTGCATATTGGAGGAAATTCAGCCAGGTCCGCTACACCATGTGAAGGTGTATGAATAAATTATTGTGGAAATAAAATATTAGGAAGAAAAAAAAACATCAAGAAAAACACCATCAAAAAATACTTAGAATATTGTCTTAGAACAGAACACAAATTTCCTCATCTATAAAAAAGTAGAGGAATGTATAACTCGACATCGAAAATTTCAGCCCATTACAATAATTTACTTTTAATAGGATAAGAAAAATAAGACATTTTATTATTTACACCTACAATTATATATCTGGCTAACCTTCGGGCACGATGGTGACACACTGACACCTAAGAATAATGAAACCCGTTCAACTTTTGTATAAATCTTAATATATAAATCAGAAATCATACATAAGATCGGACGACATTTCTCTGTCACACTGTTAGAGTTAATTCTATTGGATATATCGAATGAACCTTTGACCCATAAAATAATAATTAGTGATCAATACAAAATGACAATGGAAAAAAATGGATACCAGAACCAGAGGCAATATAATTTTACTTATCACACCATGACGTGTGATGTCATCTTCATACAAATAAAAGGTGTGAGTAAGATGGAGCAGTACAATCCATTATTCCATAAACAATTAATAAAATGAAATACAAACCATTATTCCATAAACAATCAATAAATTTAGACATTCAACCATACAGCAGATAGCGTCGAATGCATTCCCCAAGTCAATGAAAATTTTCATATTGTTATTGCCAATTTTTTTTCCATTCATTGAAAAAAAGAACAAGGCGGAATACTACGTGGATAAATGACTCACAACTCAGTTCATTATTCATTGCAATCCAAGATTAATTTTAAAACAATAATCTCAGGTTACAAAAATTTTTTGTTATAATTATCTGTCGCTCAGTGTTCAACTACACACTTAGAGTTGAACTTTGGGTTCAAATTGAATTTGATTTTCACTGATCTGACATTTTGTCAGATCTGAATCTAAACGCAAAAAATAGAGTTAATAGACATTATTAAAGGACAAATATTGTTTTAATTAGGCTGAAGGCGCGGTGGAAAGATTGCCCTCTAATCGAGAAAACTCTTAGCAGTAAGATCAATAAAAAATGACAAAACATATTTTTAAATGTTTATAATTTGTCTCTGCAACTTTTTGTCCAGCACGTTGAAGAATGGGAAGAATTTATTAATATTCTCTACAAGCTGTGTTCTCATTTCTGCACCATATTGTGAGAGGGATGCATACAGACAGCATTCCCTTTTCCTTTCTTTTACTTGGCCCATTCGTTACCCAGGAAAACAAACTCCGCAGATTTCGATTTCAATGAATGAATGACTCAATGAACAGAAAAGTTGTCTGAATGAATGGCTATTTGTAAGTACAAGGTTGAGCAAATGGCAGAGTAGACTTACGAAGGGCGTAGAGGACACCAAGCATCAATAGCCTGGGAAATATATTTAGTAAATATATTAATTATTGATAAACAAAATAGGGGTCGTCTAGAATGCGGGATTGATTTTGAATCCCGGATGAGGGATTTTAGCTTAATCCCGCGGGATCCCTCATTTTTTTGAGGGAAGTTCTCAGTAGGTAGGTATATCCTCATATACGCACCATCTACGCTAACAGCTTTTATATATATTTGCCTGATCATTTTTTTGATCTCAAAGGCAATATGTCATCCTCACTTTGACTACAATCAACCAAGTGTTTATAAAAATCTGGCGTGAACATCACACGACTTTCCTTATCTATATAAAAGAAGAAGAAAGTATTGTAATGGGCTGAAATTTTCGATGTCGAGTTTTCATTGCCAAAACAAGTTTTGAAGTCCCTAGAGCGGAAATACAAATATATATTACACATCTTGATATATTACAATTGATATGAACTGGCACCAAAGTTTAAGTTCTAGCTCTTTCTATTCTGGTTTTAGGCGGAACCGCCAAAAAGTGGCCTTCAAAGTCTAATTAGTGGCCAACAATATATTACACTTCAACCTAAGTTGTATTTTTCATATATGAAATTGATATGGATAGGCACCAAGTTTAAAGTTCTAGCTATTACCGTTCTCATTTTAAGCAGGATATGCAAAAACCACTAAAAAGCGGCATAAAACCGACAACGGTACATTCGATTTCCACCAAAAGCTTATTTTGCCGTTCATGGCAAAAAACTCCAGCACTTTCCGTTCTTGAGACGAACAGACAGGCACACCCACGGACCAATGGCTGAAACTGGGAAAATATTGCTCTGGGGACCCCAAAACGTGTTTGGCATTGAAAACTCGACATCGAAAATTTCAGCCCATTACAGTATTTTCCTTTTTATAGGATAAGGAAAGTAAAAATGATAAACTAAATACCTAAGGTCATGTTTTTTTTCGGGATTTGCGGGATTGGAGCTTGCGGATCCCGCAGATTGCAAATCCCGTAAAAAACGCGCGGATCCCGCAAATCGCGGAATCCCGCATTTGCGGGATTGGAAGCCCTAGCGGTCGTCTCATGCAAACAAAGTGCCATATCTTTTAAAATATTTAACGGAGAATTTATTATGAGTATCTTAACGGATAATTTGTTATGAGTACCATAACAGATAATTTGTTATGAGTATCTTAAAAGATAATTCGTTATGAGTACCTTAACACATAATTTGTTATGAGTACCTCAACAGATAATTAGTTATGAGTACCTTAACACATAATTTGTTATGAGTCCCTTCACAGATAATTTGTAATGAGTAACTTAACAGATAATTTGTTATGAGTACCTTAGAGATAATTAGTTATGAGTACCTTAACAGATAATTTGTTATGAGTACCTTCCACTTGAATTCACTTTGATAAAAATAATAACTTAAAGAACAACGATTTTTTTTTTTTAACTCACCAGGTGGTTACATAGTATTTATTGGATTTACAATGCTGATTAGTTATTTGATATATATGCTACCCGGTATAATTAACCATTTATTTTTGTGTTTGTAAAAAAAGCAATTAATGTAATGCAGAAACATTTAGTAGCAACATTTTTCATGTACCTCATTTATTTTTTCACATTGCAATACAATCCCTATTATTTTGCCCCTCATTCGAGTGTTACCTCCAAGTTCGTTGTTGATTCTGTTGTTCTTTTTGTTCATTAAATCGTAGGATTTTTTTTCTAGATCTTTATTTTCCTCATTTCTCCCACACCAGTCATATAGTGCAACTTATAATGGAAGCTTCGAAAAAAACAAGGGTGACTATTTCTATTTTATACATTTCATTTATATATCTCTGAACCACAAGACCTTCCATTAATAGATTTATTCATTACTGTACACTTATTGCTTCCTCACTCTATTTCAGATAGACATGCCTATTTCTATTTTATACATTTCATTTATATATCTCTGAACCACAAGACCTTCCATTAATAGATTTATTCTTTACTGTACACTTATTGCTTCCTCACTCTATTTGAGATAGACATGACTATTTCTGTTTTATACATTTCACGTATATATCTCTGAACCACAACTTATCGCTTCCTCACTCTATTTTGAGATAGACATGAAAAGTAAGTACTGTATGGTCATCATTTGGTATTCAGTTTTCTGACGCTCATAAAAACAAAAGTGTTTTCCTCCTTGTGCCATCTCTCAATAAACATTTATAACTTCCATTTAGATAACTTTATTTAGGTTTATCATTTCAATAATGAACCTTTGAAACTAATCATGAAAAAAATGTTCTACCTTAAATTTTCATATTTTACGTTTCAAAAAACGAATCCAAAAATATTTTATTAAAAAATAGTTCGTTCACCGAAAATGTCACTTTTTCCACTTAGCATCCATTTATTTTGTTGTTCTTGTAGCAGCGTTCCTCTAAAAATAAAATTTCCCTTATTTCTAGATCCAGATTTGGAAAATTACAGTAATACTTGTAGAATGATGTGGAGCTTACCCAAAATGTTTTAATGGCCTTTGACTAGAAATGTGAATTTATGCGTCATAACGGTGCATAGAAACGTCTAAAGCGAGCACATTCACCTGTTTGAATTATTTTGCCATTTGCTCCTCAAAGACAGTACTCATATACAATATACAAAGGATTCCGATCAAGTAAAATACAAAATGTACTAAATACATTGCAGAATTTTAATACATAGTTCATATCTTAATTCGTAGTTCATACCTTTTTGGAGAAAGGATCTGAACCAAGTGATGTCTAGTCATGCGCGGATATAGCCCTCTTGTTTTAGGGGGGCACAATATACCTAATAGAAAATTTGGAGGGGGAAGGTCTCGTAACCTAGAGGCCGGAATTTCGAGTCCTGAGCAGTACTTTTTAATGCAATGTTTATCGAAGTACGATACCTAATCTGTTAAAAGCTGTACCACAAATACCTTTCATGGCTACAACATGCAACATGCATTCTAGGGAATATCAAAGCACCTAGTTGAACGTTGACCTTGATATATTTCGATTGCAGTTTCTCTCTCTCTCTCTCTCTCTCTCTCTCTCTCTCTCTCTCTCTCTCTCTCAATAACGCTGCTTCATCCAGTGTTGCCATCTTGATGATTTTATAAGCGTGATGACGAAAAAAGTGCTATGACGGATGACAGAACTTTTGATGATTTCTTATTTACGTATTTCTATTTAGTCTCAGGACTGGAAATTATTTAGGGACCCGTGCCCCCCCCACTAAATGGGATAAAAGACACAGCGGATTACCATTTGTTTGTTTTTGTTTCTTTCTTTAAACTTTTTACGTGATTAGGTATAATGAAATTTGAGAAACACCGCCAGCTTAAATAAACTGGGGGCACGTGCCCCTGGGCCCTCCCCTATGTCTAGTTTGAACTTTTTTCATGATTTTTGTTTAAACGTCTGTTTTGTTTGTTCGTCCCGCGATAACTTCCAAATGCTAGGTAGTTTATATAGAAATTAATTTTGAAATATTGATGTAAGAACAAACAAAGGTGTATCCCACATCCCCTCTGATACTCTGATTTATTCCAAACGAACATAGAATTATAATATTTCTGGTTTTGTTATCTCATATCCACCCAAAATCTGGTATTCATCCCACGATACTACTAAGATAATGGTCCCTCACAAGTGAAGACATTATTAAATTTATCTTTAGGAAGAAATTGACACATATTTGGAACAGAGTTCGTTTAATCTGGTTTACTTTGGTATTTACTAATTCTAGAGAAAGCTCTAAAAAATATTTAGAAGATATTCAGAAGTGATTAATTTGGAGATTCGAATGAATGAGAGGTACTGAAAGGCAAAGCTGACTGCTGGGAAACTAACGATTGATAGAATGACAAATACACTGAGGATCAGAGAGAAAATGGCCGTCCCCCTTGTCTAGTGAGTATCATACTGACATAGTACGCACGGGATCCGGGTTCAAATTCCGGTGAAATTTGTTTGTCCTAGTTCTTGTGAAGAAATCAGTCTCGTGAGGACAATGTGAGTAGCGGCCAGTGGTAACATTATCAGAGTAAAAAGCTATGATTTGGTAGGAGATTAAAGATATTATCAGAACAAGAGACTCTTAGTATAATGCTGTGATACCCGCAAAAGGCAATTGGACCTTACCACGGAAAAGTTCTATATTTACATTCATTAATTTTTAAAAACCAATTAAGCTTTAAAAAGAAATTAGGGGACGGGTAAGACAAAGTAGCCAAAAAGATATTTTAGCTAGAACTGTGATGAGGTACAGTGGTACAATTGTGTTTCAAGATTGAAGGTCAGTAAATGGTCATCCACCGACCAAATGGGTGCATCTTTTGGACAAGTTAGTGTACAGAACCTGATAACCTAGACAGAGAAAGACATAAATGGTGATTTAGTAATGTTCAGCAATTGAGAAAATTCATCGCTGACATATCCATCCAGATGATGACGACATTAACGATCGTGAAACAAATATCAACTGTCGGTTCTCTCTTTGAAGATTTAAGAAAAATTTCCACGGAAAAATACAAATTTAGACAAATTTACGTCTTATTGATTAGTTTTACTAGCTACCTATTTCATGGACTTCGAAATGGACTAAAGACTTCGAGATGGACTAGAGGGTAAGCATTGTACACGATGTTTTAATGTTCGGAATAATATAAGTTTTTTTTCTCATTTTAAAGATAAAGCAAATGAAAGTAAAAAAAATGTATTAATGGAAAATGAGTGTTTCTATTATCTGTAACGAATGTTGAGGTTCACAAGGGAAATTGTGAAAAAATAGTAAAAATATAAAATTATCAAGAGACCTTGTTGGAGAAGTGAATATTTAACAAACAAGAAAAAATAGAAACATAAATGAGGACTTCGCATTCCTTTTTAAAGGAAACATAGGTAACTAGCTGCTTCGCTACGGTATTTATTTTGATATCTTTGTTTTTCAAGGACAATGGAATTTGGGGGGGGGATAATAGTNGGGGGGGGGGGGGGTATTGGTTTGTGTCCAGCCTGTATATTGCAATCTTTAAAACCCAAGATTTAAACGTTTCACCAGGCACCTTAGGGACACGACCATTCTGACTTTTTAGTAAAATCAAAATATTATTTTGTCCTTTCCCGGTTTTGAATTCATAACTCTGGAATGGCTGGCCATACCTTCGCAGAAAATATCCCTAAAATAAGGACTAAAGGGCCACCTAAAACTTTCTCACTTTGAGTTGATATGTTGTCGCGACAAATTTTAAGATGTCGAACCGTGACTATCCGATTTTGTTGAATAAATTATAACTTTGGCCGTAACTCGAAAACGGTTAGACATATTTTAGTTCTGATAATTTTCCTGGGGTCGTAGATCATGATTTTGAGGGTGGGGTCCATTCCCATAAATTTTTCGCTATCTGCTACCGTTTGGGCTGTGGTATTGTAACAGACAACCCCTCATATATAGGTATACAGAAATTTCTGATTTATATATTAAGATATTGAACACAACATGAAATTTAACACCCACTTGGATATGTAACAACAAAAAATCGATTCAGTAATTTTGGATGGACGTTAACATAAACAGTTTCCTGACTGACACTTTTTTTCTAAAAAGTGTCAGTCCCTAAAAAGAACTAAATGAAAATATTACCTAAAAAGCACTAAATGAAAGTATTACCTGCTCTATCAATATGTTTTTAGATAATTAGGAACCTAAAGAATTGAGTAACTATATTAAAATGGTCGAACCGAACATAATCAATAAATTGGTCAAATAATAAGAATTCCTAAAAATACAGCAATTATTTATAACTAATTATTTTCATTTTAAACAAAAAACAAGAAATTTATCTAAATAATGAAAAAAAAAAACATTAAAACTTTATAAAATCTTGAGAATAAATCATTTTTAATCACACGAGGGCTGACGAAAAAATAGGACATCCACAAGATAAGGTCAGTCAAATTTGAATTTGATACAAATTTTAATATTAAATAATATGACAGAAAAA
Organism: Pachypsylla venusta; assembly: GCA_012654025.1. Classification (NCBI taxonomy): domain Eukaryota; kingdom Metazoa; phylum Arthropoda; class Insecta; order Hemiptera; family Aphalaridae; genus Pachypsylla; species Pachypsylla venusta. The sequence continues at coordinate 32,917,422 of CM022874.1, forward strand.
TCTTAAATACGATCAAAAGGTAAATTAAAACAAATATTGGAGTTGCTATTAACAAAAATGTTATCAAAAAATATAAATTTTTAAACCATAAAATATTCAGAAAAAATAGAGAAACACTTCCAACACACCATAAAATACCGTCACACTGTGAATCAACGTCAACACTAAAGAAATTATCAAATGATTATAAGATTAAATAAGATAACAACCATGAAATCCTTATGAGATAATTATTTATTAGCACAAAACCCGAACATATTTACATCAAACACACGACATTGATCAAACCGAAGAGACTTAACAAACTAAAAAATAGTTATCATAAAACTGAAGAAAAAAAACCAAATGACTTCAAAAAAACAAGTTCCACTTCCTATTATTGTGCGGGATGGTAGACCCTTCCTTTTCAGACCTGACTCAACTCTCCCCTTAAAAAAATCTTAGGCTTCCCTCCATAATCTTGTAAGGTTTCTAAAAACAGGGTAAAATGAAAGACCAAGATTACATTGTATTCTCCTTTGACCACTATGCTTAGAATAAGTAATAATAATTATGTATATAATTGTAATTTAATTTGTAAAATAAATATTAATACTTAAAGTTGAAAGCCTCAATTCATTCCTTGGATTACCTTCTCAATATTTCTAGTGCTTTCTCTAGATCTAGTAAATACCAAACACTGTCCAAACTAAACCAGATGAAACCAACTGTGGTTCAGATGTGAGTCAATTTCATTTTTAGTCATTGCTTTTGTCGCATGAATACCAGATTTTGGGTGGATGTATAATAAATCAAGATTATAACTTGCACTCCGTGTATATGTATACTTACAACATCATGAGATTAGAACAATCATTGCGAAACATTTGATGAAACTAGGATGGAAGAGTGGATATTTTATGTTATAAGGATAGTAAAGAGGAAGGATACATTATAAAACCCACCATCAGAATGGAAACATCGGTACCCGAACAACCTAACTTAGAAAAGTAATTATGAGCCGTGTATACCGTACTTAAAAGAAAATTTCAACATCAAAGTTATTGGATTGCTCGTTGCTGCCAGAGGGACCATTACCAGGTTTTTTGAAAATTTTAGAAAACAATATGGAATATCGAATATCAATTTGGATTTGAGAACCAACTATACCCCAAATGGGACGTCCATTGAAAAACTGTACATCAGTACTAATTATGGGTCCAATAGTACTATCAAACACATCTGAGAACACTTCCAGAATACAAACCCATAATTAAAACATAAATTATAAAGTTAAAACGATAGTCTAAAAGAAACTTGAAGAGGAATGAGATTAAAGTAGCTTTTTGGGGGGTATTTTAAATGAATGAAACTGGGGCAAACACATAATCCATGTTTTTTTCAAAATTAATTTAAAAAGATTTAGTTAAACCCTAAATTAGAACAGATTCAATAATCTATTTTTAAATCTAACGAGTTTTTATTCCAAAAACACGTGGTTTGATAAAATTCAGAGAAATGAAAGTAAAACCACTATCCAAAATATGTTAGGTGCAGTCTATTTTGAGCTGGCACTCTTATTTCTTATTTAGGCTATTTTTCTAAAATGGTTTTATCAATGTTGATGTACGAAAATTCTAATTGGAATTTCTTTTAATCTTACGTGAAAAGACAAGAAGTCAAAAAGATTTGTTGTAAGGCCCCACAGCCTCAGTAGCTCAGTTGGTTGTGGCGCGGATTCGTAACCAGAAGGCTGTTGGTTCGAATCTAATTCCACCCCCGCCTACTGGTCACAATAGATCTAAATAAAGATCGCAGTGATAATTACAATTAGTCCCAATAGAGACCTACATCCCAGTTCATAATGATAAGGCCAACGGCCTTTTTACGATTTTTGTGGGTATCACAACATTACTAAGGGCCCCATCCAAGAAGGCACGATTAGTGGCTTGGGAGGAGTTTATGTATGAAAAATTAAATATCCTGATATATAAATCAGAAATTTCTGTGTACCTATATATGAGGGGTTGTCTGTTACAATACCAGAGCCCAAACAGTAGCAGATAGCGAAAAATTTATTCAACAAAATCGGGCAGTCACGGTCCGATATCTTAAAATTTGACGCGACAACATATCAACACAAAGCGAGAAAGTTTTAGGTGGCCCTTTAGTCCTTATTTTAGGACATTTTCTGCAAAGGTATGGCCGGCCATTCCAGAGTTACGAGTTCGTACTAAAAAGTCAGAATGGCCGTGTCCCTAAGGGGCCTGGCGAAAAGTTTTTTTTTTTTTTTTTATTTGGCTTAACGTCTCTTTAACATCTATTGGTCATTCAAGACGGGGGTTTTACCCTCCATTCGCTGGAAACTTGCAAACCAGCTACCCACATTGACCTCACCCAGCCTGGGTTGGGCCGGAAAAAT
>CM022874.1:32920439-32944766 GCA_012654025.1 Pachypsylla venusta
ACCAATAGATAGATGTTAAAGAGACGTTAAGCCAAAAAAAAAAAAAAAAAATAATAATAATAATAATATTTTCTACCAAACCAAATCTTTTTATTCTGCTAATGTCGCCACTAGTCTATTTTTCGCGCCTTACAATACTGAACTGGAGGCCTTACTCTAAACGCCGCACTAGAGATAACACAAACAAAGTTGATCTAACAAAAGATATATCAAAACAATGGAAACAGTTGTGGGTAGTAAGATTAGACATACTACTGTTGTATATCGTTTCAAATAAATTTAATCTAGTATTGGGGTCAGAGCCATGCCCATCTTTAGAATACATGATGTTGGGACAAAGAATGAATAGGTAATCTGACAACCTCCCGCGGCTAAAGCATTTAAATTCAGAAATACGAGTCCATCAATGAACCAAAAACATTCTAACAAAGATAAGTTCAACAAAAACAATGGATTTTCTATTTAACAATGGCGTATTTTGATTTAAAATTTCAACAACAAAATTTTCAAAATATTTACATTTTAGAAAACCCTTTTAATCTCTCTTCCACCTGAAATGTTGTTATTATTATACTTATGATCTCAAAAATATGAAGATTTCTTTTCGGGGTAAAAATTTCGTACAAAAACCTTTTAGATTTTGGAAAATTCAGTCATGCATAGAATTTCTGATTTGGGTAGAAAATTATTATTTCTGCTGTACAATGCAAATTTTGAGAATATTGTAACATGTTTAACAAAATAACAACGGGTTGTGAATACTAAAAGAAGGACGTGTGTATGGTTGGGTAGTCAATATACTCGTACATCTTGAATGATCAGTTCCAAGGAATAATAATTAAAATGCTTTAAAAGTTTCTAAACCATAATAATAGCAAACCCGTGTAAGGTCAGTCAAAACCTCAACTGAATACGACCTTCTGGGAATAAGGGATGCTAATTGGAAAGTGTTTTAGTAAGTAGTGAGGAAATTCATTTCTAAAAAAATTGGTAAATCTATGATGAATGGATAAGAAGAATATACCCTTGGATGGTATTGAGAAAAACTTAATCGGGTTCAGCGCACGGAGACTGACCCCGCGTCCAGCAGGAGACCTGAGAGTCGTCCCCACACGAAATCCTCAGAATACAACATTTCTCAACGCAAAACAGTCTAGTAAAACATTAGAAACACTCCAGAAGATCGGTTTGCACTCGTCGTTCCTTTAACAATAACCATTACAAAAGGTTTAACACCGGAAGTAACAGCTATGAGAACAAAAGGAAAGAGATTTTGCTTCTGAGGGGGTAACGTGATTGTAAAATAAATAAGTGTGTCACTAATTACTCACTAGAAAATCAGAGAGACGTCACAAACATAATATAGTAAGATGAGATTTTACTCAATTCCAATAGGTTCCCCATTTACTTGAATACGAGAGCAACCTAAGAGGTAAAACAGTGTTATGAATAAAGACACATTTTTCACATTTATATATTCCTTTAAGAACAAATCTTCGCGCCCATACCATTTTTTTAATCCTCATAAAATCCATCAAATTTCGTCTCAGTGATAAACCTCTCTTTTGAGATAAATCTATTTGCGTCGGGCAATTTTTAAAGAACAGAAAAATATATCAGGGAAAGGTCACGTGAATAAAGTTGGTATGTCCGAAATTTGTAGCCAAGGAGTTTGTACAAATGATTTCATACAACGATCGATAATTTAAATTTTTCATCGTATGAAAATGCAGCAAACAGATAAATCACGATCAACACTTTGGGTGAGATTATTAGGGAACCGATGGAACAAAGTGGCCATTGAAGAATTACTTTACAACGCCTCCTATTTTCTCAAATACAGAAATTTAATGGATCCACTATGCTCGTGGAAAGCTTAAATCAAAGTATAGATGTATTAATCTAATAAGTTCGTCACAATGTACTTCCCCTCATTATTGCTGCCCAACTGTCCACCTTAGAGTTTCAAGCAATTTAACATTTCGTGTACCATTTACTCTCTGTCAGTAATTCCAATGTCCTAAGCGAAAAGCTATTTATATTTCAAATCAGAGCTTATTAACAAAGCAACCAAGTTTTCTCGTATTTGTCAACCTTTAACTTTTACCCCCTCCTATTTTCAATAATAATGTAAGGTACACGAGGGAAAAACAAAGAGGAAAAAAAAACATTTCCCAATTTCCTCCGACTGGAAAATTGTCAATAAACATTTGAACATTCAGGAAGAAAAAACTTTGTTGTCACCTCAAGATTTTCTTCCCAGGGGATCTTATTAAGACAAAAAAAAAGGTTTGATGTAAATTCAAAATGGGTATACCAGTTTTCCCCAACACCGCACCGTCACATAACGTCTACTATCTTATAGAACCCCAAAGGAAATCAAATTATTCTACAAATTGTTTTCTTTAATCGGATAAAATATCAATTTAAGCGTTGGTGACATCAATAAAGTCTTTTGATCTTGCATACCTGCCTTTGTCGCAGTGGCGTGCAACATAATTAGGTTTTAGACAACATTTTACCTTGCAGTTTTCTGATATTTCTTCAGAGGAATCAAAGGAATATCTTTCTAGAAATTATCATAGATATTGGCATTTCCTCACTTTCAGCTAAAGACAACGAAAATAACTTGTATTCTATAAACATTATACAAGTTTTACCAGCAACCAGTTACTGTTTTTCAACCAATAATGTCACAAAATCTTCAGAGTTTAAAAGCCAGCCAGCATTGGCTATAAATATCCATTTGGTCATCGTCCGAAAATGAACACAGCCAAGAGCCATGAAAACCTTTTCAGTAACCTCATATCAATTTATTTTTACCATTTTTCCTAACCTGAATCCAAAAATACTATTGATTTAAGAGGAGATATAAGATTTTATACAAAAAGTTTAAAATAAAATTATTTCCAGAAGGTATTCACAACTGGTTGAGTATGGCGTCACTCTCTTTTAAAACAGATTTTTTTTTTTTAAAAAAAAATGTTATGCCCAGGAACCGTTTTTGCATTACTTCAGGGCACTCCCTTTTACAGCCATACCATTTCAAAAACGAGAAAATTCGCTGCAGGCGGGATTCAAATCCTCAATTCCCGGACCAAGAGTCAATGGCCTTAACAACTAGGTCATGGAGATGGGCTCATAAGAATAATTGTAAAAGTGGAATTCTTATTGGGTTAAAACAGCTTTTACAGTGCCCCATCTGATCTTATAAAAGATCTTTCAGCCATGCCATTTCAAAAACAAGAAAATTCGCTGCAGGCGGGATTCAAATCCTCAATTCCCGGACCAAGAGTCAATAGCCTTAACAACTAGGTCATGGAGATGGGCTCATAAGAATAATTGTGTTTAAAAGTGGAATTCTTATTGGGTTAAAACAGCTTTTACAGTGCCCCATCTGATCTTATATGAGATCTTTCAGCCATGCCATTTCAAAAACAAGAAAATTCGCTGCAGGCGGGATTCAAATCCTCAATTCCCGGACCAAGAGTTAATAGCCTTAACAACTAGGTCATGGAGATGGGCTCATAAGAATAATTGTGTTTAAAAGTGGAATTCTTATTGGGTTAAAACAGCTTTTACAGTGCCCCATCTGATCTTATATGAGATCTTTCATTTCTCCTCTTCCAGCCGATGATAAAACTCCCCGATCAAGTACCTCAAAATCCGAACAATTATGTTTTTTTTTTTCATGATCTATTCCCAAGGTTCATTATTGAAAAACCATAAATCTAAATAAGAGACATCAGAGCAATCGTCTATAACTCAATTGTGAAGAATTTCAATCACAACTGAGTCAATTACTGGCGCGAGTTCATAAATCTATCTAAAATTAATATTATGAGTTTGATAACCATGGTACATATTATAGGCGGACAGGTCCTTATCATACTAGACCTCTTCCTGTTGGGTATATCAAATAGAGCGTCATCGTGTGTGTATCTTCAGCTGTAAGTGTATCCTAGAGTGTTACCTACATTGAATGTGCAGTATTTCATCTCCCTGCTTTGAAAATATTTAACTGTACAAAACATGAACATTTTCAGCTCTGCCAATATATTACTTCTATTATGGATCTACAATGTAAAATAATAATTTATTTCCACAAACTTGTCATTCTCAGCCAGCACAGAAAAAAATGTAAAGTTTCAAAAGAATTTTCTGGCACTTTGCCTCTTCCGTACATTTAATGAAAAATTATAATACGAGTGGAGGTGCGACAAATAGGTATCTACAAAAATTTAATATGCGCTAAATATGCAATGAAAGAAGATGCCAAAAAATATATTTTAATGAGGAAAAAGAGAATGATCCTATTTTCTAATTTATTGTTTGAGTTATGATTATGATCATACAAAAAGGATTAATCTTTTCCAGAGAAAGATTAGGGCAATATGTGGGAGCCTTAACAACGATCAACTCAGCAATCATAAATTAATCAACAATTAATCCTTCCAACAACAGTTTTCTTGAAAAAGTCACTGCAGTTGTGGAATTATAACAATTTAACAAGGCAGTCCTCCTGGTCTAGTGGGTATAACACTGGCACTGCACTTTGAGGACCCGGGTTCAATTCCCAACTGGGTCGGAAAATTTTAGACTTGTGATATCGGGCTACACTCATCCTTGTGAGCAATGGAGTAGCTACTTTAATGTGAGTGGCGAACTGTTGCGATATATCAGAGTTTAAAGAGTTGGTTTGGTAGAAGAATAAAGAGATTATTAGTACATGACGATCTTAATATTGCTGTGACATCTCTTAGTTCAACGACAAACTTTTCGTATGACCAAGGCTTTTAGATTGTCTAAAGGAACTGGATATAAAACGTAAATGACATGTGACCGAAAATTGTTAACCGAAGTTCCATGTCAAAATATGAAAACTAATGAATGTGTGGGGTAAATCTCTATAATATGACAAACAAACTCTATAAAACCCAATGTAATAATTTATTTTTTTGTGCCGGACTCAGCAGTTTTGCGACCTGTATAATATCGAACCGACTAATGTGCAAATATTTTAAAATACGCAAAATGTTGAACTTGAGGGAGGGAGGAGGGAAACAACAAAAAAGTGTTCTGTCTATTTGTAATGGAAAAGTCACAACCATGTGACACAGATTTGCTATTGGGAGATAACCTTTCTGTCAAATAGTCATGTAGCATGCAGAGACTGACTGTCACTTCTCCTTCTGCATGCAAAATTACACAAAATAGATAGAAAAATAAATTGATTTTCTACCCGTACTTACATTTCTCTGTTTTTTTTGTTTGTTTTTATTTCAATTTAAATGTAAAATACAGAGTGTTTAAAAAGTTTAGAGACTTATAAATACTTTTCGTTTTTTTTTCATATTGTTCATGCGAAAGTGTGTTTGTCCTTCTTTCATAAAACAACAACAAATCCATGTGATGTTTTGCATAGAGATAGATGGTTTATATGCCAAAAATTTATTTTAATAACAATTTAACTCGTAGTTTTCTGAACAGTAAACTTCAATCAGTATGGAAAACCCTCTTCATTTATATGTGTGCCAAGGTGCATCTTTATTTCTAAATATAAGCATTTATTTATCGTATGGGTTTTTACTATACATCAACGACAGTAAAAAATAATAAAATATGACATGAGGATGATGTATAGTGGACTAGGACTTCAAGAGCTGAATTTTTATGGGCAACATATAGAGCAAACCAGATTGTTTCAGAACAAACGAAGTAAAAGTTAAGCAATCAACTCCTCCGCTGGATGGATTTGGTTTTCTGCGCTTACTTATTTGCTTTTTCTTTGAGTATATGTTTCATCATGACTTACTTCTGCTTGTTTAGGGTTGGTAAAAATAATCACCTAATGATTGTCAGGTCGTCTGATATGTTGGTTCTTTAGCATTACCCCGGGAACAACACGTGGAGGTGAACTGAAATTGTACCCCAAAAAATATAAGGATGTGTGATATGTACAATTAGTCCAGTCAAATTAGATCAAATAGAGCCGAGCTTAGAATAAATTAGTAAATAGTGGGAAATCTAAAATCTAAGTTTGCGACGGTTTCTGAGGTGAGCTAAATATTTTAGCGGCCAAGAGCAGCTTAATTTTGCCGCTAATTTTAGTTTTTGGCGTAAACATTCGAACGCTGCATTTTATGAAAAAAATTGCTCTATTCAAACTTTAAGAAAATTGAATATGACGTCAAATAACATTGAAACATTAAATTCAATTCAGCGGTTTGGTCAGAATGAGAAGTCGAAAATAAGCTATTTTTTACACTTTATCACAAAAGTGTACTATTCTCCAATATAAACGCCTGTAACTCAAAATTGGTTATTCCAAATAAAAAATGATATTAGATAAAAATTGTGGAAAATCAAATTTCACGTTTGGAACATACCCACAAAATTTGCACCTTCTTACACATAGGTAGATGGAAAAATCGAAAAGTGATCCTAGCCACCGATTGGCCGCTACATGACCATATTGTAATTTTATGACGCCTGACCTCAAAATTACAAATTTCGTATCAGGAGATTAAATTGAAATGTAATTTTATCGTCCAAGCAGAAGCTCTGCGTTGCATTTGGGGGTGATACGGCAGCAGGAAGAGGTTTTTGTTCTGACTTCACATTCGGACCAAACCGCTTAGCCGAATTTAACGTTATTCGATATATATCGTTCGGTATATGTTATTCGATATATAAAATATATCGTTCAAATGTTATACGCCTAAAACTAAAATTAGCGGTAAAATTAAGCGGCTGTTGGCAACTAAAAAATTTAGATCACCTCAGAAACCATCGCAAAATAGATTAATATTATTCGGGATGCCCAACGTGAAATAAAATCATTTCCCGCTTTTTACTAATTTATTCTAGGCGAAAATCTAACTTGACTGGGCTACAATGTGTAATAGATTTCTATTTTCTTCGTAAAATACCATTAAAAGGTTCACCATGAGGACTTGAGCTTCTTTCTAAATACCAACTTAAAATACTTGATTTTTTGCGGTTAACATTTATCGAACGTTACAAATATAAAAATCGTTATCAAATATCATTAATTGACTTCCTGGTAGCTCAAAAGCTCTCAAAAATAATAAGCTAATTCTATGGAGATAGCAATGTCCATAGCAAGTTTCATCAAAATTAGAACACCCGTAGACAAAATAAATGCAAAGTTAAAATAAAGACCCCCCCCCCNTAAAATAAAACCCCCCCCCCCACTTCATTCGGTCCAGAATAATATGGGTTACGCACGGATACGGAATAAGATCCCATCTCAAGCATTCAAAAATAATTTAGATATATCCGAGCTTTTTAAAACCATCTGTATTCAAGTTTCAAAGCAGATAAAAATAAGATGCGCCTTGACATTCCACGTTGTGAACGGTTAAGTTTAAAATTAGAAAGTTGAAGCAAACTTTATGAGCTAATAATAATAAAAACTCTTCAATAATAAAATAAACAAACTTTGGTAATTACTCGAACCACTCTGGTCCATCTGATGTTGAGAGTTAAAGATGTTCTGTATATCTTATTCCAAGAGGTTGCAGTTATAGACATCACCTCTCAAAGTAAATTATAGCTGAAGGTGATTACGGAGAGAGAAGTTTTTTTTTCTTTCTTTTCTTAACGCATCTTTAACATCTATTGGTGATTCGAGCCGAGGATTTTACCCTTCATTCGGTGGAAACTTAAAAAACATATACCCCTATTGACCTAATCCAGCCTGCGTTGAGCCAGGAGGGGATCTTACGTAGACTAGTTTATTCAACGTGTCATATCTGGCTCGATTTTTTTTTATTTATCTTTTTTGCCAGAGAAACGAACTTTTTGTGAGTGAAATAATTATTTTAGCTAGTTCAGTAGATTACCCCCCACACTTAAAATCAAACAGGCTTCACCTAACATAGACAACTTTGCACATGGGTTCGCTATTTTCATTTTTGCTGGTACGTAACGTGTTGAATGACTGAAAATCAAATCGACCCTTAAGTATCGACCGGACCCAAAATAAAACCTATTTTTAAAAAAAAATTAAATCGTCTATGCCTCATCACTTCTATATTACAAGTAGTGCAGAACAATAACTGATGCCGTGTGTGTGAGTGAAAAATGAGTGCTGGGTGGAGGTATGAATGAGGAATAGAAGATCGTGAATGATGGGTGTGTATGAGAGATAGTGAATGATGAGTATGCATGAGAGATAGAGAATGATGAGTGTGTATGAGAGATAGCGAATCATGAGTATGCATGGGAGATAGTGAATGAGGAGTGTGAATGAGGGATAGAGAATGACGATGTATAAGAGATAGTGAATGATTAGTGTGTTTTAGACAAAGATGAATGTGAATGAAGCTATCTGTGATGTTTGTATATTACTTGATTTTTTGAGAAGGGCTGGCTTTGTATCCATGGCATTATACACATCCATGGCTCTGACAATAGAAGACTTAAATATGAATATTTGGCTCCTGTGTGATACATGAAACAGCTGCACTCGTGTGTTTGTAGTACGGGTTGCGGAACTTTTTAAAAGAAGATCCGGAATATATACGCAAAATCTTTCAGGAAAAATGTTCAATCCACTCTCCAAGACTCACTAAGAATATTAGGGACTTACCCTACTCCATCTGTACATGTTACTGATTTCGTCTGACTGGACAAGGTGTCCCCATTCCAATCTCGAGAGGCTGGCCCATTTTCTGTAACGGGCATAGGATATAGTGCTGTGGTGGATGAGTGTAAGGAGTGAACGGAGGTTTCTAATGCCGCAGAAGTAGGAGGAAGTGGGGCAGCTTCTTTTAGGGCTGAAAAAAAAATATGATTCATTCATTATTTTCAACTAAATATATATAGATGTATGGGTATTGGGTACTATTTTTAGATTTGGTTTCTCTACCCTAAAACTTTTGTTTCTCGTTGGAATCCCGAACTTCTTATTTGTCCATGTTATAACTAAAGAATCCCTATCAACTTATCTATCACAAGAATTTAATTGATCCAGTGGGGAACTAAAACTGTAAATAGTTAAAAAATATGGACATAAACAGGGTTATCCAAAAGTCTCACCCCACCCCCAGTAGCTCGAGCACTATTCCAGATATTGATTGACAAGCGATAAAATACAGGTCGCCTCATTTTTGGGGGGCCTAAAAAATTTCAGCTGCGCCAGCTGTTTAGTCTCACCCCAGTCAAAGGGGGGGGGTGAGACTTTTGGCTCACCCTGTATAAAAGGATGTACACGGGTAACAATTAAAAACAATCAAAATATACCCCCACTACCAAATTTAAATAATTTCAGGTTGTATCATACATACATCCTGCATCAAATCTAGTTGTGTCATCCAAAAAAAAAAAAAAAAATAGTCCTGACACAATTGACAATGTCGTAACGGACGAAAAAGCCCGTGTGCCAAAATAATATGTAGTTAGTAGGGAACCTCCGATTTATTACAATAACGCCATGATTCGAGAATTAGACCCTAAATTGGATCTACATACTAAATACTATTCATTTTGCTTAAAGTTAACTTCATAATTATTAAAAACTTACATAGGCTAGGACTAGTTGGAGAATCTGGATGTGCAAGGTGGTTTGTAGAATTACGTAGGGCAGGTTCAAATTTTCCAATGAGAAGATTAACTCTTTCATGAGTTGCTTTCAAAGTAGCTACTGCTTCTTCGTGGGTTACATTTTCTAAATTCTTTTCTCCGAGCTAAAAACAAAGAGGAAAAAATGCATAAATAGAGTAATGGGATTTTGAGGAACGTAAATAAAAGGTTAAAAATTGTACTATATAAATTAGTATCTGCTTTTGAAAAAAAAACCACAAAGTGTACGACTTTTAAACATACTATATCCACGCAATTATCCGATACTTGACCACATATTACAAACTAAAGCTTAATATTCCTACATCAGAACAATCACATTTCTAAAACCCCGCTCGATATAGAGATAACACCAGACCCTGACAAACTCCCAAATCTAAAAACCTATGAAGCGAAATTAAACTTGAAAACATCAATCTAGATTGTATTTCCGAAATCCGACGTGGTGGAACCCAAATAATATTCAAAATAGACAAAGCAAAGCAACGTTTCCTGATACTCTCAGAGCCCAGGGTCAATTAAATTTAATATTGTTTCCCCAAACTATAAGAGAGCTGCCTGATGTGAACAATGCAATGTAAAAGGCATGACAAAAAGGAGCAAATTTATATTTCACAGGAGGTGGCATCTTCCTCACCAGATGTATGAGATTGCAACTCTAAAAAGTTGCAACTCAGAACTATGCTAATCACTGCAATAAAATTACGTCAGTAATAAAGGAAAGTTAGTTATTAAACATAATTATATCAAAGAGTTCCTTTCGGAAGTCAAACATGAAATGCTGGAATTTGTGGTAATTTTCCAAACCAAGTTCATAGAATTTGTTGGATTTGCATAGAATTTACAGATTTGGGGAGCTATTGCTCCACACGAGGCGTCATCCCCTCATGACGAACCTTTAAACTGAGTGAGTGAGACGAACCTTTAAACTGAGTGACGAACCTTTAAAGTGAGTGAACTGAGAAAAACTTTAACTTTAATTAAATAAATAAAATCAATATTATTTATTTTATTTTAACCGATTCCTGAAAAATAGTATTCTCAGAGAACCGTACGCAAATCGAATGAAGACATAATTATGTCCACCGAATCCAGTTTCAGATAAATTAAAATTAAAAGGGCCGAGCATACCTTGTGCAATCTCCACCAACTATGTTTCCTCTCACAGTAGATATCAAAAACTGATTTGTTAATCGTAAATTGTCACATCTACCTTGCGGCACAATGAAATATTTCCCTTTCCAAAAACCTTTAACAAGCCCTTGAAACCCCCTCTCCCAAAAGCAACGCCAGGAGAAAAATTATAAATTTGAAACTTTTTATTGTTCCTGAGACATTTTTTCCTTCCAAACAAAAGACTGCTAACAAAGGTCCATTTTTTTTTTTTTTTTTTACAAAACTATTTCATTTGTTAGATGGATGGAGATATTTCACCTCATGGAGATTACGTTGGCTGCCTCCTGTGGCAAATCTTTTGTTAAAGTTGACTCGTATTTATCAGACATGGAAAATATTTCAGATATTTTCTATAATACGTCAAAGTTTGCTACGGAAATATGTACAGGCGGGGCGGAAAGAGTGGAATTTTTTAAATACTGAAAAGTAGATAGGGATGACCAAACCGTCAATCGGAACTTATTTCTCAGAGGTATTTTTCCCCACAAAAGGCAATGCCTCTAAGGGTCTGGCGAAGCCAGCAGCTACCTGCTAGTCCAACTTTCCAGTCTTCACTTTATGTTTTTTCTTTAAACATCTGTGTGTCTGTTTGGTCCCTGAACGCCATGACCTATGAACAGTAAGTTCATATAATTCGCTCATTAGTTAGACACAATTTAACCGAGTTAGATCTGAAGTTCGCAGAACTAATAGCACTTTACGACAGTAGTTTGTTTATTTATTCTTCTATCAATCAGCAATGAGGCAGCGAATCGATATAAATTTTACATAGAGATGTTTATTTAGAAAGTACAATTAATAGGCCATGTCATTCAGGCATCTAACGAACCACGCAAATCCTAGCAGTATGAAATAAATGGGAGGAAAAATGATAATATCATCAGGATGTTCGAAAAAAGGAGCATCTCGAAATATCTAGTGAACGGATTGGAATTTGAAAAAAAAAAAAAAAAAAAAAAAAAACGCTGAACACGTGTTTGTTTAATTAGATGGGACCACTTTTCCTAGAAGTTCTCAAAATATTGATAACATCAGGAAAGGACCCGGGAGGGTTATATTTGAAATCTTAAATAAAACTATCTTTTTTGTAATACATTTTGAGATGTAAAAAATGAAATTATTTTGAGAAAAATGAAGTAATTACAAAAAAATTTTATCGATTATTTACTACACAAAAATGTTTTAGAAAAGAGATAGTTCCATTTAAAATTTCAAAGTTGACCCCCCATGGGACCGGACCTCCCTTGCAATTGCACTAAAGCATCTCAAAAATGTTTTCCTATTGGATGAAGAAAAACGGGTTTAGGAATTCCAATCCGTTGTTTACCTATTGAGAGTGTTTTCTTTTTCAAACACACTGTATGGGTAGTCACCACGAACATCAGAGATACATTTACTTTATACTTCGTCAATGTGAGATAGATGGCAACAATAGACAAGAGAGGGATAAGAACAAGAAAGAGAAGAAAAAAAATCTGTACAATATAATAAATGGGAAAGTGAAAAATGTTTATAAATCATATTGTTTCGTTTTATTTCCTTTTTAATTTGTCTTAAGATATAATACGGGGAAAAGGAATCTTTTCTCAGTAAAAAGGAAGGAAAATCCCTTCGAAGAGGAAGCTTGATTAGGTGGAGGGGGGACGGAAACCCCAGTCTAACCTCATGGGGTGAAGGATATAATGGTTAGATGAAATATGAAATGATTTTCAAATGAAATGAATGACGTCTTTGTCATTTTGTTTCAGATCTTTGTTCTAAGTTCTATTAATAGAATATCATTTTGTCATTTTAAACTCATTTGATCCCTTCAAGCTGATATAGATATTCTTTCCAAAATACTATTATTACTAGGCGGTAACATTGTGTTTGGTGGTAGTCAGGTGTATGAAAATACAATACATATATGTTATCATCTGTTAATAAGTGTGTTAACTGTAGATCTCACTCAGTTAAAAATGACCATCGTGAGTACCCGATTAGCCCTTGAGGGCCCAAAAAAATAATAAATGTCTATTCATCAAAATAGGATATGGCCGTTCGAGATTTATCGTGGAACAAACAGAAAGAAAAACAAACGTTTAAAGAAATATCCTTGAATTAAAACTAGATTTCACTTCGTTCGGTCAATAATTACGGCAGTCTGTAATACAATGAGTTACCAAGCCTAAATGGTATTTTATAATGATAACTTATTATGACAAACACTGAATGTCCCTGTGACTCTTTTTTGAAATTTCGATTTTTTTAATTGATGTACGTTCGCGGAGGATACGCACAAAGTCCAAATGCTCAGTGTCAAACAAATTTTTTAATGAGGCTCAATTTAGGCTTCAAGTTTTATTTTGCCTCTTGAAACTTTTTTTTTTGTCGATACGGACAGTTGAAGAACCAACAGATCAAATCAGACTTAAGTAACCTATATGTTGCTTTAACATTGAGATTTCACTCTAGTTTGGTGAGTTTTCGTACTTCAACGGACGCAGAACATTAATGTTCCCATAATTGCGCTTATGATTCCTAAAAAAAGATAAAACAAGGCCCTATGAATGGAATAAAAAAAAGTGAAGTTATAACTTACCGTACTATTTCTAACGGCAATGAGTTTATCACCAACTTGCAACCTGCCATCAACTTGAGCAGCTCCTCCATCCATAATTTTAGTAACATAAATACCATTGTCTCCAGGAATGTGCTGATTACCAATGCCACCAGCAATACTAAAACCTAAACCTTTACTGCCTTTTACTAATTCTATATCCAACACTTTCATGTTTCCTTGTCGGGTAGTCTTTTTCCTACGTACATACTGAAATTGAAGAGATAAATTTATAAATAGAAAACACTGCGCATTGCATAGGTAAACAAATTCTAGGCCTTCTTATAAACATACCTTGCACTGTTCTCCCTCTTGTTGAATTGTGATAAGTAAGAGTGATAGGTAGGTACATAAAAAAAAAAAAAAAATTGACGGGGTATTTCAACAGTTCATTCTGACTAATTCTTTTAACCATGCTTCGCCGAGTTCAAAATATTGTCCGAAATATATGTAATGGAAAACTGGTTTCCCCAATGTATGCTTGGATGTGCGATTTTCCTCATGGTAAGAGAAATGTCTATATAAAAGGGAAATATATTTCAAATTTATTACAATGGATAAAATATAAAAGATCAGCCCTTTTGAAATATTTTTCGGCGCACCAGAAAATTTTCCAACCTTTCTTGAGGGATTTTTTGATTTCAAATGGGTTGCACTATCTCCAATACGGTGACAGCAATAAACTTATTTCTAACTTACCAGAGTAACAGCATTTCCAGCACGTTTCAGTGCTTCTACTGCGGCGGAGTGTGGTACATCCACCACGGACACATGGTTCACCTGGTGAATAACATCATTGACTTGGAGCCGACCATCTGAAGCGGCGGCTCCCCCGGGTATCAGCTTGGTAATGTATATTGAGGTGTCATCCCCAACATGAGGGTTATCTGTACCACCGGCAATACTAAAGCCCAAGCCTGCACCACCCCTTTCGAGCCGTATTTCTTCATACTCCCATTCGCCATCTCCGTTAACCTGAAACAATTGGGAACATATGTTGTTTTTAATTTATCATTTTCAACTATGAACATTTAGAATAAACTCAAACAACTAGGTACCTAGTCTCTTCAAACAATTAGGAAGATATGTTGCTTTTAATTTATCATTTTCAACTATGAACATTTAGAATATACTCAAACAACTAGGTACCTAGTCTCTTCAAACAATTAGGAAGATATGTTGCTTTTAATTTATCATTTTCAACTATGAACATTTAGAATCTACTCAAAGAACTAGGTACCTAGTCTCCTCAAACAATTAGGAAGATATGTTGCTTTTAATTTATCATTTTCAACTATGACCATTTAGAATCTACTGAAAAAACTAGGTACCTAGTCTCTTCAAATTTGATGTTTTAGGATTCAAGAAGACAAACAGACTTCAAAAATACCTTCGTCCGCAATGTGTATTAAGTCGCTTTTATCCCACTTATATCACTTACGAAATTATTGAACTTTCGTAAGTAGTATTTGGATTTTTTTTATTTTTGGAAAAAAAATCTGCAATCTTGGGACAATGGTTTAATATATTTCTGTTCTGTTATCTGGAAAACACCTCGACCATAGTAACGCCGACCTTCCTGGACTAACCATACTCCGAATGGGACATAAAAAACTTTGATAATATTTTAATAGCATTTATAGCAGACTTTACACTAAACAACTCAAGTGATATAAAATCTTCAATGAGCTTTCAACATTCCTTAGACTCGACTGTCATCTTCACTATCGAATTATTTCCTGTACGGCACGCCGCGGCGTGGGACATAACAAAATTTTAATTATTCTGTTGATCGGTATGCTAACGTTTCCAATTAGTAATTAGTCTAACATTTTATCCACTCGAGAGTCAATTAGAAATATTTTCAAGTGTTTCAATTTCTTCTAATGAGCTCTGAATGGCGTTTCATTATTAACATTCTATTTGTTAGCAGAGTTGAAGCACATTGCTTTCGCTTACAAATTTATAAGATAAGAAAAAGTTCTGAGGATAATAATAACCTAAAATGGTTCAAAGGTGATTAGATCGAAAAGCGTTTCTCAGTTTATGTAAAATTGATTTATTCATGGATGAATGTGACAAACATACTAATGCATGCAAACTATACGTAGATCAGCATTTTCATCATCGTGACATGGCGGTATGAACGTAATCTAAAGTTAGTAAAAATCACATTCATCCATAATTAGAACGATTTTAAATGATCCAAGGAACATTTTGAAACAAACACTAAGGCTTCTAGCTTCAAAAAGATTCGATAAAAACACCATGTACCAACTAACATATTGTCTAAACTAACATATTGTCTAAAATTGTATATTATAATTATGATGATTTTCACACAGCGAATCTGATTTGAACTGGGGCTACTGGAACCTTATTTTTGTGATGAAAGGATGTTGCCACAACAAGTACTTTTCCTCTGATTAATTAATTCAACATCCATTCATCATACCGTGTAATTAGGTGACCAACTTATTATTCTGTGAATGGCATAAGATTCGTTTGTTAAAGATCTTGTATTTCGCTTTCTATCTCGTCCTGTTCTATCCAAACCATCTTACCATGAATCGCAGCTTTTGAATGCTTTTTGCATTAAGCTATCTAATAATTATCGAAAATTTCAATAAACATTTTAGACATTTTTATCATTTCGACGAAAGTTTTCATAAAATTATATTGGATTTTATGAATATGGGAGTAAAGACATAGGTATTGGATATTTTCTATAATTCAGGGTTAACGTACACTACAAACTTTTAATCGTCCGGCTGAAAGGGCAAAAATCACAATAATGAACCATTTGTGGCTAACTATTTTTATTTTCGGGAGAGATTGGCATACATACGTAAGTTTGAACCAATTTTTTTTTTTTTTTTTTTTTTTTTTTTTTCGTAGGGGATAACAATGAAACTACTTCACATTTCGATAGTTGGTCGAGTGAGAGTAGTATCACGAGATTCATTCTGTTTTTTTATGAAATGGGGTTCCTCATTGCATCAACTTCTGTACAAAATGGATTTGACCCAAAGGAACTTATAAGTCCTACGTTATCCAGACTCGATCTTACCCATTAATTTATAATCGTTAGGACTCATAGAAATTACACAAAAACCAAACAAACTATCTGAACTGGAATATAAAAGATCAAATATAATTCAAAGGTCAAAATTTAAAGTGAAGAACAATAAATAAGAACAGTTTAAACTTAAATGGTATAACAAAACAAAAGCATAACAGCAATATTTTTTTAAACATAATGCAATAAAAGTGACAGGAAAAGTAGCTGCAGCGTAGTTGAACAAAAATACATTTAAAAGTAATTTATTTCAAAACTTTTCTTTCTTGCACCAAAAAGATTTTTTTGAAATTTTTTGCACTAATGATGATACTGCAATAATTGCCACTTAAACGCTTACATCCAAATTATGTAAATAATTTGCCAGGAAACTTTTAAACTAAGTCTCCCATTTCTCCCCTCCAAACAAACTCTTTTGTAAAAAAAAAAAAAAAAAAAAACTTTCTAGTGCTGTTTTCCGAACTGTCACAGCTTTAGATAAGTTTTGACTTGGAAATATTTTGAACAGTCTGATAGCTTTGTGTTTTTTTATTTATTTTTATACTTAATAATATTGGTCTGTGAGATTGCTTAAAACATTTAAAGAACATTTTTTTTTAAAAAATAAATTTAACATATGAAGATAGGAGGGATGGGGAAAATAAATATTTACAAAAAATGGAAAGATTTTTTTTTTTTTAATTTGGCTTAACGTCTCTTTAACATCTATTGGTCATTCAAGACGGGGGTTTTATCCTCCACTCGCTGGAAACTTGCAAACCAGCTGCCCACATTGACCTCACCCAGCCAGGGTTGGGGAAAGATTTTTAATTGATTTCTAATTTTAAGAAATACAGCGGACAGTGCTGAGATGGTTCAAGAGAGATAGAAAAAATAATTATGTAAATACGGACAAAGTAATGAAAACAGTATGATTGGTTTTAATTTTAAGACACATTGCGGCCGGTTAAGGGTTGTTTTGAGTGAAAATATTACTCATCGCATTTTAATCAATTTCAAAAAGAAATAAAGCGGGCAATAGTGAGATTGTTTCTGAAGGGTGTGAAAGAAAAATCAATGATAAAAAAAAAATGTACAGATTAAATAAATGTATATTTCTTTGTGTTATTATGTTACAATTTTTGTGGCCATCATACCAAGTCATTTTCTCATTTTCACTCCAACAAAAGCTTACAAAAATACTTATTAGTCATAAGCTTAAAAAAATAACTCATAATGTTACCACTTGTCGTTATTACCATAACTACTCAAGTGTCCTTAGGAGGCTGAGTTATCCCACAACCAGACTAAGAACAATATTGGAAAAAAAAACTTTTTCAAATTTTCGAACTTGTAACCTCCATGGTGCAAACCGAGTGTATGCACAGTTTGCCAAGGATGCGTTACAGACTAAATAAAACAGATAGCAAAAACAAGAAAACATGTAAGAAGTTTTGCACATGGTATTTTTTTTAGGGGGGGGGGAGGGGGGAAACTCGACTCGTTTTTTCCCTTAATGTATTTTTAATAAACATGGTCATTCAAGACGGGTGTTTACCCAGGTACCTACGAGTTCCCCCACGAAGTAAAACCTCGCTGGATGTTGCTTAACTTCAGTGAACTTGTAAATTCACTCATTTTCAAAGGTTCAATTGCCTATTTTGTCTCCGTATGTATCTTAGAACAAGATATATAAAGAAAACAGTATTGAACACAGAATAAAAGACATAACATTTATACCATGTGGTAAAAAAATGGGAATCAATATTGAATATCAATAACTTTAGAGACATGGCGGAACTGAAACCGAAATCGATACATTCTGATATGTACACATGGACTTCATACAATCGTTCTTATATGGTGCAACATAAATTGATATAATTACGCTGAAATTTTAAAGAATGTACCTACCTATCTCCTTCTAAGAACGAAGGCCTTGACACTGCTAATTAACCTTCTTGTTAGATTCAATTAGTGTACTCGTTTAGTATTTAGTTCATGAATGTGGAACCTTCATGTGTTTCGAATGTAAAACATAAAAACTAAGAAAGTGAACAACAGTAGTCTGATAAAATTTCTGACTGCCGGAAATAAAGGCTGAGTCTGACTAAAGCGTTCTAATTGAATATAATACTCACGAATTAGTTGAAAAGTAAATCAGACAGCGAAGTCACCTTCATAAGGGCAAATCAAGGATAATTCAACAGATCGCATAGAATAATTCAAATATGAAAATCATAGAATATAATGAGTAGTTAGGTACTCGAAACTTCGTATGCGCATCGTGGCTGTAAGTAGAATTCATTTTGCCTAAAATATTTTATTTCAAGTCCTTTTGCCTAAAATAATTCAGTCAGTTTTTTCTTCGGTCTGTGTCACTGTACTGCTATAAAACGTCTTTATGGCGATAACTCCCTCTTCCAGTTTAGGTTCGTTTTATTCCTTCCTTATCACGCGCGAACCTATGTAGGTACATTTTATCTAACAGGAAACTTAAATCCACTTTTAAGCCAACGATCATACCACGTTGAATACACCAGGTCCCGTCAGATCACTGAAGTTAAGCAACGTCGGGCGTGGTCAGTACTTGGATGGGTGACCGCTTGGGAACACCACGTATCGTTGGCTCATTTTTCCGGCCCAACCCAGGCTGGGTGAGGTCAATGTGGGTAGCTGGTTTGCAAGTTTAAAGCGAATGGAGGGTAAACCCCCCGTCTTGAATGAACAATAGATGTTAAAGAGACGTTAAGCCAAATTAAAAAAAAAAAAAAGAAAAAAAAAATCCACTTTTAGTCATCGTTGTGTTACGCCGATTATTTATTAGTCAGTGAATCAGTAAGTTTGTATACGAACAGGGTTTATGAGTAAAGAAAGATTACTTTGATTGGGAGGGGGGTCCGCTTCCTGGTCGACTTTTTAGACTAGATCTTTCTAGACAGGTTGCTTCTGTCTAGGAATGAACTATAACTAATGAATCCTAAATTTCACTAACATTGACCTAATTCACTAGAAACACAACTTGAGTTTTACAAATATAAAAATTCAGAGAAATTAAAAAAAAAATGCTTGCAAAAAATTCTGCCCATCAAAAGTTCTGTTCGTTGTAGTTTTTTTTCGCATTACATACAGAAAAGCTTAACCACAGTTTATTTAATTAAAAAAAAAGAGTTCGTGCTTAAAATATTCAACACACAATAATAAAAAAAAAATATTTAAATTTAATTTAATATTTAAACAATGGAAAAAAGTTAATTATTTTTTTTTTTTTTTTATTAATAAAAAACTTGTTTGAGTGTGAGAGATTTGTAAAAATGGATGAATCATCATCCATGGGAGAGCTTTCGAATTGTGCACTTGAGTGAAAAGGTCGAGTGGTCAGATTATCACTGATGCACTGTAATTATTATTATAACCTTGAAAATGGTATATTTTTAAAAAATAAGTGCGAGAGAGAAATATGCAATGATAGATTATAAGATTTTTCGTAATTTTTATTTCTTGAAATATAATAATTAAGCACTTATTACTGTACCCATCTTATTTTTAGCCAATTTAACATCTAACGAAGGTCATTCGAGAATAGAATTTTATCCTTCATTTGATGGAAGTTTACAAACAAACTACCCACATTGACCTCGCCCAGTTTGGGTTGGGCAAGGAATTAGCCTATTAGCCTATCATTCCATCATTTTATAGATTAAGCTGGATATATTTTTATTTTAATCTGGGCATAATTCTGATTGATTTAAAATTCTGAGAAACACATCGGGGAAATTATGAAGAAATATGGAGAAAAATAATTAAATGGAAAGAAATTAATGAAAAGCATTTTGATTGATTTGAATTCAAAGAACATACAACGGTAGATAGATATTCGGGTTTATTATTAGGAGGGATGAGAAAAAATATTTAATGCAATACACAAAATAGCAAACTGATTGCGCAGTAATCAACCGGACAAAATAAACCGAACTTGTCATTCCAACACCTTCCACGGCAGAGATTACCTATTGCTGAAAGTGTTTCTGTTCAGAAATTGCTGCAGACCACCACGGAGGTGAAGCCCTTGGTAACATATCACGCAAAGACAAGACATTTATCAAAATATTTTACGCATGATATGTTGTAATTTGAAAAACACATGACTTCGAAATCGCCGGTCATCTGTTCGGGGCCTTATCGTGGCGCTACAATTTGCGCATTGTTCGGCGCTGCACGGGATGTGGCGACCTGATTGGAGTAGAATGGGAGCTAGCTTAGAAGCGAGACTCCTATAATTATATAAAGATTCACTTATTGGATTAATCAAAGAGATTCCCTAACTATGTCCTAGAAATAAATCTATGTCGTAAAGAACACACATTACAGAAATGTAAGAACACACACACTACAGAAATGTGGCATTATCTTTATTAAAACAAAGCTACTTGAGAAAAGGCGCAATAATAACATAAGATGGAGGAGTATGGTAATTTATCAATCTACATTAAGTGTTTCCTCTTTCAGTTTTGGAAAAGCAATCTAGTCAACCAAGTTGTCAATTTTGTAAATAATAGGTATTAAGGTTAGGTATGAGTTAAAAAATAGTTTTAGCAGACTCCCATATTTTATTAAAACGATAAAATGATAGTTCCGTAAATTACTACGCATCAAAATACTATATTAAAGCGTCTAAATTGACAACAGAAAAGGTTTTTTTTTTGTCCAAAATTTTTGTCCTTGAGTTTTTCCTAATTTGACTTCTCCCAGTCAACCCGATGACTAATGGAGGTAATTTCCAAAGCACATTTTGTAACAAAACACCATGATTTTCAAATTAAGTTTACACAAATATTTCAATCTAAGGAATTCAGGATCTAAATAAAAACATTAATTTACACTAGAGATGGATCAAAGCCGTTCACTGCAAGGATTAATTCTCACAGCACAAGTTCACGGCAGTGAAGTGTTCTGCACTCTAAGTTCAAGACATTATTCCCTTATTTCTTTTAACTTGGTTTTGTAGGATTCATATTTTATTATTTTCAATAATGAACCTTTGAAATCTTCCCGAAAAAAATACCCCCCCTCAAAATTTGATATTTTACGTTTCAAGGTACGTATAGAATCTAATAATCGAATAAAAAAAATCCATTTGTCCGCCGGCGCCGTAGGCCGTGATGGGCACTTTTGCCACTTAGCGTTGACCGATTTGAATGAAATTTGGTATATAGGTCATATCTGGGGTCTTATTGTGTACTTTTGGGTGCAATTAAAGATACCATTGGCGTTTTTCCCGCTTTTTAGCGGTTTTAATTTATCCTACTAAAAGGGAAATGTTAAGATATAGAGACTTGAAATTTGATGTGTATATCTGTTTTGATTCTTATTGTGTTATGCCAGTTTTAGGTGCAATGGAATACTGTTGGCGGTTATTCCGCTTTTTAGCGCTTTTCATTAATCATGTCTAAAAAAAGAATATTAACGGCTGGAGACTTAAAATTTGGTATGTATGTCATTTGTGGGGTCTCAGTAAGCTTCGAAACTTTCGGGTAAAATCAAAATTAACACTGCGATTTTCACCACTTTTTAGGGGTTTTCATTAATCATGTCTAAAAAGAGAATATTTAGCGCTAGGGACTTGAAATTTGGTATGTATTTCATATTTGGAATTTTTACCGGTTTTCATTAATCTTGCCTAAAAAGAGAATGGTAAAAAAATGCCGGGTCTTTTCGTCCCAGATTTTTTTTTTTTTGGGGGNTATTTTTTTTGGGGGGGGGGGTATTTTTTAGCCAGTAAAAGAATAAAACCATGTGTCACATTGGCGGAGTTTTTAATATACAAATGTAACTCTGAACGTCAAGACTTATTTTGAGTCTTTTAATATTTTGTTTAGCAAATTCAATCGACTATTATTGATGAACTTATTCTAATGAGTGAACTTATTTAATTACCGAACGGCTCTCTTAGAGAATCGTTCAGCTGACGGAACATGTTCTAAAAGTTTATTCGTTTCCATCTCTATTCGCAACGCACGAAATTTGAAAAGTAATTATACAATTTTGACTAAGTTATTTTTTAAAATTAATATATACAGAAAGTGCGAAGTGCGTATAACAATATATTTATGACGCCTTATGTAAAAGAAGAATAAATACATATATTTCATTTCCTACCACTCAAACAAGCGGCCAATCCTGATTTAAATAACCTGACAAAATGTTTTATTCATACAATGGAAGTGGGTAAAGGAAAGTGTCTTGGGAGTAGGAATGGAGAATCCCAGCTATTCTAATGTTCAAAACATCTATTATCAATGGAAACATTATTTATACTTGTTTGCTTCTGAAAAAACGCTAAACGCTTTTATCAAAATGAAAACAAACAACCTTAGAAAAATGTAATTAAATATTTACTCTTATTTTCTATTGCGAGAAATGAAAAATGTTTGCGTACCTTTTTAGAAATGGAGAGTACATTTTTTATTTTGCCCTTAAATCAAACAAAAATGACAACGTCACGTCAAAATGAATTTTAAGTCTACGAATAGGAAAGACTAAAAAACTGATTGCTAAATATTCATGAAATTTGTAAGGCAACTGAAATACAATACTATCACTTGTCAATGAAATTATTTAGATGCTAATTAGATCTGACTAGTTCCATCATTTTCTGAGAAAATCATCAGAGGTAGTGAGATTGCAGTGGATATTAGAACGTAGCGGAGACAATTTTAAATTTCTTCAGAATACTTTTATGTTTAGATCTGACGATGTCATTCTGAATAGATACTGATGAAAGGAATATAAAAAAAATATTTTATTTATAAATGTTCTTCTCTTTAAAATGATTTGTATAATTATATTTGTATACTATAATATAAGAGTTAGTATAATATGTCACTTTTTTTGGGAATCATAGCATTACAAGGTATTCTCAACAATAACTCCAATATCATTAAACTTGAGATACTACACATTAACAATTCTCACCTTATAATGCTACCACTTGTCGCTATTACCATTGCCACTCATTTGCCCTCAGGAGCCTGAGTTACCCCAATCACAACCAGACCAAGTCGAAAATTTGTAAATACCTTTACCAAATTTACGAACCGTCCAAGAATCCTTGGAGCGATTTGATTATTATACCCAGATCTATATATATAAAAGTGAATGTCTGTTTGTTTGTTTATTTCTTTGTTTGTTTGTTCGCTTATAACTTACGAACTACTGCTCGGAATTGCACGAAACTTGGCACACTTATTTGATTTTACCCGGGGAAGGTTATAGGCACGGTGTTGTCCGGTTACGGCCGATTTTCCAATTTCTTGCTCAAAATTTACCGAATTTTGGCCAATATCTTAAGATTTGTCGCGACAACATATCAACTCAAAGCGAGAAAGTTTTAGGTAACATCTTTTACCCCTCATTTAGAACATATTTTGCAAAATTATTACTAGCCATTCGAGGGTTACAAGTTCGAATCCGGGATCGGGCACAATAAAATTTTGACAATACTCATTTTTTAGCCAAAACGGTAAGAGATATAGAAAAATTGATGGGAATGTCCCCCCCCCCCCTCTCCCCAAGGCGATAGTCAGAGACCCCAGAAAATTTATCACAATTCAAAAATATACAACCGTTTTCGAGTTACCGCCGATTTTCCGATTTTCCAATTTTTGTATGGAAATTCAAATTTTTGTTTGATTTAAATAAAACTAGCTGAGTACCCGAACTTCGTTTCGAGAAGATGAGAGAAAAAAATGATAATAAATCTGACTCCCACATTAATAATCATATCACCGAGGTACAACCGTTTAAACGCGATCAGAGTATGCACATAGAATACATATTACATACACGTTTGTTAACCTATATGTAGAACATGGGGAGTAGTAAC
>CM022874.1:32945493-32964296 GCA_012654025.1 Pachypsylla venusta
TATCAGAGTTGAAAGCCCTCCTAAGCGAACAAACAAACAAACAAATAAATAAACAAACAAACAAACAAACAAACAAACATTCACTTTTATATATATACATTATGTACAAAATCGGTCAGTGCCGATATAATTTAATAGAATTGAACACCAAGTTTGTTGGGTAGAACGTGTTGGGAGTAACACGTTTTACACAGCTTAAGAACCCGTTACTACTCCCCATGTTCTATATATTTCCCCATGTTTTAAATAGAATTGAACACCAAGTTTGTTGGGTAGAACGTGTTGGGAGTAGTATTGGGTTAGGTTCCAAAAAAAAAAATGCGTATTGAAGTCTGCGCAAGATTAGGCTGGGTCGCAGACCCAGCCTAAACTGAGCAGACTTCAGCACGCATTTTATTTTTTTTGGAACCTAACCCAATACTACTCCCAACACGTTCTACACAGCTTAACAACCCGTTACTACTCCCCATGCTCTACATATAGGGTAACAAACGTGTATGTAATATGTAATCTATGTGTATCTGATCGCGTTTAAACGTTTGTATGTCGATTATTATTAATGAAGAGTCAGATTTATTATCATTTTTTCCTCTCATCTTCTCGAAACGAAGTTTGGGTACTCAGCTAGTAACTAATATGACAACTCCTCTTGAGTAAAGACAATTCTAATTAGGATACAATATTACAAGGAGATAATTTTTATTATAAGGAGACAGCTGGAGTAGACCCACTTTGGATATAAATTGAAAAGCGGTGTATATCGTTCCCGAATGAATGCATTTCTATTGATTTCTAAATTGATTTTGTCAACTTCTAACAGTTCTTCAGTCATTTTTTAACTTTTTACTTTGAACTGCCAAAGTAAGGTATTTCCTTAAATTCCAATGATAACCCTCGAGCGAGCAAGGCGTTGTGCGAGTGTTAAACAAATATTTCGTTTGGTAGATTTCTGGGATTAAACATGATAAACTCGTCGCTCCACCCCATCCATCTCTCTAAACACTTTCGCTATTCGTTTCATTACATTAATGAAACTTGATTTATGATGTAGGTTTACATTGGATTTATTCTCCTCCATATAGAGAAGCTTCAAATTATCGTAAACATTTCATCTGATTTTCATTTTTGAAAAAAAAAACTTTTAAATGGTTAGGTTGGTTTAGATGAAAGTATCCTTAGACATGAAAGAAAAGCTCGCCTAGACAGACAAGGTAACATAAATGGATAGGATTACCTAACACTGAACTATAGAGAAGAGGCTCATGCTATACAAGCGTATAAACGAGAATGCTACAGAAATGCCTTGTTATAACCACTTAATATTGTAATATTTTAGTTTGATGTCATTTCTAAAATGTGTTGACGCAGCTATGTTAGTAACAATGTTGTCGAGGCAATTATTCTAGATGGTAAATTTAATTTCTTTTAAACTAAGAGCATAATATATACCCCAAGACAAGCACATATAATATACACAATCTCTACTGGAATTCAACGAAAATAGTGGCTACCGGGGCTCCCTTAAAAGATATGACAATAAATATCGGAACATATATGTACTTACTAGCAGGATACGCCCGCTTCGCTTGGCGCCTTAGAGGCATGGCCGTTTATAGTTTCAACCCCAAAAGTAGCCTATGTCCTTTCCTAAAGTTTAGTCTATCTCCATACCAAATTTCATCAAAATCGGTTCAGTAGTTTAAGCGTGAAAGCGTAACATACATACAGACAGACAGACAGATAGACAGACAGACAGAGTTACTTTCGCATTTATAATATTAGTATGGATTATTACGAAGCTTCTGCTTAAGTAAAATCATTTGCTTTGTTTTATGCATATACTACAGACCTGCCCCCCGAATTAATCGGCTTTATGATCCCTCAAAGATCTAGGTTTATAGTAGACCCAAGATGTTATAGGTTATAGGTGTGGCAATGCTCAATATGATGTGTTTAATTCGTAATATTTAGGCAAAACGGTAAGAGATATCGAAAAAATTACTGGGAATTGATCCTTCCCAAAAATAAACTCTTTTGGTATTGGTTAAACTACTCTGATTGTTTATTGAAGTTGACAATGCGGGAGAAGTAAGTTTTATGCTGGCGTACTCCATAGCTGTCCTGGAGTTCGTCAACAGATGGTTTCCATTGCTTGTTTGCTATTCACTTTGTGAACTGTAGACCTGACTCAGTTAAAATCGCAACCAGTAGGACCCGAACGCGTATGAACTAAGGTTTGTTTGGAAATTCAAATTATAGAAATTTCATCACAACACCAAAAATGTATCCAAATTTGTTTTAAATCAGAATAGCAAGGTAAAAGACAAGCGAACGATCATACCACGTTAAATACACCAGTTCCCGTCAGATCACTGGAGTTAAGCAACGTCGGGCGTGGTCAGTACTTGGATGGGTGACCGCTTGGGAAAATTTATCCGGCCTAACCCAGGCTGGGTGAGCTCAATGTGGGTAGCTGGTTTGCACGTTTCCAGCGAATGGAGGGTAAAACCCCCGTCTTGAATTACCAATAGATTGTTAAAGAGACGTTAGGCCAAATTAAAAAAAAAAGGTAAAAGACACGTGGATGGATATTTTACAAATAAAATACTTTGTGTTATTTTCAAAGAAGAAAGCATAGTTGAAGCTTTTGTAGAAGCTACCCCCAATCATATATTATATACTGTAATGGTATCATTTATCATTCCATTTCACTTGTAGCGATATCCAACATGTTATTTACGCAACATTACATTCTCAGAACATATTTTCATAATTTTATCTGGACGAACACACGTGAACAATGAAACGAAGAGAAAATATCCTTCTTAACAGGAAGATGGAAGGAGGTCCAACCGTCATATAATTTGATGCACTGAAAGAGAGCATACCAGAACTTTAGATTGAAAGATATAGTAAATGCGAGATCATTGAAGTTAAGCAACGTTGGTCGATGTGCCTACTTGCATGAGAGCCCGTCCTGATAGGGCCAACTGAATAGTTGATTGTTGATTACATCGAGATGCAGGGGAGGCCATAACTTAGATATCTGCCTCATTTTAATGGCATTATAGCAATTGAAACGAGACAGACGAATGGATAGAAATCGTAGGTTAATACTGTTCTGTTGTTACGGAAACTAACGTCATAAAAGTTATTACTTAACGTATAAATTTTATGATATCAAAAACAAATATTCCCTTACCCATATCTTTCATTATGGGCACTGCCAAAGGTATTTTCTATAACCCCCCATTTAGAACTACAATTTTATAAGGTCAAATACACAAATTATAGAGTAAAATATTCTGCCTCAGCTGGGGATTGTAGCCGCGAACTCCTATTTTCAGGATTACAAAGTTTTAGATTAACCATCAAGTCCAAAATTGAAATAAGGTTCCGAACAATCCGAAATATTATCTCGACAGTGTTTGAAAGGTAACTTCCAAATATTGATTGACGTGGTGTTTTTTTTTTTTTTTTTTTTTTTTTTTTTTTTTTTTTTTTTTTTTTTTTTTTTNTTCTTCATATTATTTTCAAGTTTATTGGAATAAGCTTGCAAACCCATTGCTTTCTGTAAATTCACATGAACATGATTTGTGTCAAACTTCTTCATATTATTTTCAAGTTTATTGGAATAAGCTTGCAAACCCATTGCTTTCTGTAAATTCACATGAACATGATTTGTGTCAAACTTCTTCATATTATTTTCAAGTTTATTGGAATAAGCTTGCAAACCCATTGCTTTCTGTAAATTCACATGAACATGATTTGTGTCAAACTTCTTCATATTATTTTCAAGTTTATTGGAATAAGCTTGCAAACCCATTGCTTTCTGTAAATTCACATGAACATGATTTGTGTCAAACTTCTTCATATTATTTTCAAGTTTATTGGAATAAGCTTGCAAACCCATTGCTTTCTGTAAATTCACATGAACATGATTTGTGTCAAACTTCTTCATATTATTTTCAAGTTTATTGGAATAAGCTTGCAAACCCATTGCTTTCTGTAAATTCACATGAACATGATTTGTGTCAAACTTCTTCATATTATTTTCAAGTTTATTGGAATAAGCTTGCAAACCCATTGCTTTCTGTAAATTCACATGAACATGATTTGTGTCAAACTTCTTCATATTATTTTCAAGTTTATTGGAATAAGCTTGCAAACCCATTGCTTTCTGTAAATTCACATGAACATGATTTGTGTCAAACTTCTTCATATTATTTTCAAGTTTATTGGAATAAGCTTGCAAACCCATTGCTTTCTGTAAATTCACATGAACATGATTTGTGTCAAACTTCTTCATATTATTTTCAAGTTTATTGGAATAAGCTTGCAAACCCATTGCTTTCTGTAAATTCACATGAACATGATTTGTGTCAAACTTCTTCATATTATTTTCAAGTTTATTGGAATAAGCTTGCAAACCCATTGCTTTCTGTAAATTCACATGAACATGATTTGTGTCAAACTTCTTCATATTATTTTCAAGTTTATTGGAATAAGCTTGCAAACCCATTGCTTTCTGTAAATTCACATGAACATGATTTGTGTCAAACTTCTTCATATTATTTTCAAGTTTATTGGAATAAGCTTGCAAACCCATTGCTTTCTGTAAATTCACATGAACATGATTTGTGTCAAACTTCTTCATATTATTTTCAAGTTTATTGGAATAAGCTTGCAAACCCATTGCTTTCTGTAAATTCACATGAACATGATTTGTGTCAAACTTCTTCATATTATTTTCAAGTTTATTGGAATAAGCTTGCAAACCCATTGCTTTCTGTAAATTCACATGAACATGATTTGTGTCAAACTTCTTCATATTATTTTCAAGTTTATTGGAATAAGCTTGCAAACCCATTGCTTTCTGTAAATTCACATGAACATGATTTGTGTCAAACTTCTTCATATTATTTTCAAGTTTATTGGAATAAGCTTGCAAACCCATTGCTTTCTGTAATTTAACATGAACATGAATGAAATAGTTCGGACATAAAATATTTCAAAATAATAAACGTCCTCATTAATACCGCCTGAATAGGACCAAGGAGTTCCCTTACACAGGCAGGTTCTTGGGTGCTTTTATTATGTGGTGAACATCTCAAATTCAGGAGGATGAAATTCCGTGGGTTGGCTAGATTTGTAACCACGTCCTACTGCTTACCATTTAGAGCGTCTTCTCACTACACCACCAACCCATAATAAAGCTAGGTGTATACAGCCGTGTGTATCTGTCATGCTATTATTTAGTTTGTACCTGAACTCTCAGGTTCAACTCTCAGGAGTTACCTTCATCTTTCGTGGCCATATTTTACTTATTTAATGAAGAAAATTCGTGAAAAAAAATAGTCACTCATTTCCTCCTCCAAAATTTGATATTTCATAGTTTTGTAACGACCTATATAAACGGTTGAAGCTATAAAAAAAGAGCCTTAAACTGAAGATGTCGACCAATCCCTAATTTCTGGGTATTATCAATGGGAAAGATCAAGGGATATTTTAAAACAATTTTCAGAAATATGGATCTTATTCTGGCCTATTTCATTGGGCTAATATTAAGTATAGTGACCATCATCGTCTTGACCAAATACTTTTCTTTTACTTAGCGTCTAAAGAGACGCTATTGACCATTTGAGGGGGGGGGGTTTACTCCTCATTCAATGGACATTTACAAACCAGTTACCCAAATAGATCTCACCCATCCTGGGTTGGGCCAGAAAAAACCAGCATCACGAGGGCACGAACCTAAGTAAAACCTCGCTGGAGGTTGCATAACTTCAATGATCTAAAGGGAACTGAAACTGATGAATTCAACGAGCCATAGACGCTGGCGGAAAATATTTAAAAATGTGAGTTTTACAGTACGGTACACATAAATGTGCCATTATAGAAGACCACTTGAATTGGACCAAATTTGTATTTCTGTTCCTTAGGTGCACAACCATCATGAATTATTTTCCTATAAGTGATGTTTCGAAAATTTTAGTCTCGGTCTATTTTTCTGTAGACTTAGTTATGAACATAAAATAATAATGACCATGCTAAGTTTCATAACAATTATCCAAGGCGTCGAGAGATATTGTGTAACGAACAGACAAATCGAGATCTCTTCTGCGCTCCATCTATTATTGTCTGTTTTTGATTTCCTTGACACCCAATATAAATTTTTGAAATGTACAATTCCGAGGAATCTATTTTCACTGCATTGTTCCCGTCTCCGACCCGACCAGCCTCCCCCTCTTCCTGCAGTCTCCCTCTCTGGAATATTTCTGAATGAATGATTTCTCATTTCCAATGAAAAAGCTTTGATGATTAACGTTCGAACGTTTCATAACTAACAGATATCGTTTTGTTCGGGCTGACATTAGTCTGTTAAAATTTCAAGTCTACTTTCATTCCGTTGTAGCGTAGATAGCAGACACTATTTCCAAACACTTCGTTGTTGACACAATTTCCCAGCACACTATTGTATATATCATTCCCTGGTCTGCTCGTAATAGAGTCGTGTAAAGTATACACTAGCATTTCTGCAAAGCCTCACTCAAATAATGGACCTCAATTAGACCCCAGGTGGCTAAATCATTTAATTACAAAACATTAGTGAATGAGCATAAAACGTTTCATTAAATTTGGGCAATATATAAAGAAAAAGCTGTTGGCAATTTAAATGAATGAGGTCTATAGTTCACTGAACCACTAGTAGTAAATAAAGCTGTTGACCATTTAATAGTTCGCTGAACCAAATATTTTAAAAATAAATTTAATAATATTTCAAAAAACATAATACCCCACGCGGGAGTGAACTCAGAACCTACCAACTATGAAACAGGGGCCTTGCTACTGAGCCATAATGTTCTATAGCATGGGTTCTCAAACGGTGGTACGCGTACCACCGGTGGTACTCGGACCCATTTCAGGTGGTACGCGAAGCCTTTTTCAGTTGTACATAAAATAAATATATGCATTATGTAAAAAAAGAAAGAAAATGATTCCACCTTATAATACGAGTGACTTAGAGTAGATTAAAAATTCGTTCGCAGAATACTCAGATGCAGGCGTTGCTGACGAATATAAAGAATCGTTTATTGATCAGACAAGTGACAGCACCGTGAAAGATAAGTTCAACAGTAGTAGTATTTTAGTTGATTTTTGGATGAAAATCAACAAGATCAAATAACCATATTTCCACAAGAAAGCACTAAAAGCCCTATTACCCTTTGTTACCACATATATGTGCGAATTGGATTTTCTCAAATGTTGTACTTGAAAAACAAGTATAGGAGTAAATTAGATGTGTCCTATGACATTCGCGTAAAAATAGTAATATTCAGCCTGATATTGAAGCAATTGTTTCTGATAAGAGTAGGTAGTACATAATCTCATCGGAACAGTACCTAATCTCATGTTACATACATTCACAATGAAGTGCAGGTACATATTATCAGGTACCTTTGCATGATTATTTTTTAACTTCAGCTTCTTTGTGGAATTATGTTCTCATATGTTATTTTTTTTTTTTATATATTTTCCTTTATACAACCCCTTCCCCCAGGGTGGTGGTAATCCAAAAATTCGAAAAAATACCAAGTGGTAATTCGTATTGTGAAGTTTGAGAACCCCTGTTCTATAGAATTAGAATGAGAAAATACAACATTTAGTTGGAGGGTCACTCTCATCATTTTTTCATAACTAACTTCATCTGTGTTAATTTTGTGTTACACTGATGCGGTATTAATTTTGTGTTACAGTTGCACGCACATCTTAAAATTTCACTCTCATCTTTTTTTTTCATAGCGGGCCTGAAGAAGTATAACTTCAAAAATCACGAAGATAAACAAAAAACACAGCTTTTTGCTACAAACGCTCTAGGCCTAGGCGATAGTTTGAAAAAAATTCACCTCGCCTACTTGTTATCAAATAGACAGATAGAGGTTACGGATAGAGGATTGACATACTTCTGAATCTCCATTGGAACCTCAGCAAGACTAAATTAGGTCTCCATATACAAGAGTATAATATACCGGCAATTGCTAGCTAGTTTCTCGTTGATTAATTCACATAGGTAACTTTGCAATGGACTTGATTAAATATTTCATCCGGCATTATGAGAAAGAGGTAAACTCAGGGAGTCACGCTCTGATTGTTTGGATTTGAACCGGCAGCAAGAACTCGGATTTATGTATTCCTAGGGTAATTTGTGGATAGATACAAAATAATAAATTAGGTATCCACAATCTTGCTGGGGACCATTATTGTTACTCGATATTTTGTGTTACATACATTCACAATGAAGTGCAGGAAATTTTGGTTTAGATGAATATGAAAAAATATTCCAAAGATCCTGAAAATATGGGGGGGGGGGGGAGAATATAAANGGGGGGGGGGGGAAGAGAATATAAAAGTTATTTTAAGTTTTGAAAACCTATGACAAAAAATAAAAATTAAAAAAAAAAGTTGACCACGCCGAATAAGTAAGGTACCTAAAAGAAAAAGAAGAGCGGTGTCGTAAGGCAACACCAATGCAGTGTCAGCTGTATAGATGTGTTTTAAAATATACGTTTACACCTATCTTTACCAGACAAACCCTAATCAGTAAATTCTATGAACCTAACTGAAGTCCATATCTTGAAAAGGACTTCTTTAAGAGTAATCACGGTAAAAAAAAAAGGCAGAAAAAATTGAGAAAAATATTGTGGAGTTAAAACTACATCCCTCTTCTGTTAATAAGTTTCGTGATCTTAAATTTATAAACAAGAGGAAATATGTTGTAAGTACTAAATATTATAAATTCGTATTAGTGACCGTCACATGATCATAATCTGGGTTTTCATGATTTTAATGTTAGGAGGAGCATATGAAGCGCAATATACATGTTACGAGAACTGGTACTGATAATTATACTTTCCACAACAAAAACGATTTCAAGATGGAATACGAGGTATGGCTATTAAGTTCGTAGACTCTTCCCATAAAACGATGTGTGTTTAACTTACCCAACTTTAGTAGTTATCCCCTTCAACGTTCCAGGTGAAATTTTCCATTGATCGAAACAGTGGTGGAGGTCATTTTGTGTGAGGTCTTTCATGACTTCTGCCGCTTTTTTCTGAACGGCATCTACGCTGTCAAATCTGGTACCTTTCAGGGCAGATTTGATTTTTGGGAATAAGTAAAAGTCGCACGGGACCAGGTCGGGTGAGTAAGGAGGGTGTTCCAACACTGGGATGTTGTACTTGTTCAGAAACGTCTTCACGGAGGAGGCACTGTTGGCTGGCGCATTGTCCTGGTGCAGGAACCATGACTTCTCATTCCACAATTCGGGTCGTTTCTTTCTTATTTTCTCGCGAAGGCGAGTTAGAACTTCAAGATAGTCACGATTTGGCCTTCAGAAACTCATTCTAGGTGAATTATCCCCTGGATATCAAAGAAAACAATCATCATGGCCTTGAATTTTTACTTGCTCATTCGAGCTTTTTTCATCCTCGGAGAATTTGGGCTCCTCCAATGCATGGACTGGCGCTTCGTTTCTGGGTCATAGGTAAAAAACCATGATTCATCGCATGTAATGACTCTTTTTAAGAAGTTGGGGTCACTTTCGATCTGATTTAGGGCGTCTGTAGAGAGATTTTTGCGAACTTCCTTTTGCTCATCTGAAAGGTTCTTGGGCACCATTTTTGCGCAAACTTTTGTCATGTTGAAATTTTCGTGCAAAATTTGTCTCACACATTCTTTATCAATTTTAAGTGTATCAGCCATTAGTCTAAGAGTTAATCTACGGTCAGAACGAAACATAACACTGTCCTGGTACACTGTCTTTAACAAAGAAAAAGTTTCACTAGCACTTTTACCAAGTTTTACGTAAAATTTAATAATCACTCGTTGCTCAACGTATCAATCATAATTCTGGCAAAATTAAAAAAGGTGTCTTGCGCGTCGGGCTATCACAACAGAACTAATTACAGTACAGGCATGCGACACCTATCAATCAAAATACAAGACTTGAAGCTGTCCAAACATGTTCATCATATCTTCCTAGCTTTTGCGTAGAGGCTCGAGTCTACGAACTTAATAGCCACACCTCGTATAACAATTTTAATTTTATCAGAACAAAGAATAACAAAATGACTTTGTAGCAATGATGCCAAATCAATGTTATATTACAACTGCAAGTGAAATGCACGTAACTTTTGCATTGGTGTGACCAATTTAATTTCATAGAAGAAAGATATTTGGGTGCCATCCAACGTATCTCTTTTTATATGCTAATTGTTCTATCAGCATGGCTCACTCTGTGCAATTATCAGAAAAGAAAACGGAAAATGGCATTTAATGTTTCTGGAAAATTTAAAGAGCTCGTTGAAAACTTGGCAGGGAAAAACAAAACTATTTCCGGCAAAAAATGGTTATGAGAATTTTATGCAAATGTTAAACTTTATGATTTTGGACCTTTGCTGTTGGCATCTTATTTGATGATAGGGTATTTTTTTTTTTTATTTGATTAAGAGAGTTACCACGCCTTTGTTGAAATGTAAAAGGATAGTACTTTCTCTTTCTTCTATGAATTTCTGTGTGTGTGAGAGTGTTGTTAATTGAATCATTTTGGGGTTCAGCAACAAAAAAAGGGATCGTTTTAACAGCAAAAAATAATTTCATTTGCATTATTATGCTCAACGCTTGTCTTTTTGATACTTGAAAAAGGCCCGCACTACACAATGGGTGTTTTACGAGCAATGTTTTTGTTGGTACTAGCAGTGCTAGTTTCATTTTGCTAGATGTTGCATCTTTTACTTTTTAATTTCTTTGTGGCTTTTGGTTGAGTAGATATCTTTGCGGTTTTCACGAATCATGCCTAAAATGAGAACGGTAAGTAAGAGCTTCTTTAACTTTGATACCTTTCAAATCAATATTAGTCATGAAACGCACCAATTTTACCGGTGGTTTTCACGAATCTTGTCTAAAAAGTGATCGGTAGATGATAGAATATAATTTTATTTTACCTGCTTTTCTCCTCCTGACAACAAAGGTGTGTTCAGCTGAAACAATTAAAAATAAAATGCAATTAGTGAAAATTAAAACATAAATTTATCACACAAATACAATTATCAGTATTTTCAAAAATTATAAGTAATGCATTCATTTTAGGCGCAGATAGTATAGAATATACATTTTACGCGTGGATAAACACATGTGTTACCCCACTCAAGATAGTGAAAAGTCAATTGAGACTGACATACTCAGAGCTGAAGGTGTAAAATAACCTTACAATCTTATTACTACTACTAATTTTTACCATACTAAAAATGATAGTATTGTAATGGGCTGAAAAAAATAATTTTGATGTCCCCAGAGCCCAAAACGTGTTTTTCCATTGAAAAATCGACATCAAAAATTTAAGCCCAATACTTTCTTCTAATTTTTTAAAGATTAGGATTAAGTTGTGTGATATTCTGACCAGTGTGTGATATAGTGATTTCCATTTAGTGCCGCAATCCCATTCATTTCGCACACCGACAGTTTCTACTCAGTGAACATTTCCATGATAAAAGTTACGAGGCCAATGAAATTTGCTCCAGGAGGTTTTGCTGGGTATTGTTGCCTCGAGGGTCAAGTGAGTCCATCATATCATTTACATAAGGAACTTAATTGTGTTAAAGCCAATGCTTTGTCAAAATGCAATCCCCCATCAACTGAATGATATCGTTTATATAGAGATATTACTTTACCACAAGTAGATCAAAAGGCTTTTGTCAAAAAGCTTTTGTCAAAAAGCCTTTTGACAAAAGCCTGTGATGCACTTCACATACAAGTGCATCATTGTATGTGAAGTGGAATGTTATTGACAATATTCCGGGAAATACTAAAGCTTTTAACAAAATATAATAGATACTCATGATCATAAAAGGGAAACAAGAACATCAAGGAAATTTAAAATGAAATCAACTCTAAAGCAGGCAACATATTATACGAAATAATTACTTTGAAAATGCAACTCAACTCTTAATAATATGTCCTGAAATAGAGTTTATAATAATTATCCACTCAGTAATTCGGATGTTACTGTTTAAAACAAAGGACGACAACAGACAAATTCAATGATCATAATTATGGAAGCTGATGTTGAACTCCGGGCAACAGACAACATCATAGGGTATTGAAAATCACGAAATATTATTTTCAAAATAAAGAATAATTTCAAATGATTTTTACTCAACAATCATCACAGTCTCTCTAACTCAGTTGGTAGAGTGAAGAATTCGTTACCCGTAGGCCAATGGTTCAGATCCGAAAGTTACTTTTTGTTTGTTTCTTTCTTGAATTAAATAAGAGACCGGCCCTATTTAAGTGCTAACTGATTTTTCTTTCTTCTTCACGCCTCTTGAACAACAAGACGGGGTTTTACCCCCCATTCGCTGGAACCTTACAAACCAGAAACCCTCATACAGAGCGTAATACTGGCTATTCTTGCGGTCAATAAAACCTTGCTGAACTTTTTTTAACTTCAGTGATCTTTTCAACGTGTCATAGACGCTGGCTTAACTGGATGTTCATTTTAAATCGAAACAGTCAAAACAATGATTTATCCTGAACAAAAGGTACAAATCATATACATATCTATCTATTGCAGATAAAAGATGTGATTATATTAAAAGGGTTGTGAGAGGGCGAATGAGGGAGAGTGGCAATTTTCCTCCTAATCTTGTTGAACCGCAAAACAATTATGTCTTAATTGAAAACTCTAATCATATTAGAAAGTAAGTACCAGGTTTATAGATACTATTAACCGCTAATGAGTTGGAAGTAATTTCCTTAAACACCGCAACTTTTGTAATACAAAAGGTGAAGCTTTTAAAGAGTGGAAAATTAAACTTTGCTGCTTGAGCATTTTTAACATAGATTTTCTTAATTTCCTGCTTTTTATAAGAAAATTAATGATGACAGCTTATAGTCAACCAGAAGGAAACAAAAAGGAAACTTTTAATGGTACAGAAAGGAAGCTTACTTCTAAGATCAGGAGAAATATATCTTTTAAGGATTCCTTACATAACACACAATATTTTTCTCTAAATTGCAACAAATATTAGATCCTTTCATATTAAACAACAATAAATAAGACATGAATTATGGCCTACCTGAGTGAAGAGGGTGGTAAAAAAAATCGTGGATTCAATATCTTGCAAAATATCTCCTGAAAACCGAAGAAGTCGAAGAACCAAAAATTAACGCATACTCTTTCGGGTATGTGCATACCCGAAACAAATATCTTCAATATTCATTATGGAAAAGTCATTACATCTAAAGCAGAGGTGTTAAAGAGAGACATCAATGACTCCAAATAATGTGATTGCGGTGGTATGTTCCAGGTAAATAAACACGCTAAATCTGGATCCTACATATTAAAAATCATTACCTTCAAATTTTCGGATACACTTCAAGTAAGGAGGGTGGGGATGGTTCCCTTTGTGTTACCCTGTACTACAATTGAAGCAGTCTACGCAGAAACGACTCATGTCCAAACCAGAGAACTTTTCAGAAGGAAGGAAAAACTTAATTTATAGTTGATCTGTTCATTGTAGTGTCTGCATAGAATTGGTATTAGTTTCTCCATACAATGCGAACATTTGTGTACTAATAACAGAGTGAGTAAAGGGGAGTCTTCAGCTGTTTATGCATAGAACGATGTATTTATATGAGAAGATTTTAAATATGGAAGATTTTTTTTTTGAAAATTTAATCCTTTATGCGCACATCGCGTAAATTGTCAGTTTGCACAATTACTTACAGTGGAATTGTTTCGAGCTCTCCAGAGTCTCCAGCCCCCGCATGAAAATTCAATATTTCTGTGACAGGCATCCTGAAGGACGGCGGATATTTCAAAAGTTTTTTTAAAAAAATATATATATAAATAGCACAGAAGACGGGAAAAAACATTTTCTTGAAACTTTGGACAAACATTGATATTGACAACAGAAAGTTTCATTTCCTTATTTTTGAAAAAAAAAAAAACCTTTCAGAAACTTATAACTTTGTTTTTAGAAACTTTATTATTTAGGAGTTCCCAAAGACCGATTTAGACAGCTATACATTCTCATATACAGCTTATATGATGAGACCCAATATTGTGACGTCACACACACATGCATGTAGCAAAACAAAGAAAGCGGGCGCCGTATTTTGCATTGCAATTTAAAAAAATTGTTGTGAACATAACCCGACTTTCTCTATTTATAAAAAAAGGGGAAAGTATTGTAGTGGGCTGAAATTCTCGATGCCGAGATCCCCAGAGCCCAAATCTCGAGTGTCAGCCATTGGTTTGTGTTTTGTGAATTATTTGATCTCGGTAGGATTTGTCACGCCCATTAAAATTTCGGCCCATTACAATACTTTCCTTTTTATAAGATAGGAAAAGTAAACAGGTCACGCATACATGTAGCATTGATGGAGACAAGAAAAAACTGCTCTCTTTGACCCGAATAAAAATATCTACTAAACCAATGGCAGATCTGGCTTTAGATAGAGAGATTTTTTTTTAACATACCTATGTGATATTCATAATAATCGGTGGTTTGACCAACGACTGAGAACCCCTGCCTGGGCATAACACAATAACAAATAAGATAGAAGATTTGTCTTTGGGTAAAGTCATGAGAAATGGCAACTGTTAAAATTAAATTATTATTTTCAACCCCAGTGTGTTGGTGTGCTAGCTTAAATTTATCTTTAGCAAAATATATCTGCCAGGCTCTACAAACCTGTGGAGAACTTCATTTATTTTCACAAATTCAATTGTAAAATTATTATTTACAACAAACGTGCTTCAATTGTTTTCTAAAATATTGTGTGCCCTTCAGGTCAGAAGAGTCATTTATGGTGTCATCTTAATGCAAATTCATATATTTAAGCCCTGAAAATGAAAAATCGACATAAGATACCAAAGTGTCTTTGAGTGAGCTATCTAATCAAGAAATCAAGCCAAAACGTCCTTGTATGGCTGAGCAATACCGAAAACATAAAAAATGGAATATTTTAAAATGCTACATAGTTTTGAGCATAACGAACTGAATGGCAAATTAAGAATGTTGTTTAATTTAAGTCATGTGGTGGAGGGATGGTGAACTTGTATTCCCATCTAATATTACCCTATCTCTGCCTTAGTTTGGCTGTCCCTGTAAACGAACTGAACGGCAAATCAGGGATGTTGCTTAATTTAAGTCATGTGGTGGAGGGATGGTGAACTTATATTCCCATTTAATATTACCCTATCCCTGCCTTAGTTTGGCTGTCCCTGTAAACGAACTGAACGGCAAATTAGGGATGTTGCTTAATTTAAGTCATGTGGTGGAGGGATGGTGAACTTATATTTCCATCTAATATTACCCTATCCCTGCCTCAGTTTGGCTGTCCCTGTATTTCTTTTTTTTTTTTTTTTTTTTTTTTTTTAAATTTGACTGAACGTCTCTTTACCATTTATTGGTCATTCAAGACGGGGGTTTTACCCTCCATTCGCTGGAAACTTGCAAACCAGCTACCCACATTAACCTCACCCAGCCCGGGTTGGGCCGGAAAAATGAGCCAACGATACATGGTGTTCCCAAGCGGTCACCCATCCAAGTACTGACCACGCCCGACGTTGCTTAACTTCAGTGATCTGACGGGACCTGTGTATTCAACGTGGTATGATCGTTGGCTGCCCCTGTATCTCTAAGACGGGCAATACTTTTATTAAGTTTCTAATGGGACATGCCAGAATTTTTTTACACACTAAAAGAGAGTAGAAAGAATCTGTTTCTGACGGCTTTTAAAAAATGAAATAAAAATTGTCTCCTCTCCCCTTCCCAAAACCACTCGGGACGTGATGAGATTTTCAAAGTTTAGCTCGAACGCAACTATTAAAGCCTCCTAGTTTTTTACAAGAAAAATTAAAAGTTATGAAAAATTTAGAAGAAAGACACACGCCCCGAGACAAACAAGATTAATGATGAGAGTATGAGTAAAATTGAGGTGAAGACTGAAAGGACATACTCAGAAAAAGGTAAGACTTTCTATTAGACCTGAAGTCTTTCTGGAGAACAGGGTTAGATATAGACAAAATAAGGGTGGACTATGTCGACTATGGCTGGATGTGATATAAATTCATTTCAAAAAAATATTTAAGTTCCTTAATTATGTCCATTGCTTTGTAATATGGATGGATGTGATATAAATTAATTTCAAAAAAATATTTAAGTTCCTTAATTGTGTCCATTGCTTTGTAATATGGATGGATGTGATATAAATTAATTTCAAAAAAATA
The DNA here is from genome assembly GCA_012654025.1 of Pachypsylla venusta. Taxonomy (NCBI): domain Eukaryota; kingdom Metazoa; phylum Arthropoda; class Insecta; order Hemiptera; family Aphalaridae; genus Pachypsylla; species Pachypsylla venusta. The sequence goes on from CM022874.1 coordinate 32,961,791, forward strand.
TTTAAGTTCCTTAATTGTATCCATTGCTTTGTAATATGGCTGGATGTGATATAAATTAATTTCAAAAAAAAATATTTTAGTTCCTTAATTGTGTCCATTGCTTTGTAATATGGCTGGATGTGATATAAATTAATTTCAAAAAAATATTTTAGTTCCTTAATTGTGTCCATTGCTTTGTAATATGGCTGGATGTGATATAAATTAATTTCAAAAAAAATATTTACGTTCCTTAATTGTATCCATTGCTTTGTAATATGGATGGATGTGATATAAATTAATTTCAAAAAAATATTTTAGTTCCTTAATTGTGTCCATTGCTTTGTAATATGGCTGGATGTGATATAAATTAATTTCAAAAAAATATTTGAGTTCCTTAATTAAGTAATTAAGTAAATTAATTAAGTAATCCTTAATTAAGTTATCATTGCTTTGTAATGTTAAAAATGTCTAAATTAATATTTGAAATTAAGAGAAATACCAGAGGAAATAATTTTTTAAAGATTCCCAGAGCCAAGGTATGTTGAATAAACTAGTTCTCGTTAGATCACTGAATTTAAGCAATGTTCATCGAATTTTTACTTGATGGGGTGACCACATAGGTTCAAAACCCTCGTGATGCTGAAGAAAAGTGCAAGCGAGTTCAATCCCAGATTTATACTATAATAATAATAAATCTGATGTTCCTGGCAAAATTTACCAATTTGAATCAAGCAACCAGTATATATATTGTGGCAAAAAAATGACAAAGTTGAGAATTAAATTAAAAAAGATCAACATTTATCTGAATCCTGTGAAAAATATATATAGAGGGAAGGGGAAGTAACAAATCTCCTACTTCAACGAAGTTTCTCTCCCTTTCTTTAGCATACTGTTTCACTTACAATTGCATATACTCGTACAACTGAAATTAAGTACTAAACTCCTCCAGATAAACTCATCGTATGTGAAGGCAATGACAAGATATGAACATTGTACAGCTTTATCCTCAATGTATGGAGGTGACGTTTTCATAGCTACCGGGTGTTTTAAGTAACAAAACAGATTTGGGAAAGAGTTGTCAGGCACAGTCATCATATTGTCAACCGAAAGGAAAAAAAAAAATTGGGAAATGCGCTGGAGGTATATTTTGTATTCGTTATATACTTGATGCCAAAAGCGTAAATTCCAGCAGTTCATGTACGATTTTCAAATTTCCATAGGGAAAATAGTTGTGGTTCCTCGGCGATGGAAGTATTTCTTCACCCCTCTTAAATTATGTTCGGAACTTTTAACATTTCTCCTTTCATTCTCAAGAAGGATACAACAGAAGTGTATCCAAAATAAAATTATAAATCATACATAATATGAAAAATTGAATCCATTTTTACAATTAAGTGAAGTTGCTGTCTCATACCTCTATGGCTACCATTGAACGCGATGGTGCAAAATAGAAATAACCGTGAAAATGTTTCCTAATCTTTATTTTTACGAGAAAGGGAACGTTGCAAGGTTATTTTGAGTTTTTACGCTTATGTCTTGCCCTCCTTTAATTCATTGTCAAAAGCAACCCAGGACTGAAACTTCAAAACATGGAATCGTCAAATGTTTTGGTTTATTATTTTAAATAATGAATATTTTGTTTTGCTAGAGGTTATTTCTGTGTATTCTAATTAGGTAATGCTATTTGGAATGTTGAATCCAAAATATGAAATATTTATTTAGGATAAAATTTCACTGAATACATTCGTTTTTATTTTATTAAATAAATAAGTAAAGATCTATATTTTATTAAACGTACGAGTATATATCATACATCTCTTTATTAAAAAAAAAAAAAATCAATAAAATAAAAAAAATCCTTCCAAAATATAATCTTCCTTAGTGAATTACAAAAGTGACGTACTCAGGATGCTCGCAGGCAGTCGCATAATAACTTATTTTATTGCATAGTACACATCTTCGCATTTATGCAAAGAAAAACAAAATACACGTTCTAATGGGAGTGTGGAGATCAAGAAATTTGCAGACTTCCATAAGAAATTATATTCCCATCTAATAGTGCTATGTGATAAGAACAGTAAGTATGCGGCTGTCTGCGAGCACCTCAGTGTAAAGCTATACAGAGAGCGTCAGAGCGGTAAGCGTCAGAGTGCCAATCTTATTATTGCCTATGGTGTTGGTCATATCAAAGGGGGCTTTTGAGTGTCAACTGTTCAATAACACAACTCCCACGGATACCCATTCAAAATTCCCATATTGAAGCAGTGTCATCAGTAAAATTTTTAGGCCTTCATCTCAGTAATAATCTGAAATGGAAAACCCATATAGAAAATTTGAAACCTCGATTAGGATCTTCTATATTTGCAATTAAATCAATCAGAAGTCATCTCGGAGAACATTCAGCTCGCATCACCTACTTTTCATATTTTCACTCAATCATGAGTTACGGTATTGCTTTCTGGGGACCTTCTCATCAAACTCAGGAAATATTCATTCTTCAAAAAAGAGCTCTTCGCGCTGTCTATGG
>CM022874.1:32964847-32990837 GCA_012654025.1 Pachypsylla venusta
AAAAAAAAAAAAAAAAAAAAAAAAAAAAAAAAAAAAAAAAAAAAAAAAATAATAATAATAACGTTGAGCAATGAATTTTTGGTCTAAAAGTGAAAAAGATTGGAAAAATACAGATAGAGGGAATTATTTCTGGACTTTTGACACCCACACCGCTTATCAATATATGGTTTACTTCGACAACGCTGAGGTTCTCTGAATGTCCATACTTTTAAATATCATATCAGCATGTTCATTATATCATAACGAACCTGCGTCGGTAGCTCAGTGGGTAAGGGCTCGTCGGGTAAACAGGAAGGGGATGGGTTTAATTCCCAGCAGAGGTGGGATTTTTTCCTCATTCATCTGAGTAATTGACCACATAAAAATAGAGCTGTAAAGGTTAGGTGGTAGAAAATGCCTCAGGCATTAACATCGTCCAATGGTAACGTTTGATACGCAGAAATAACATTTTAAAACTTTTTATGATTCTGGTCTGATATCTTATGATTTTCAACTAATATATTAACATATAGGATTTGTTTTATTCGAAAACGTCATATCACTGCACATGAAACATTTAAAATCATTCTTAACAAAGCATATAAAATAAGTTTTGACTTTCAATTTTAACAATGAAAAAAAATTGTATGTATCTCTGCTATCAAACGACATGACAATAAAAATGTTTAACAATCATCCTGCAGCAGCAAACAAAGGCCTCTCCAAAACAATAGTGAGCACAGAACTCTTCAACCAAACAATGGAAGGTGAGCTGAAGCGCTACATCTGGAAGGCATTTTTTTCTTCCGTTTTTCATTCTTTTTTTACTTCCTCTAATTTTATTTTAAAAATGTTACTCCAAAGGTATTGTGTAAATATATGCGGTTGAATTTGTAGAACGGTAAAGCGTAAAATGTGGAAAACTGAGGAAATAGTTTAATGAGGAATTTTCAAGAAAAAAAATATTGTATACAAAAATGTTCATAAATTAATGAGATGAGGAATGCCCTCATTTCACATACCACAGAGGTAAAAACAAACAGAGAGAATTTTCATGAGTGAGCATGAATAAAATATTTCTCGTAATCAACAGGCTGGATACAAATTCCGAATACGAAAAGTTTTGATTTCTTTATAACAAAACATTTGCCCCGTAAATTGTGTTATATATTTTTTCAAAATGAATCAATGGAATAGAACACAAAAATATCCCTTCACGGTAACAAATGTCATCAAAAAATAATTTTGATATATTAGCTGCGGTCACCGAAAAGTTATCATGACCCTTCTTCACTGAGACTGTGAAGATATGAGTTCCATTTCCTCCTGGTGCGCAGTACCACTGCAATTGCTCGATATTACAAGGACTAATTTCATTAAACGCCATTCCTAATTTCCTTTAACGCCACATTGGATGTGGCGTCCAGAATTGGTAGCATATAATAATCACAAAAATCTTAATTTCGGGGCTTTTCATTCTATAAGAATTTTTCTTCCGTTACAACCTGTATATTCACAGAAGAGTCTTATGTCAGAATCAAAACACAACGGCTAAAGCTCATTACAGTTTACATTCCGCATGAGCTACCTTTTCTGTGACAACCCTGTGATGTAATATCTACCAATATAAATCTCATTAAAAAAAATCTCTTCGGGGCGCAAAGGCTTCATCCTTTACTCAAATGCTCCTCTTCAGATTTATAAAAATACAAAGGAAACGGATGCAAATTTTTCTGTGAAAAGCCAGGAATAAGTAAAGAAAGAAATGGAACGAATTTCAACCGTACGATATTAATAAAAACTTTAGGGCTCACAGCACATCGTACGACTTCTCTTTCTTTATAGAGGAAATAAAACTAACCATCCAATAAAGTTGAGCTTTCCAAGAAGTCGCTTTCAGACATCATTCCAATCATAATAATATTTTAACTAACTTATTTTTTGGTTTATTCTTTTCAACAATGAAATTTTGGAATCATTACGAAATAAAATTACCCCTCCCCTCAAAAGATAATATTTTACGTTTCAAGGTACGTAGAATCCAAAAATAAATACATTTGTTTAATAAAAGGTCATTTTTTGGATGAACAAATATCCCATATTAGCGGACATTAATATACTGACTCCGCCTTACAAGCCAAAGCCGGTTCAGTGCCTGGACAAACATTTGCCTCCAAATATTCTTATCCCTACACTGTCACTGTTTTTTTTTTCTTTTTCAATATATTTGCATTTGAACATTGTCGCCTTCACCTTCAAAGTAGTTGCCGAAGTAGATTCCACACCTCATAGTAGTGCTAGAACTCGGAATCTAGGATAACCTTAATTTGGTCGGTTACAACTGTCTGAAAATGACGTCCATTACTCAAATCGGGTGAATAAGGACGATGAAGATCTGTGGAAATGTTTTTACTGGTGAAGAATTCAGTTACTGATTACTGAAAACCCACTAAGAAAACAAGTTACACGAGATAAAATTGTAACATTATCAATATTCAGAACGCACTATGAAAAACAATGACTCTAGAAAATTCAAACTTGCACAGAAGGCGTTAATTAAGTTCTACAATCAGTCCTGCGATTTCCACCTTCCTAGTGTTCGTTACCAGTTGCGTCACTTTATTTCCGCATCATGTATACAATGCTTTCAGCTCGGCATTCTTTCTTCTTCTCCATTCGACAATCTCTTCGACTGGGACATATATCTAACGTAATACACAATTTAAAAAAAATAATAATAATAATAATCTTGTTCTCAATACTCAATACTTTTAATGATTATCCAGACTTTAGAATCATATAACACTTCTGACAGGATATTAATAAGTTTAATCTTCAGCTCCATAGTATTTGAACAATAACAGCTTCAATGTTCCATATCGAGCGATGGAAACTTGTATTAAGATAATCATCAGTATACATTTCCAGTTTCAAAACTTCCAGGAATTCTCTAAATATGTTCTTGTTACATTTCTCTCGTATTCTTCTTGAACCAAGAGGGAAAACATAAAAACTAAATCTTATGAAATACAATTCCTTACAGCAAAAAAATAAAAATCCAATTCTTTTACTTTTAAGCTTTCACTAAACAACTTTCGCCATCTTGTTTTTATTTTAAAAAAATACAAAGTAAATTTCTATTAAATTTTAATAATGCAATGAAGTTATCAAAAAAGAACAATTACAATTCTGTTTTCAGAGAATCTAATAAAAGATAACAAATTCTATTTGAAGATAATTTCTAAAAAAAAAAAGATGGCTTTCACTGAAGTCTATATTGACAAATTTATTAAGAAAGAAAGTGGTTGATAAGAAGAAGATCAAAGGAAAAATCAAGAAGAAAATGTTGATGAATTACAAATCTATGAGAGTCAAGTTGATTTAACAACAACATAGGTTCGAACTTTTTTTTTTAAAAAAAATGATCATTATCTGGAGGAATCAAATGAGAAGGTTAATGATTTAATTTTAAGATAAAAAAGTAAACTTCCATCTAGTTAAAAGGGAAAAAAAATCTTGAATAATTACTTGTATTTTTTAAATTTCTCTTTACAAACCCCAAGTTGTATAGAAAAAACTTTACAAAAAAACTATTTCTTCGTTCATATCCCAAATATAACAGATTACCCCAAAATTGTAAAGAATTTGTAAAAAGAAATTTACAGTCAGAGTGAAAAAAAAATCTTTATAAGCGATTGCTTTGTGTCCTATAAGTAGGACTGCCTTTTACTCTAAAAGAACGCATGAGTTGATCAAGTTTTTTTTGTATTTATATTTTTTTATGAAAATTTTCTCTTCACTTTAATACTTGTAAATAAATATTAACATTTTAATTCAAATGAATTTTAATTCAAATGAAAATAGTGTTTGTATTTAAATTGATATGCTTCCGGATTAAGGAGTATTTTTTTTAAAACAAATAAGGGGGATTCCTTTGAGTCACGTTTCTTTCAGTGCACAGATAAAAGCGCATACGAGGCTTAAGTCATCAGTTAGTGCTCGTAAGAATTAATTTTAATAAATTTTATGTGAACACACCCTTTCAAATGACTGATTGAGATGAGAAAAATTTAAGCTGTAGGGAGCCCAAAACATATCAATTTAAGAACAAGCCATATAGAATAATCTAGATGTTTTTATACACGTAATAAAGAAAAAAGAAGAAAAGATAGATGTGGGCTACGAAGGGAGCAATAAATTGTACAAAAAGAATCTTTGTTCTAAACTTCCGTAGTCGAGTCGAGATTTAGCTTAAAGCTTTGTGTACCTAGAGCAGAAGAAGGAAAGTAATAATATTTTATGGGATGAGTTCAATGGACATTTTATTTTTAATAAAAGAAAAGAATAAAGATTACTTCCGATAACAACTATCCATCAAAATATTCTATGTACAGATTCTCCTTCTTATTATTGAAACTGAGACTCGAGTGCATTGAAAAAGAAAAGGAAAAAATGAAAATATTGAAAAATTCGGTTTCAAAAGGGAAAATAATGAGAAAAATCCATCAAATTTTACAATCTATTGTATGAATCGTTATGATTCATTTTTTACCAATATTTTTAGGAATTGTTCGTTTTCCATTCTTTCTTTTTACGTTATTTGTATTGGAATACTTACCAGAATGGTAAAGAAAACGAAATAGAGTAAAAAAAAAAAAAAAAAAAAACCTGGATTACGTTAAAAATTAGAAAATGCATAACAACGCCACAGAAAGACCTGAGGAATGAGTTTTATGAAAAATAACTGTACTTATATTAGTAAGACGTTCGCTTACCTTACCAAACTGTTTTTTACCCACATTCATGAATATTTGACATGACATTTAAGCATTATAAACTGACTAAATGGATGCCTCTCTTTGGTGAGTTGTAATCTTTAAATGTGATTTTCAGTTAACACAGTAATGAATCTATTGTTTTTCTTATGAGGTAATTATCAATACCATGAGATAAGTATAGGTACAGCAAATTAAGGAGTGCGGTAGCGCTTCGCCCCGCCAGGTCATAAGAAACCGGTAGCTACCACAAGAGTATATTAAACGCCACAGCTTACATTGCCGATTTCAGCAACTTCCAGAAGAAAAACTACACACCTCAGGATAAAAATGATTGTGCCATACGTATATGGGAATATTTAGAGACGAAGAATATGAAGTTTAAACAAAAACCTTATAGTCAAATCGCAGATATAGCCTTCCGAAAAACACAATTTTTTTCTCATCATCTGCTGCTGCTGCTTCTTCTTCTTCTACTTTGATGTTGACGCACCTACAGCCAAAACCACAAGACCGATTTTGATGAACTATAGCTCATTTTTTTTCTCGTGAGTGGCAGATGTGAATTTTGTTACTTGTATTGTCCCCCGGTGGGTCCTTCAGCCCCAAATTTCCAAAAACCCACAAAATTGGGGGTATTTATTTGATAGACATGTTATATATTTTCCGAACCAATGAACCGATATGGACGTATGAGCTGTCATTTTAATCACCAAATCAAGCAGAGTTACAGAATTAGTACCAAAAATATACAGGATACCCCACCAAGATTGCTTGTTGGTGAAGAGAGTGAGGAAATCAGACTAAAATTCTGAAATCGTTTGGGGTGAGTTCGGAATTTAAACTCATTAGGTATTTCGAAGTAGAGAAGAGTGGATAGCGGGGCCTAAAATAGATTTCACATATTTTTTTGGGGTGATGACTCGGCGGGGAATTTTTATAGCACGCGTTGGTATTTTTAGGGGGTCATAATTATCCCCCCCCCCCTGTGTGGCAATAGCCAATAGTTTCATTACTTTTGCTGGTAAATCACGTATCTTTTATAATACAAATGTTCTTCATTTTATATCAATATTCCTTAAAAGATCTATTAAATTTCTCACATCTCCCCTTCATCTGAGAAAGTGTGATACCATCCTAAATGTGAAAGTTGAGTTTGGGTTTATCAAACACACTTGACTAAGTACATTACTGAAACCTTCCTATGAAATTATTCTTTAGTACACTAACATCAAGGTGTGGAGTTTTTATTGAAACAAAAGCAAATGTTTTAAGTAGTTCTCTCAAACTTCTTTCATACAGAAAACTTTCAAGATTGGTTCAGCAGTTTTATATACTGTCATGAAAAAACAAAAACAAATTAAGCGTTCTAGCATTCTGTTTCTTTGGAAGTAAGTGCGTACATGTTTTCTTTCGCATTTCTTTAAAATTTGTTTTTCTTTTCTCCGTTGAATTGGACTAGCAAACATTAGTTTTTTCATGTTCATTTAAAAATTCAGGTGCGGGGTTGTTCCTTAGTATCTACAATGCTTAAAGTTTAGATTTAGTTTTTCCTTAATTAAAAAAAGGTTCTCAAGCTATTGGAAGACTCTCTCTTTTCGTCTGTTTTTTTTTTTCCGAAATGGCTTTTAGTATGAATTACTACAGTTGAGACACGCAAGGTAATATTATTGTTTTTACTTTTAAATAGCAAGACTACAAGACATATTGCTATCATAATCAACATATGTTTTTGGTAACAGTTCAGTGTCAACAATTGTAAATTAAATTTCGTCAACAATTTTTAGTACATTTTGTTCTCTATTCTTTGTGGAGAAACAATAGAGAAAAATAACAATAAACAATATTCGAGAATCAAAGAAAATGCATCCTGTCCAGAGCAATGTCTTTGTCATGTACCTACTTCTTTTTGTACACTACTTTTGTGTCTGATAATTCATTTTTACTTTCCTATCTTGTCTTAATATATAAATCAATGTACCTATGAGGGGTTGTCTGTTACAATACCACAGCCCAAACGGTAGCAGATAGCGAAAAATTGATGGGAATGGACCCCCCCAAAATCATGGTCTACGATCCCAGGATAATTATCAGAACTAAAATATGTCAAAACCGTTTTGGAGTTACGGCCAAATTTCTTCTCCAAAATCGGACAGTCACGGTCCGATATCTTAAATTTTGTCGCGACAACATATCAACTCAAAGCGAGAAAGTTTTAGGTGGCGATGTAGTCCTTATTTTAGGACATTTTCTGCAAAGGTGTGGCCAGCCATTCCAGAGTTACGAGTTCGAAACCGAGAACGGGTAAAATAAAATTTAGAAAATACTAGTATCCTATAAAAAGGAAATTGCTTTACTAATTACTTTCAATTTTATACCGAACTTAGTTCATGCCCGTAAATTAGAATGTCAAAAAAATGAAATAAATATTTGGTTAGCAATTTTCAATGTGATTTTGACAAAACCTTTTAACTCGATTATGCCATATTTTAATTTAATAGGCATTTGATTTTGAGAGGAAAGTTATTTACCCCCTTAGTTATTAAGGTAAATTGCCTAAGTAGCATAGTGATTGAGCGCTCGCCTGGTAAAAAGGAAGGCATGAACCTCGCACAAATTTTCACATGCATATGATGAATGATTCAAACCCTTTTCACATAGTCTTTGTCTTCGCATCACAGGGAAGGATTCTCAAAAAACGAGAGGAAAAAACAATTAGTCGAGTCAATGAATGCTGTTGATATTACCATCTGATTTAACACTCAATTTACAAGATTTTAAGTAAACTTCAAAATATCTTTTGCAGTAACATTGTAAAAAATTAACCAATCATTGGTCGCAAAGATCACGAAAACCTAATTAGGACTTCCAGGCTGTGACGGAACCCTTTAGAATGTTCCTCCCTGAGAGAAGCATTGTGAATTGTTAGAGCAGAGAAGATTATCAGCTAACAGAATCTGAATGTCTTCTGAATAATTTGAATTTTTTTTCTCTCTCACTCAACACTTAAAACGCTTTCAAAAATTGAAATGTAAGAGGATTAGTGTTTGGATAATTTTGCTGAAAGCTAACGTAATGCAGGTAAGAAAGTTTCATTTTTTAAAAAAATGAATGGAAAGTATACATTGTCGAGGAGATAATGTTGGTGAACTATGATGTTTTCCACAAATCCTTTAAAAAATAAATTCAATGGAAATCAGTTGCTAAGGAAAACAACAACACCATTTGATTTTATAGGAAGAGTATTTCTTTGTATTTTCCGAAGAGTTCTGTTCAAGACATGCGAATGGATTCGATACCCAGTATCCGATGTAATAAGGAGGATGTAGTTCTGTTCAAGACATGCGAGAAAGCACCAAACATAGAGTCTGTTCTATAAAATACACTTTACTCTGTTTCAGAATGTATTGTCAACTATATGAGAACAGCTGTGCTCGGGAGAAATCCCTCAAAGGAATATTTTAGAAGGGTTCCTCCGGAAGAACCGTTGGGGCGCTATTAAAAAAATTCCAAGAAAAAATGAGATCAGTCCTCGCATATGTTCTGGGATTTTGACATCACCACAGATCTCATTAAATGAATTTTCAAGAAACATCTCTCATTTGAGGAACCAACATATTATGTTCTGCTCAAACCAAATTCATCATAAATATCTTCTTCTTGAAAGTTACCTTTCCAAATGAATTACGATGAATTGTAACAATTTAATGATAAGCTCAATCCTGACCTCAATCCTGATTATGTTTCCCCCTTCCTGTTCCTCTATAATTGCAGTTTTCCGCATATCCACTTATAGCTATAAGCTCCCTCACCCGTTCTAGTTTTCATTTACAAAATATTGTTTATTCAAATTTTAAGTCACAAACAAAATTAAAAATGGAATAGTCTCTAAAAAGATAATCCAAAAAGTATTACAAAAAATACCCAGAAAATTAACAAGAGTTTGTATCATTAGCTAAGACACAAAACTGAAAGAAAGAAGAAAATATTAGCAGTTGCCAAAAGCCATTTAAATAATATCTCGAATTTTAATTCGCTTCAATTTGTCTGATTTTCTATCATTTGTGTAAATGTAAAAATGAGATATTTATATTTCTCACTGAAAAAAAACTTCTAATATAAAATATTTAAACAAGATTACAAAAAATTTCTTTACAACATACTGTTGAAGCATTTAACGATAATTTTTTTCGTTACAAATCCCAAAATAAAAATCTGCAATAAGGCATCCTTGAAAAAATAAACATTTTCAAGCATGTATAAATTTAAAACCAATGTTAATACATCTCATCGTATCAATAAATGTCTTTGCTAGTACCTACTTCTTCACATGACTTATAAAGTGTACTTTCTAATATGAATTTCATAACTTACAAATCTAATTTTTCAGAAATGTGCTTGAAACGTAATGAAATTTCATAAAACTCGAAATCGATTATAAAGCAAAATATTGTTTTGACTGGGAAACGGAACAGATGAAATAAAATGGTAAACCAAATCATAAGTAATTTTTTTTTTATTTTCTATTTTTGAGAATTAGCTCGAAGCATAACTTTAATGTTAAAATTGTTCAAGAACATATTGGGGGAAGAATATTCAAGTAATATTTTTATAGTCGTAAAAAAAATCCGAATGTTCGAGAAAGTTTTATTCAAATGTTTGTTATACGTCGGGACGTGTTCTGAATAACAACGTACACTATAAGCCCAGGAAGGGCAAATCTGATAAAGTCCGGGAATATAAATATATGCAGGTTGGCATGCAGTACATGAGCAAAAGACGTAGCAGATAATTTAAAAACTTTTATAGATAATAAAATTGAGATCCTTTACAAGTTTTTCATCAAGATAATAAAAACTATGTCCAATACAAGAAATTGATTTCAGAGAAAAGTGAAATCCGAATTTGTCTGTTGATGTATAAAACGCATTAAATATGTCACGGTCCTTATTCAAAGTATAATAGTCCGGCTGGAAAATAAATTGGACTATGCAAAGAAAATTGTGGCATATTCTAGAATAACATAGAATTGTAGATTTATTTATCGCACCTAAAGCTTCCTATTAAATATACTTCCTACAGAGGGAGAGAGAATTATAAAGTTAAATCGTCTAGAACTTTACTCAATTTGATGTTCTAATTAGTTGACCTTATCTAGGACGTGGAGGCCAACAAAAAGGAGATAAAATAAAGAGCACAACTCTTAGCGAAGTTTTAGTAGCACAAGTAACAGGTAAAAGGTTTCAGTACAAGCCACATGATTTTCTCATTTGTTAAAAAAGACAAAACAAAATATGTACATCTAGATACCTACCTTAATAAATTAAAAGTCAAGGAATATCTTTGGAAAACAATAAGGACAAACACTTTGAACGAAAAATTTCAAAAGGTTGATGTACAACAATGCTGTCTCATCCTTAAGAATTTAAGTTATAAAAGTATTATGCTTCTATCTCTTCTTTGTTTAAAACGAAAGCTTATTTTGGCTTCCATTTTCTGTATATTGCACAATATTGCTTTCAAACCACATTTTATAAAAACCAAGAGTTAGTCGCTACACTTGTGAACAGAACTAAAAAGGGGAAAAAATTGATGATACGTCACAAACATGATTATATGCACAATGATTGAAACAAGAAAAGAAAACGAAAGGAATCATAAGTGCTACTTTTATGAATAATGTAACAAATGCAATAACGTGACAGTTGACATACAGAGCGTCCCTAACGTAGCACATTGACATTTGATGATACGTCACAAACATGATTATATGCACAATGATTGAAACAAGAAAAGAAAACGAAAGGAATCATAAGTGCTACTTTTATGAATAATGTAACAAATGCAATAACGTGACAGTTGACATACAGAGAGTCCCTAACGTAGAACATTGACATTTGATGATACGTCACAAACATGATTATATGCACAATGATTGAAACAAGAAAAGAAGACGAAAGGAATCATAAGTGTTACTTTTATGAATAATGTAACAAATGCAATGAGCGTCCCTAACATAGCACATTGACATTTGATGATACGTCACAAACATGATTATATGCACAATGATTGAAACAAGAAAAGAAGACGAGAGGAATCATAAGTGCTACTTTTATGAATAATGTAACAAATGCAATAACGTGACAGTTGACATACAGAGCGTCACTAACGTAGCACATTGACATTTGATCGTAATATCTGACAAGAATATTGGACTGGGATTTCTTCAAAAATGAAAGCATATTTTATTTATCAGCACATGAATGATGTTACGTCATAATATTAACATTTTTGAACTGTACTGTCACGGCATCATAAGCAGCTGAACATATATTAGTAATAGACTTGCAAAATTCCTTCTAACTGTACACAAGAATCTTAAGTATATTGGCTGTACAGAAGAATCGTAAGTATATTGGCTGTACAGAAGAATCGTAAGTATATTGGCTGTACAGAAGAATCCTAAGGATACTGGCTGTACAGAAGAATCCTAAGGATACTGGCTGTACAGAAGAATCCTAAGGATACTGGCTGTACAGAAGAATCCTAAGAATATTGGCTGTACAGAAGAATCCTAAGGATACTGGCTGTACAGAAGAATCCTAAGGCTGCATTTCGTGCTGTTTCACGAATCTTGAATAACTATGTAAAACGCTATTTTTCGGGAATAAATTTTATATCAACTACATCATTGAGTTTTGTAGTCCATTAGCATATTCTCATTATAATTCAGTCTTAAAAGATTTATTTTGAGAATTTCTTAATAGATTAAACCGCTCAGAAACTCTACAAAAGTCATAGCAGGTATTTAAAGTACTAGATTCAATATATTCTTAGAGTATTATTTCTTTGAACTCCTAACTTCCGAAATGAGTTTCACTTAACCTTTGTGTACTATAAACATAATTGGAAATGAACGTCTAACAAAACTGACACCAAATTGTCGCCATTTTATTTTCACATGAAACTAAAAGATTTTTTTTCCCTTGTACATCCAGGTCACATATCTGCACCAGCTGACATTTTGACAAACATTGTTCTCCACGTGCTTTGTATTTGAATTTTGCATTCACTTTGCAAGAAGACGTGTCTGAAACATCTCTATTATGTTCTATGAACATTGAACACGCTACGTGCTACGAAACGTGTTGACATGAACAGGATTTTGATAACAAATCAACACACTATTTGATAACAAATATCGTCACACTACTCGTCTGTATAAATTGAAAGCAAATTGATGTTATAATGAATGAATGAATGAATCAGTACAATTTCAATGGAAGAAGAAGAAATACATGAACGTTGCTGTGTAGGTGTTTATGACGAGAAAATAAAGAAACAAAACATAAAGAACAATTTATTTCACCATCGAGATCTACCAAAACACATAAAAGCAATTCTAGGAGAATTACTTTGAAGGCTAAACATCCTGGCCTTCTAAAACTCAAACACATCCAGACTTGATCCCAACACCAGAAACGAATGCCTACATTGATCGGGTATCCCCACGACTTGAGTCATATATTGTCTCAAATCCATAAACTTTATACAATTCAAACTGTCATATCTCAAATCCATAAACTTTATACAATTCAAACCAGTACCGACGGCTGGCTATCTATAAAAGACTTGAGGTCTTTTATAGATAGCCAGCCAGTTTGAGAACAGTTTACTATGAAGAGAAATGCTGATCTACTGCCGCCGCCACAACAACAACCGTAATGAGAAAGGAAAAGTGGCTTCAGGCAATTATTTCAAAGAATAAAAACACTAAGACCATGTGGTGGTCACTTCGGTACTGAACTTCTAACAGTATATCTGAAAGTTCAATACAAATATCTACCAAAAGTACCAAAAAGTCTTTGCTTTTTCTAAAGAAATTTACAAAGGTGCCCATTATAAATGAAAGGTTAGTCTCCCGCCCCAAACATTTCCTTTATTTAGTTTTCCGACAGATAATTTTGGCGTGGTTCCATTTAGTCAAAGCAGTAATTAATAATGAAATTTATCATTTGCTTAATTTTAAGACACGATGTTTTTCTTAGTGCAGTTTGTAGACAATGCTTTCTCATATCTGGATTTTTGTTCGAACAAACCAGAGGTGAAAATGATTGCAATTTCAATCATGGGTTTATTATATATTTGTTTTAAGTAGAAAATCCCTTGGGCATAACTGACTGTGGCCTCTGAGGATCTATGATTAACAAAAACAACAAAAGGATTTTTCCAAGAAAAATATCAAATTTTAACGAGGGAAGAAGGAAATAATAATTAAGATGTCAATTTCAAGGGCTCACAGAAATTCTAGAGACCAAATCAGATTTGTTAGAAATGGTGAACAAATTCGATGATCGAACATGAGTGAAGAACTTAATAATGATCCTTAACATGGATTGCACGTACAGATATGTGAACGGCTGCCATGCAGATGTGGACCTCCGTTATGATATTATCTGTACCTTAAATAGACAAATACCGACTAATTTAAATTCAGATTTTTTTTTTTTGGCTTGGCTTAGCGTGCATTTAATTTCGGTGAATCATTAGAGACATTAAGCACCGTAGATTTATTTTTTAAGAAAGATACATTTAAAAAGGTTTGTGAATCTCCACAAAATAAAAATTATAAAAATAAGGAAATAGGACCCATAAAATTTATAATTATCACATTGAAAATAATTGTTTTATTTCTTGATTTGGAAAAGAAAAAAATCTCATGTCGCCCCGGATTCTATTATAATTTGAATAGCATTCAAATTATAATAATAGAATTCGGCGCCGATGTCTCATAAAATTATGTTGGAATTTGAAACGGCCGCCCGTATAGCGGAATTTTCAACCGTCCACTGGATGATGGCCCTAATTCCATTGCAACTTTTCAGTTTTCCTATAGAAGATAAATTTTTGTAATCGTTCAGAAAATTTTGACATTTTTCGGCCTAAAAAAATGTTTGCGGGAACCCAAAAGCCAAAATGAAGATAAAATATATGATTTCCTATTGCTTTTGGGCCATATTTTAACTATTTTGGGTCTTTTTTTAAGTTTGGGCAAAAAGCCCGACCCATTTTTTTCGAATTCACCAACAGGGGAGCCCCGAGAAAACCAAAAAAATTGTGGGCCGACATTTGGACCAATCTCTAAAATCCAAACTACATATAAATTTTTGATAAAATTTAAATATGTAATCATTTTACCTAAAGACATTAGTCCGTGTAGGCGTAACTTCACAAGGGGCCCTGTTTTTTTTTATGAATAAATGTAAAAGTCATCTCATTTCGATCAAATTTGGTATATTCAGTCACCTGAGAATTATTATAATATTTTAGCATATGAGCTACGTCAACAGCAGAAGGCTGTCAAATCTAATGGAAACTACCAACTGAAATTTAGTAAATATTTGCACGTATTTACAACGTCAGAAAGACCAAACTTTGGAATAAGGAAGAGAAAGTCTAGTACGGTTTTCCAAATCATGTATTTTATTTCTCATGGATTGATTTAGCAAAAAAAATCTTCACTAAACCCAATCAGCCCCTGTCTGCTGTTTCCTTGCATTATTTAGCTAATTAATAATGAACGGGACAAAGGTTTCATTCATCTTGACACTTTTTGCTGAGCTTTTTTGAACAAAATTATTTTCTGCTCTTATAAGTTAAGCTTTCTAGTCTACTTAATGAGCTTTACATCAAAAACTTACGACAGCTCAATGAAACTAATAGCTGACCTAATTGTCTCGCTCCTTGAAAATAACAAAAGCATAAAAACACTTAACTGAACTTTCTTTTGTCTCAAAACCTTTTTGAATTATTTTTCTTTTGCTAGGAAATTTGTATAACGAACGGAATAACAAATTATTTGTGCTTTCAGTATAGAAATTGTAGTTTTAAGCCATATTTAGTTCCAAAACATTTTTAAAATAAAATAAAAAATATAATTGCATTATTTTTTGAGATCAATCTAAACTACAATTTCATCAAAAGCAGTACATATATTGAGTATATGAGTTCTTGATTGATCGCCTCCAGCTTGTAACTCATTAGAAATAAAAGAAAGGATGCACAAATCAATTTTTGCAAAATATATATAAACGCAATCATGAATTGCGTTTATACAGTTGGGCAGATATCCTTGAGGATACCAGAAACAGGGATTGGATAATTAGGTAATATTCCATTACCTATTTCCATTTCAATATAGAAAACCTTAATGCATTTTGCCTAATTGACTTAGATGAATTCTTAATGTCTATTCGATGATTTATCTAATGACTGTTGGGAAACTTAATTTAGCTTGAAGCAAAATTACCTCTTTTAAGGATAGCATGTTTCATTTTCCGTGAATATGTTTCTGTGGGCACAAATTACTCATAAGCCGGCAATGTTTACGTATATGTATAATGACAAATAACAATTTAAGAATCAATTTGAAAACTGTAGTTTCATAAAAATTGATACAATTGAATACTTTTCATTTTTGATAATTAATTATACCGTTTGGAAATATCGTGTAAAGATTTTAGAAATTCGCAGTGACTGACGGACTTATTTATTCCCCCAAAAAAAGTACGCCGTAACTATTTCAGAAGAAATAAGAGGTTTTCAATAATATTTACATTTCTCACAACAGATTTCTCCTAGATTTTAAATTTAGACAATTCAAATGGAATTGACGTCCATTTGAATAACATGGACCACCATTGGCAATTAGAATATTTTACAGATTTTGACAGTTTCCAATTTAATTTAATAGGAGAAATCGTCGGATTTTTCTATTGGCATCACTAGATAGAAATAATGTACTCTTCAGGAGTCCACCCAATCCACCACGAATGAATAAATAAATAAATGGAGAAAGAAATGTGCAAATTAGAATCATTTATAAAATGTATCCTTAATTAAGACAGGAAAATATTTATTCGCCTTTCCGAAAAGAAATCTATCCGTGAGAAGTAAGCAACTTGTCTTCATAATTTATAACTTTCGTTTCTTGTTCAAACTGTAACGATTTGCTTAAACTTGAAACTTTCAGAGAGAGAGAGAATGGAAGAACAAGTTTAAGACAACTAAAATGAATGTCGAACTGTTTTAAGTCGAATGAGTCCCTTGAGAATATGAACATATTATCTATCCCTACACTCTGCTAGTGTCAGCAAAACTAACACATGTTCTTACGCTGCTATTGGTTTGCAAGTTCAGAAGGGTGTCGTGGATTTGCAAAGTGATATATATGCTGTTTTAACATAACGATTTTCCATTAAACGTCTGTTTGTTTCAAGATAACTCTATCTTGAAACAAACAGACTTGAAACGGACACCTTGCCCGATTTTGAGAGAATGGAAGAACAAGTATTCATGATAAAGACATTTATTATTTTCATAGAATTTGCAGATTGTTATTTGAGTCCTATTAAGAAACCCGGGAACTCATGTGGTGGCTAATTTAACGAGTGCGATATACAGTTCCTATATCAAGTCAGGGACTGAGGCCGATCAGTCGCGTGAGCCCAATTGGAACTGTCCAGATTTTATCGTAAATCTAGTATAATAAAAAGCCACAGATGTCTCCTTCATATTAGATCCAAATTTTGAAGGGTAAAAGCACAAAATAGTTAAGGGAGAAGAATGAATCTATAGATTTTTGGTGTCTTTCAGGGTATCCCGTAACATCCCTTGAATCCAAGTACCAATAAGCATCTAGATTGTGGTTCATTATAAACTGCACACTAACGATCGCAGGAGTTCGTGTATCTTAGCTTTTTATGTGATTTTGTACTAGTTTACATGATTACTAATTTATTACATAATTTTGTACTAGTTTATATGATTACTATTTTATTACATGATGGTAATTAGGTCTCGAGTTGAACTTTATAATCGTTAATAAAAGTAGAAACTTTTATTAATTCACAAGTACCAACTTCCGTTGCCAAGGAAAATAAATTAACAGGGTGTGCCCGTATACCTTGACCAGATGAACACATTTCCCGCGGAGTTCTGGGATACAAAATATTCCATTTTTCTTGGTTGTTGCGTGAGCATTCTAAAATTCTTCTTCTGATTTCGTTTTTGTTCTTTATTTTCTTCCAGGGTTTAGCAAAGAGAATTGAACGGAGTAACACATAGTAGTTTTAACACATATCTCATTTGATAGTTGTAAACAGTCTCGCATAATATTTTGTTACTCGGTCTGGTTATTTAAATTGTCCCAGTCTCCTTCAGATCAATATTTAAGAAACTCTTTTAGCCAGCGTCAATGGCAGGTTGACTATACCAGTTCCATACAGATCACTGAAGTTAAGCTACCTCTAGCCAGGTTTTACTCAGTAGCGGCCCTTTGTGCTGGCTATTTTCACCCCAACCTAGACTGGGAGAAGCCACTGTAGGTAGCCGGTTTGTAAGTTTCCAGCCAATGGAGATAAAACCTATCTCCCGTATGAACAGTAGAAGTAAAACGATAAGTAAATTAATAATATTTTTTTCTGTTAAAAAAAAGTCCAAATTTTCTGCACGATTACAATACTTAATATTCTATAGGAAGAGAAAGTAAAAAAAAAAAACATTTAGATACAAAAAGTCAATTCAAAATATATTTCTATTCCAAGAAGATTTTTGTGGCTGGGGCAGTATTTTGTGAGGTCTTCAATTTCACTTCTTTGTATACTTAATGTTCAATGGAAAAGCTATTATTTTGCATTCAAACTTGACTCCAGGTAAATAATGATGTCTTTACCCAGAATCATCCAATACTAAGCAATCTGCCCTCCTGAGAGAAAACACAGGGCCGAATGGAAACTCATGACTCATGAAATGAATCATCCAATACTGTCTGAGCAATCTGCACCCCTGAGAGAACACACATGGTGGAATGGAAACTCATGAAATGAAACATCCAATACTGACTGAGCAATCTGAACCCATGAGAGAACACACAGGGTGGAATGGAAACTCATGAAATGAAACATTCAATGCTGACTGAGCAATCTGCACCCCTGAGAGAACACACAGGGTGGAATGGAAACTCATGACTCATGAAATGAATCATCCAATACTGACTGAGTAATCTGCACCCCTGAGAGAACACACAGGGTGGAATGGAAACTCATGACTCATGAAATGAAACATCCAATACTGACTGAGCAATCTCCACCCCTGAGGGAACACACAGGGTGGAATGGAAACTCATGACTCATAAAATGAATCATCCAATACTGACTGAGTAATCTGAACCCCTGAGAGAACACACAGGGTGGAATGGAAACTCATGACTCATGAAATGAAACATCCAATACTGTCTGAGCAATCTGCACCCCTGAGAGAACACACATGGTGGAATGGAAACTTATGAAATGAAACATCCAATACTGACTGAGCAATCTGAAACCCGGAGAGAACACACAGGGTGGAATGGAAACTCATGACTCATAAAATGAATCATCCAATACTGACTAAGTAATCTGAACCCCTGAGAGAACACACAGGTTGGAATGGAAACTCATGACTCATGAAATGAATCATCCAATACTGACTGATTAATCTGAACCCTTGAGAGAACACACAGGGTGGAATGGAAACTCATGACTCATGAAATGAATCATCCAATACTGTCTGAGCAATCTGCATCCCTGAGAGAACACACAGGGTGGAATGGAAACTCATGACTCATGAAATGAATCATCCAATACTGACTGAGCAATCTATGAGTACTTGAGTAGTGTGGTTGGGTAATTTAATATGATCAATGGCTATATGCCTCACAAAGATTGCGTTTACATTTACAAATTGATCACCGTACGCAGTGTTCTGCGCACCAGGATGAACTGGAACGCATACAACAGTCTAGGCCATGCATCATCAAAACCTTTTTGGTGACCTCATTTGAACCTATTTTAACTATTTTTTCAACCTAAAATTAGAAAAATTTCTACGGAACAGTTGATTTTACAAAGAAAACCGCTACAAAAACAATAACGAATTCAGCAATTGTGCAATCGTCTCATCAGACTAAATTAACACAAAACATAAAAGTATCCAAAACATGTTCATAGGTCTATCTACAAAAGGAAACAGTGTCATAGTTTAGACTGTTTTTTTTTTTTTTTTTTTTTTTTTTTTTTTTTTTTTTTTTTTTTTAATTTGGCTTAACGTCTCTTTAACATCTATTGGTCATTCAAGACGGAGTTTAGACTCTGAATGACATTAATATGTGAACAATCACAACTTGTCTTTCACCCTATTTGTGAGTACGGAACATGTTTTGAAAGTTTCTGGAACTTTCAAGAGATTATTTTAAGCTTTCCAGTGGTTCCCTCTAAATTAAGTGACTGGAAAAAAAACTTGACGTCAATAATTTAAAGTCAGGAAGGTCCATAAGCAAGATTGTTTGCAAATGTTCACCATTTCTCGTTTTAACCAAAATGGGGAAGAAAACTTTAGAAAATATTGTTAGAGAGGTAGGAAACCACAGAAATAGAAACCAAAGTTTCAGAATAAATAAATCAACAAATGAAAGTGTGGTGAAATAAAAAGTATAGAAAAAACAAGATTCATGAATACACCACACTTCCCGTCATATCACTGATGATATTAAGCAACGACGGCTATTTTAAGTACTCGAATGCGGAAAATCGTTTGGGTAAAGCCTAGGCTCATTTTACTAGCTGTTACACCCGTGCTTCGCTACGATTCGGATAAAGATATTTTTTCGTTTCTCGAAAGAGATTGGGGGAGCATGAGTTAATGTCTATCCTGTATATTATAGCCTCTAAAAAACACAGGTCTCTCGTTTATTAGGCCATAGAGGCATGGCTAATTTTGGTTAGAGTGATAAGTATTTTCTAAAAAATATATTGCCGCAACTCCTGAAAAGCTGGTCATTATTTTTCATACTATACCCAGAATTAATACTACACAGTAATCTAATTTTTTTTTTTTTTTCTTTCTTTTTTTTGCGAAAGGATCAGTTTTTCGCTATCTGTTACCGAATGGGCTGTTGTGTTGGAACAGACAACCCCTACCACATAGGTATACCACATTTCTTATTTATATAATTAGAAGCAAATAATTTATATGGGTCTTTAGAAAATTGACATTAACTGAAATAATGTGACGTCAGTAACGGAAGAATTGAGTTAAAAATCTAAATGATATTTCTGGGTGCTTTAAGTGATATTTTACACAATGAGATCAATTTAGCCCTTGAATACGTCACCATGAGATAACTTTTTACAAACTTCAAACATAAAATCTTATCGTCGGTAGATCGGGTCTGAAAATTGCTACTTACCAGAAACATTTTATTGAATTAAATAATTGGACAAACCAACAAATAGGATTTAGTATACAGAGTTGGAAAATGAATTTTAGAAACTCGCGAGGATCAATCAAAAGACAAAAACAAAAATGTTTTATGCTTATTATCGTGTAATATATGAAAATAAATGTCAATAAATTAAGAAGCGTTTGAAAATTGTCCCTATAATTTCTGACAAGCACCATAACCTTGGACCTTGCGATCGCTGTCGAAGTTGGAACTAAAATGTAAACATAACATTGATACAAGAAATTATCTGACGATCCAAATCAGGTCCAACCGTCCAACCATGACAATACTGTAGGTTAGTCAACATCCGTTAGGACTTAGAATTTTGTGTGTAACACAAATAACACAAAATATTGTGTATACCAAATAACAATTTCTCTGTTCAAGACCATAACATACACACACCTTCTAAAGTTCATTTATCAGATTAGGAAACACATTAGGGGAACCCCCAGCATGTTTGCAAACACTGCAGAAAATAACTCAACAGGGGGTTGATTACACCATGAAATGTCAGCTTAGTAACCTGAGATAAAGATTATAATTATTATCCTTATTAGACAAAGTTCATGTTCCTCTCAGCAACATGGTGTTCTTTCTAGATGCATTAAGAAAATAATATACATACACATGGGCACCATTGGCATGAGGACAAAACATTCTGCGAGTATGCTATATATTTTATACTTATAAAACCCAAAGCCAGTTGGTATGCTGATTCATTGACTTATGTTAAACTAGACGATCTCTAAACCTAAATAAATGGTACGGAAAACCGTACTAGACTTTCTCTTCCTTAATCATTCCATCAGACTACCACCGAATGCAGATGTTGTTCTTCTAAAGTTTTAACTTTTTAAGTTATATATTTTAGTTATTGTTATATTTCTATTTTCNAAGCAATATGGCCGAATATATTTGATCTTTATTTTGGCCTTTGGCTTCCCGTCAAACGATTTTTTGAGCCAAAATATGTCTAAAATTTCTGCACGAATACAATACTTTATCTTCTATGGAAGAGAAAGTAAAAATTAAAAAACTTGGAACTCAAATTTCCTTTGGTTCAATTGAGTTCAAAAGGAAATTGAAGAATCAAAGCCAGATATCGCGAAACCCCGCTTTTATTATGGATATAAACAGCCCAATGGCTAAGAGAGCTTTGATACGTAGACCACCGACTTTGAGCACTCAGCTCGTTATGTATTATTTCTTCAGATATTCCAACAGGTCTGACATATGCCTCTATTAACAGAATTGGATGATTTGAAGCAAGCGTGTCAAATCTTTCAGAAATTGAATATTTTATACCAATATAGAGGCATACAGTGTGCACTTACTAGTATGATTGCAATGTAATTATTCACAAATTTACACAAAACCCTATATTTGTTAGGTACATTTTTATAACACAAAAACCTACAAGAATTTCTGCTGCAAATCGAAGGAAACAAACTGTGACTTCACACTTTATATTCGTAGCTTGTGAATTTAAAATGAAAGGTAAATGTAAAGCAATCGTTTGAAATTAAAATGAGTTCACGTTTTTAATTAAAAATTAAATCTATTTATAATTGCTCACAAGATTACAGCCCATTTAAAAATCGCGATAATTAATCCTGAATCTATAAATTTTACTTGTGATCGTGGTTTCAATGTCGCGTGGTATCGTAGAGAAAATGAACTCCAATCTGACGATTTTAACGGTGTTCCCAAAAATAGGATATTTTCGAGAAATGAGTCATGTGTGATTTCTATAAGTAATAACAATTTAGAGTCCTTGGAAGTCAGTTTAAATGTACCTATACACTTAAACTGACTACATTGACGATGCACAATGTATTATAATAATAATTCACTAATTATAATGTCTTACTAAGCCTTTAAGGCTCTTGTTCTACCAGCAGTAAGCCCAAGTCGTATTATTATGTGATCAAAATCTCAAATAGAGGATAACATATTGCCATGACGCGCATGGGTTTCGAACTCGCAACCCCTCGAACTCGCAGACGGTGTGGCCACTGAGCTACCGGGGCTTCTAAATCCTACAAAATAGATTGATCCGTGATCCGAAAATTCGTTTTGTACCAACAAGCGAGGAGCTAATTGTGTTGCATCATAAACTTTCCTAGCAATTAATTTATTCTGTACGTTGTAACTTTCTTTTGTTTTCTCTATCCAGATAGTACAACATTATTGAACGCCTTATCAAGTTAGAGTGAATGCCTCTAACTTGATAAGACACATGATGACAAACCCAAATTTAGTATTGCAAATATTGTAGGAATGCGCAGGATTATTCAGGACAAATTTGCCCAAACACCCAAAGAGTGAAATTTCTAAGAAAATATAAGAAATTGAAAAATTGTGCAATCTTAGCATTTGGGTTTATTATTTTCCTGTGACCCCTCATCTGTAGCAAACAGTAAAAACAAGCTTAGAGAACCCACTTAACGTAGAATAGACCTACATGTACTATTAAGTTCAAACGAACGTTAATTTCCATAAAAAATATCACAATAAGATTCACGTTCTTTAACATTCTTAACGAATTTGACATTATCTATCTATACCAATACAAAAAGATAAAATATGTTTATATGCAGAGAATGGTAATCTTTTTGTCACTATTGGAAAGCGTACAACTTTTCCAATGAGAAAATTCATCTCAAAATTGAATAATTAACTTTAATAAAAGTGTCAATATTTTTCTATAATAAAATAAAAGTTATAAAAATTGAGAATTTAGTGCGTTTAACACCTAGGTATAGAAAAATACTTCGTGTAAAAAAAGACGTTAAGAGTAGCAATACCCCCCCCCCCGCCCAAAATATACCTACTTCTCGTTATAATTTAAAAAGAACTGATATAAAAAAGAACTTTAATATGCTATGTACTTGTACTATGACTTCTTTACCAAATTCGCTTTCTTCATTTGAAAATTAAACTAATGATCTCGGATTTTTCTTGAGCACTCTCACTTGTTCTGATATTAAAATATCCGAGGAGTTGACAAAATTAAAATCAAAACCACCAGGGGCGTTGGACCAATATCTCGGGTTACAAAATCACGTTCTTGACCACTGCACACTCAGCTGTTCTGATTTTAAAGAAGGTAACTTAATTTCTATTTCAAAATCATAACAACTAAGTGTGCAGTGTCAAGAACGTGGTTTTGTAATCCGAGATCATTGGTCCAACGCCCCTGGTGGCATTGTTTTAATTTTGTTCTGTTCAACTGAACTTAGCAATAGTACATAGCATATTGACGTTCTTTTTTAAATTAGTACTTTTTTGGGCAAGGGGGAATATTGCTACTGTTGACGTCTATTTTACACGTAGTGTTTTCCAGGGGATATCACTAATTTTTGATTTGGGTAAAGGTAATTGTCGCTTTCACTTTAGACTTAAATTTTAAATTGAAAGAAAACAAATGTATATATTGTACATCTATCTATTGCATTTCTTTCATGTACTGCATAGACTTGCATTGCATGTGATTTACGAAATAAATAACTTTTGTCGTGGTTACCTATTGGGAATATTAAGATGATGTTCGTAACTCGAAAACGGTTTGACATTTCATTGTTTTGATAATTTCACGGGAATTTTTCCTGTCTCATGTTGTTATTACTGTAATATACGAAATTGTCTAAAACCGGTTTGACATTTTTTTGTTTTGATGATTTTGTATAAAAGATGCAATTTTATAGCAAAGGTATGGCCTTTACTTTGTGCCATTTCCTTGACACCTCAACCGTTTTACAACAAATAGAATTGGCTGTAGCTTGACTACAATTTTGGTGTGAGAAACATTTAAAAAAATATATGATTTTTTATGAATTTGGACTTGTCTCGAAAACACGTTTAACAAAACGTAGAATTATCGTATTTGCGGGAAATACCATCTATTACCAAGCTCCATTGAGCATAAAAAATAAAATTTTCAAAAATATCTACAAACTCTCCTTCGTGTTAATATAGTTTGTAGGTTACTCGTGACGTACGCCTATCTACCGATATGCTTGATAAAAATCTGATACGCTCTCCTTCAAAACGCATAACATCAAAACTGATTTTAAAAATATTCTTTACAGACATTTTATTTGATCTTGTGTTTTCTTTTTATAAATAAATGAAAATATTAAAACTTCTGCGTTCAACTAGAAAGAAAGAGAAACTTAGTCCAAACAAAAAGAATAATAATAGCGAAAACAACAAGACTAAAATATGAAACTTTCAACTTTTGCAAGAAGGATGCTATCAAAATGATTAGAAAGATTGGGGGCAGCAAACAAAACAATCCGAGAAGATGATTTGAAATGAAAATTATAACTGTGTTTCAATGAAAATCAAGAGATTAATGGGAAAGTAGCTTAACAGTCGCCAGGTTATCATGCCACAATATCTCTTTGAATCCTCAACCAGCTCAACACTATATATATGATATAATAAGCATCAGTCGTAATAATTTAATAGTCACCAGGTTATCATGGCACAATATTTATCTCTTTGAATCCTCTACCAGCTCAACACTATTATTTTCAATAACGAACCTTTGGAATCGTCACGGAAAAAAAAATTAACCCCCTCTCAAAATTTGATATTATACGTTTCAAGGTACATAGAATCCAAAAATCGAATAAAAAAAAAATCCGTTTGTCCTCCGCGCGCCGTTCACCGTGATGGTCACTTTTGCCACTTAGCTTTGACCGATTTGGATGAAATTTGGTATATAGGTCCCATCTGTGGTCTAATTGTGCTCCAAAACTTTTGGGTGCAATTGAATACACCCTTGACGATTTTTGCCGCTTTTTAGCGGTTTTTAGTATTGCTGTCTAAAAGAAGAATGGTAAGAGCTAGAGATTTGAAATTTTGTATGTATGTCATATTTGGGGTCTCAGCTAGCTCCGAAACTTTTGGGTTCAATCAAATATACCACTGGCGGTTTTTACCCCTTTAAAGCGGTTTTCATTAATCCTGTCTAAAAAGAGAATGGTAAGAGCCAGAGAGTTCAAATTGGGTAGGGTATGTCAAATTTAGGATCTAATTACGCCCCAGATTTGGAATCGTCACGAGAACCCTGCCCAATTTTTTTTGCCAGAAAAATAATTCACCCATGTGTCACAGTGGCAGAGTTTTTACTTTCTCTCCCCCTAGAAGATAAAGTATTGTATTCGTGCAGCAAATTTTGACTTTTTTTGGCCTAAAAAATCGTCTGACGGAACCCAAAACTCAAAATAAAGATCAAATATATCATTTCCTATTGCTGTTGGGCCATATTTTCACTTTTTCGGGTCATTTTTCAAGTTTGGAAATATTTGGAGCCATGGGGCAAAAAAAAAAAAAATTCCGACGTGGGACGTACGTATGGAATCGTGTGCAGAGCTCTGGAAGCCAAACACTGGTCCGATTTTGATGAAATTTGGCACGGGTCATCTTTGGGCAAAAAGCCCGACCCATAATTTTTTTTTTCTCGATATCACCCCCAGGGGCGGTCCTAGCCCCCCGAACAGGTTTTTTGGGTACCTAATCTCTAAAATTCAAACCACATAACCAATTTTGATGAAATTTAAAATCAGTAATTATGGAACCATTTTATCTAAAATAAATGGTATCACGAGGGTGTAACCCTATCAAGGGGGCCGCCGGGGGCCAAAATGGTCCTTAAAATGGAAATCCCTTTTAAAATAAAACTGATTAGTAATTTCACATGAATTTTTAAAAAAAAATAATGTCTAGAGCCGACAGGGATCATTCAAAGTATTGGAACTTTTATTTAACCACTGTTTTTAAACTTTTATTCAGAGTTCCCCCCATCGGTTTAGGATCAAGAACGTCGCAATTGGACCAAATCTCTAAAATGAAAACTACATAACCAATTTTGATGAAATTTAAAATGGGTAACTATGGCATC
>CM022874.1:32993393-33021533 GCA_012654025.1 Pachypsylla venusta
ACTAAAGAGCAAAGTCCGCAGCCGAAGGCTGCAAAATCTTTTTAAAATAATGGTCAACATCAACAGAAAATAGAAATATAACAATAATATCACAAAAAGACTTAAAACTTTAGAAGAACAACATCTGCATTCGGTACGGTTTTCAGTACGGTTTTCCGTACCATTTATTTTTATGATATAATGAGCATCGGTCGTAATAATTTAACAGTCACCAGGTTATCATGGCACAATATCTTTTTGAATCCTCAATCAGTTCAACACTCTTTTTATGATATAATGAGCATCGGTCGTAATAATTTGCAATGGATTGGACATTTGTAATATTTGAACCTTGCATTTCTTCCTTAGTTGTGGAAAACGATATCACGTAGGGGGTCACCACTAGAGCAGATGGCGCAATGTGTATGTTTTTCGGCATTTTCTTTCACTTTTCTCAAGGTTTCCGTCTTGTCGAATGTTCTTTTGCAAGGTTTGTGGCTTATTGACAAAGACCTTAGATTTTATATTTCATCTCACGTTGCCGCCACTAATCTACCAACTATATTTCTCATTTCATACATATTTCCTTAGACCGAAGGATAATCAAATAGACAAGTGTATCTAAAACCATTCCACAAAAATATTTAAATTTTTGCGTGCAGAAAAAGTAAGACATGTGATGAAGGTTTCTCTTAAGCACCTTTCTTCAGAATTGAGATTCAGACTTCTATGTAAAGAAATGGAAGAAAAATAGATAAGGATATTAGAAATATTGATAACGGAAAGACTGTGATTAGGGGAACATCCTTCCATCCCAGACTTGGGAGTAAAAAAAAATCTCATAATCTTCAATCAAAACAACAATTTTCTCAAGATGGAGGATTAACCGTGGCGCAACAACGGTAAGGAAGCCAAAATGTAAAAGCTGCGGCTGTAAAATGTTAATTACTTTCCGAGAGATTTTCATAGTTGATCATTTTGTGAGCAGTGAAGAATTTTGAAAATTAGAAAACAGGCGACGTAGTTTTTTCTTTAATATCCAAAATTTGGGTGAACAGTTGGAGGTTTAATGTGGAGCTATGAATATTTTGCATTCAAGATATTTTTAAGACTATAGACTGGAATTAGTGTTTACGCGTTAAAGAGATTTTCTCAATTCTGAAAATCCGGCAAACTCTTTAAAAAAATGTCCAAACTTTCTGCAAGATTCTTGAGTTAAGGCCCGAAGGACTCCAAATATTAAATCCCGACTCTTATGTAAGCATCGGTAAGCACGATGTGGAAAAAGAAAAGAAAAAAAGAATGAATTTTTGACAATTTTAGGGGTACTCGTAAAAGACTTGATCTATTGCACGTACCAATGACGATTATGAAAAGAAATTGTTTAGAAATGTATTTAAAAAGGTCAGAATTGAAAGTAAAAATACCTACAAACTAGGATTAGCGTTCTAATACCACGCTCGTTTTGTCTATCTTGTCGTTGCAAAACAAGCGTTTTGGTTGAGACAATAGCTAGACTAAATAAGTTGTTTATTTGTGGTAAAAATATTATTTGTCATCCATCATGCATCCAATCTTGGAGGCTTTTACTGCAATACGAGTTTCACTCGTATAATTACATCAGAAACTCAAACATAATATTGCGGAGTTGCTCATTCACTAAAGATTTAGTAAGTCATAATTGGTTTGGAAAAAAAATACGCCTTCGGAATATAAATTTCTCTCACAAAAATAAACAAAGAGTAAATTATAAAATACATAAGTTTGAAACTACAACATTGAAAGAATTTATGCAAAAAACCATGTTTGTGCATCTGCTGTGCATCACTTGAACGTTTAATCAATTTTATTGAACTCCATTAAACTTTTTTCTGTAAAAAAAAAATATAAATGAGTTTCAAAAAGCTGTTTAATACCTTGAGGAAACTAAAATAATAAAAAAAAGCCTTATTTTCAAAATGATACATTTCAGGCTTGATTGAAAATTGAAAAAAATCCCTCCCTTAATTAAAGCTAATTTAGAATGTTCTTGAAAAAAAAGGTAAAAAAGCTTGATTGGCGTACTGTCAAGGGAAAATTTTACGAAAATATATCCCTTGGAGAATAGAATAGGGAAAGAAGGGATGGATTGAGAAATATGGAGTTAATGGAAGGAATGCCGGAGAGAATTTAGTTGATCGACAATTTTTGCAATAGCATGAAAAGGTTAATGAAGTTATAATATTATATTGCTAATTTAACAGGTACTGTTGAAATATTGAACAAAATGCAGCATTCTAACTTTTTAATTTTTTTTAATAATCCTCTGAGAATAGGGGGGACTTAAAAAGAATACTTCCAAAGCACCCAAGTCCATGCTAGTCGTAAAAGACGACTAAGGGCAGGGTCCCGGAAACGATATCCTTTCCATTATCTATGCAGAAAGCAAGGAGAAGCTAGTGCATTATTTACTTCCCATGTCTTAGGGGGATTTAATAGAAATACTTCCAAGGCACCCAAGTCCATGCCAGTCGTAAAAGGCGACTAAGGGAAGGTAAAAGGCGACTAAGGAAAGCGTCGGAAACGATATCGTGCAGAAAGAAGGAGAAGCTAATACCGCATTATCCGTAAGGATTCTCAAGTATTAACAAATCATGGCGAGTCCTCGCAAACCAGCCCCATGGTTGATAACCTATGATGAATAATGAACATTTATTTTACTTTTCAAAATAAGTAAAAAAATCATTTTCCGTTTTTGCGTTAAATGGTTTCGATGAAATTTGGTATGCTGGTGCTTGAATGCTGATAACGTGGAAATGCTGAAGAATCTAACAGCATTTCAATGTCATCAGCTAATCGGTCCAAACAAAATTACACACACGGGTTGCTGTTGACTTCCTTCATTTTTAATTTCCTTATCCTATAAAAAGTAACTATTATAATTCACGGAAAATTTCGATGTCGATTTTTCAATATCAAAACACGGTTTGAGGTCCCAGAGAGCCAATCATAAATTTACCCATTAGTCCGTGTGTGTGTCTGAATGTGAAAAATATATCTCAAGAACAGTAATGTATGGAAAGGACGAATAACGCAACTTTTGGTTGAAATCGAATTTATTCTTGGCGATCCTGACTAAAAAGGGAAAAGTAAGACATAAAGATGGTAAATTGGTGATGTCTATTTATATCAGTTTTACACATGAAATCCAAAAAGAAACTTTTGGTTGAAATCGAATCTACCGTTGTCGTTTTTTTTTTCTTTTTTTTTGCCGTTTTTGCCATTTTAACATTTTCACAAATCTGCCTGGAAAGAGAACGGCAGGTGCCACGGACTTGAAATTTGGTATGTACGAGTATATCAAGTATACAATATACGACAAAGCCGACCGGTCATGAGGCATATTGATTACAATCAGACAAGCGTACGAACTAATGACTGAAACTTTACGTTTAGCTTCTAGGACCCCAAAATTTTTCAGTCGTAATGGGCTGAAAATACATTCTTCCTTTTTTTAGTTTTTTTTTTTTACATAAACCGTCGCCCGCCGCCTTACAGAGTATCAAATTAGATTACAAACGATAAAGTTCAGACCATTTTCCATTTCGTTTTATTTAAAAGGTAGGTAAGTACTCTGGAGAACAGACCGTAACAATTTAAATTTTTTCGTTACTCATATTTATCATTAAATTTATGCTAATTAGACACTTTCACCTCCTCTACTCCCCCCCTCCCCTTTTCTGAGGAGATTTTTCCCCTTCATTTTTTATGGCTCGGGTAATTTCTGAAATCTTTTCTTGTAATTTTTTTTTTACCTTCTTTTCCTTCTGACAGTTTTTTTTACCTTTTATTATTTCTTTTAAAAAAGCTAATAATAAAAAAAACATTTTAAGAAACAAATTAATTTTATTTAAAATTTAAATATAGAATGCTATTTAGTTTTTTTATATTTTTTAACTCAATTTAACATAAAGCGCCGAGTTTTTTTTTTTTTTTTTTTTTTTTTTTTTTTTTTTTTTTTAGCTTTTTTGTTTGGTTTGCCTTTTTTTCAAACAAAGAATATTAACAGATTATCTTGTTATTCTCTCAGGCAAATACGATGTACGTTGGAGATGGAGACACATAAATAAAAACTTTGACAAGCTACGTTGGCTTGTCGGCACGTTGAATACACCAGTTTCGTAAGATAACTATAATGTTAAGCAACAACGCCCAGCGAGGTTTTACTTGCACTGAAAAAAAAGTGTCTCCAGGGAACCCTCTTTATTTACATTTAATAAGTAATGAGGTGTGTATTCTAAATAGTACAGCTCCTTTTAATTAACTGATGTTTCTATTGGAGCAAAATTTCAGTCAATTTAAACCCATATTTTCACCCACTACTAACCTCGCTGAACGTTACTTAACTTTAGTGATACTACGGAAACTGGTGCATTCAACGAGTCATTGACACTTGAAGGATTTTTTTCTTCTCATCAAACTTTATTAATTAAATTTATCAGTTTACCAGAGTAATATAGCAACCGAGACGAATAACAGCTTGTATAGCAAATTTTGTCCGTAATTTCGTATAAAATACACTCTCACACTGTTTTCGTTTTTATTGCGAAGTAAGCAAGTAAACGAACCAAACTACGAAACATAAAATTAGTGGAGGCGCAAGTGGCTGATTGAATGTATCAAACAGGATATTAATCTATATATATAAAAATTAATGTATGTGTGTGTGTGTCCTTTATGCATTCCGAAACTACTTATCCGATTGCAATTAAATTTGGCACAGTTGATGGGTGTACACCTGGGAATATTTTTGTCTAGGTTCCATCCCTCTAATGTTAAGCTACACCGACTAGGGTCAAACAATGGATGTGTGACAGCAAAAAAGTTCACTATTATTTAACAAATTTATATTAGACATCCTATTGGTAACTTGAAAAAACACTACCGTTATTTATGACGAGGATTCACTTACATTTTTTCTCGAAATTTTTCGCGACAACCTATCAACTCAAAGCGAGAAAGTTTTAGATGACTCCTTCGTTTAATACATATTTTGCAAAATTGGGACTAGCCATTCCAGGGTTACAGGTTCGAATGCGGGATCGACCAAATTTAAACAATACTAATTGTTTGGCCAGAAGGGTAGGAGATATCGAAAAATTGATGGGAATGCCCCCCCCCCGTCCAAAAAAAACCATAGGCTACGACCCCAGAAAAATTACCAGAGTTCAATCAAGTTGAGCCGTTTTCAAGTTACGGCCGATTTTCCGATTTTTTTTTTTAAAAAAAAACAGAAATTTGGCCAATAGTCACGGTCCAATATCTCAAATTTTGGCGCGACAACATATCAACTCAAAGCGAGAAAGTCTTAGGTGACACCTTTATCCTTCATTTGGGACCTATTTTGCAAAATTGTGACTAGCCCTTCCGGGGATACAATTTCGAATCCGAGATCGGCCAAAATAAAATTTAGACAATACTCATTGTTTAGCTAAGACGGTAAGAGATATAGAAAAATTGATGGGGATGAATCCCGCAAATACCATGGACCCAGAGAACCCAGAAAAAATATCATTGTTCAAAAATATATACAACCATTTTCGAGTTACGGCCGATTTTTCGATTTTTGTATGGGAAATCATAGAATACTATTAGGTATTGAAAAATTGATGGGAATGACCCCCCAAACCAAAGACTGGGACCCCAGAAAAATTATCAGAATTCAAAACTCTCCAACCGTTTTCCAGTTACGACTCATTTTCCGATTCAAATTATTGCACAATTTTGTCCGATATAAATAAAATTTTGTACAAAAGCGGGTAGAGCCGATAAAATTTAATAGAATTGACATTTTTTTTTTTTTTTTTTGGAACCTAACACCTAACCCAATACTATTCCCAACACGTTCTACACAGCTTAACAACCCGTTACTACTGCCCATGTTCTACCTAAGTTAACAAACGTGTATGTAATCTATGTGTGGTACGTTCTGATCAGCATTAAACGTTTGTACCTCGGTGATATGATTATTAATGTAAAAGTCAGATTTATTATCATTTTTTTCTCTCATCTTCTCGAAACGAAGTTCCGGTACTCTGCTAGTAATAATATAAATTATTGTTTAGTAACTCATTGAATGTATCGAACAGGATATTATAATAATATAAATTATTCTTTAGTGACTTGTTTTTATGTCAAAAGAAAATATTTTTAAATTAAAAAAGTCGACCCGATATAAAAATGCTTCAAATAATAACTTACTGTAGGTATAATCTATTTACTTTTGTAATAACGACACAACAATATTTGCATGGACTCTTACCTGAAAGCAAAAAAGAAATAAATTTTATTTGTAAGACTCGTAAATAAAAATTCAGCCTGGCTTTAAAGTAAGGCTAAAGGTAAGGAGATCTACAATGCAAATTTTAGTACCTCTTGAAGAAGAAGCATTGCTTTAAAAAAAAAACGTGCCGTCAGTATAAATTTGAAGATTTAAAAGCTATGTTTCAAAATTTGAAGTATTAAATTAAATTGAAAATCTCATTCTATCAAAGTCAGAAAAAACGTATCGACAGGATATTATCTTGAGTATAATCGGTTCAAGCCGAAGATAAAGTTTTTATTTATCATTTTGCACAATTAGTTCAGGAGGTTCTCAGTGTCAACCACTCTTGTTACTAATCCACAAGAATGACATCTCTTAATAATAAATCATACTGATTACGTCCTCTCACGATGTCCAATTACGCAAAAGGATAACCTGGAACGCATGTCATCACAAGGGACATCTAAATCTTTTGAGTAACTTCAAATTAATCTTCTTTTTACAATTTTTCAATACCTGAATCTAGAATTGAGAGAACTGTTGATTTAATGAGGAACGCCTTTACAAAAAACAACAACACATCTCTCAATTTAAAATTAGTTATTCAAATTTCTACTGTAAACACTGTCCGCCCTATGAATGTTTTATCAAAAAATAAAACTTGAGATAATGAGATGTTACTTGAGGGTGATATCCTCACGGCATCAGAGTCCACCTGAGCTGACGGTGTAAAATAACACAAAAAACAAATCTGGAATAATATCATTTTGATTTGTAGCTCATTCTGACCTAATGACGTTCTTACATTGTGGTGATCATTAGCATTAGCCTACAAGAATACGAGGATGCCACATAATGCTGATTTACAAATTATTGAATTTTATATCTTCGATTTTCAAATTATCAATACGAGACCAAACATTTGCAGTTGTTTACCTTTTTCAAAGAAGATCGCACCCGAAATGAAGACGATGGTTTAATTGGGGATGAATTTGTCCGCTTCACTCTTCTGTTTGTCATTTTTTTCACAATTTTAACAAGTATATCATCATTTCGTGGGTTACAGATTAAAAATGTCTAAATTGAATTCAAAATCGCTTTTTGTTGCAGAAAAAATCATACTAAATAACTTCATTAAATACTAAAAAGCTTGAAAAAATATATAATGCTGGAATTCCCATTTCAACAAAGTTGCCAACAATATAGGTTAAACGTACAATTGTAATTTTTGAGGTTTAGCACACAATTTCCAAGTCTATTTGTTTAAAGAAGAAGAAACCGAGCAACATTTTGATTTTGTTTGAATAGATTTAGATTTCTGGATTAAAAAATAAAAAATAATAAAATCTTAAGAAAGAAAAACAAATTAAATGCAAAATATTATTCGTTCTCAAAGTAAAATAAAATGTTATTTTCACAATTCCAGATTAATTAAAATGAGAATACACACTTTAAAATAATTTGCTTTTATTATGTACCAGGTCTTGAAAAAGTACAATTGGTTTGTTTCTACTGAAGAATAACCAGAAGCTATGAGAATGGCTAAGTTCCAATTTCTAGGAGAAATAATTCCTCGAACACATCAACGAAGTTTCGATAGTTAAAAAGTATCCCATTTCACTGAGCTAATGTATCTTTCAATTCTCTATCGATCTGCTAATTTCTGCCTTTCCATTAATTTTAAAATTTACTTGATATAAAGAAAAACTACTTTATCAATCGCTACTAAAACTCTTATATATGATTATGGGGATGGAGAAGGACATGTCGATAATTCTGGCCTTGAGATTAAAGAAGTAAAAGGGAGTTAGGAGCCAGATTGAAAAGAGTATATCTGCTATAGATAATAGCAATCAGAATGTCTTACCAAACAAAGTGATAAGAAACGAAGATGCGTATATTTCAAGAGCTCATTGCTAAACAACACTCGAGACGAAGTTAGAGACGTTTGTTGCCCTGTATGAAAGAGAAAAGATTTTAGTGAAAGTAGTAAAAAGAAAAACAGAAATCTTATTAAAAATTATCTTCAAACTACTCTTCTTTCAAATGAAAACGTTTAATTTTCATTTTCTCTCTCCCTCTATCTCCATTTCTCTTTCCACCTCATTGAAATATACTAGTAATATGAAATCTATCAAAAAACTGTAGAACACTGTTCGGTAAACTGTAGAACTCTCTCAGTTCCGCGTAATAAATCTTACTATGATGATTTGCTAATAATGTAAAGTTGTATAGAAAAGACGGTAACCCACATATAATAATAGACTCCGATCGGATACAAAAAGAATTAATTAGATGAAGTCCACTGACACATAATGAGACTCACGTAACAACAATAGGCACCAACATATAATTAGAGTAATAATAGGTAGACAATAATTGGAATGGTGGCACATTTCATGAAGTCCGACAAATTCTACAAGAAAAGATACTTGACGGTGTATAAAACGAGGTTGTGAAAAAAAAAGATTGAAAGAACAAGAAAGAGGTCATTGACCTTTAACTAGCAAAACAAGTTCCATTCAAGGTCAAAATCCATCATGATATGTTATGTGAGTATCTGCATGTAACTATAATAAACCCAAAGAGACCTTGCACCATATAGAATGTACACGCCGTCAGTTAATAGCAACTGACGAGACTTTGTTTATACGTAGAACCGGAACGAAGATATCGGAGGATGCCAATGTCAATACAAAGACATCTGTAGGTCAATAATTGCATTGTGTATGCATTACTATAGCAGCTGCATTATACAACTTGATAATAGCAAACAAAAATAATATTCAATTCATAAATGATATTCAATCAGTACATTCTTAGAAATTCTGTGTGGTCACGGAACCAGTTCAAGAAGATGATCAAAATTGACGAAATTATGAAAGCTGAACAGTATTACTGAACATCTATGACTACAAAAAGTAAGAATTTATACATTCCAGATGAGATAAAAAGTTATCTAAAGAAACAAGTTAAAGAATTAAGAACAGACACATCGTTGTAATTCAACTAAGACTCATTCGTAAGATCTATCTGGTATTATAAAAAAACAATAAAATTTCTAATCTTAGGAATGAAATTTCGGAGGAATTTATTTGGTTGTGAGTTTAAATAGAGAAAGGGAAACATCAAAATCATGAAGAAATAATCACAATGAAATCAACAAAGCATGGCCGATACCAACGATTGTATCTACATATTTTGAGGGTTTTCGAAATTTTCTGATCAAAACGCAAGATAATATACCTCCAATTGTAAAATAGTATTGAGCACAGAAACTCCATATAATATATGGCTCAAAAAAGAGCATGGCATAGAAAGAAAAAAAAATATATGGAAAAGGGAAACAATTAACTGACATTCATATTTCCAAGTTACCATGTAACCAGAGCTATTCTAAAAATTTATTAAGATTTCATCCAAGTTGAAACAAAAGTTCTATCAAATTAAATTCTAAATTTGGTTATTTATAGTAAAAAGTTCCTGTTAAATCACTGAAGTTGAGCAACGTCCAGTGAAGTTTTACTTAGTGCGTGATCAAAAAGGTTCGCGCCTTCGTGATGGGCTATTTCCGGCCCAATCTAGGCTGGGTGGGATCAATAAGGGTAACTGGTTTGTAAATTTTCAGCGAATAAAATGTAAACACCCGTCTCGAATGACCAATAGATGTTAAAGAGACGTTAAGCTAAAATATTCCAAAGGTTCATTATTGAAAAAAATAAACCAAAAGTAATGATAGTGCTATTCTTTCATAAACTATATCTTGCAGACAATTTATGATTTAATACAGAAAACAAATAAATGTTTTCCAAATTATTTTGCTATCTAATTTTCCGTATAATATAAAACATTAATTTATTTATATAAGGTAAGAATAAATAAAAAGCTTTAACAAATTATTTAAAATCATAAATTCTAAAACTAACAAAATCTTAAAAATATAAAAAGTAGAAACTGTCGTGTTAGAAATTTAAAATTTTAAGCTCAAAAATCAACAGCGAACCAAATAAGTATTCAAATTTACACAAAACACACTAAGAATTATTTATTTAATTTAACTTTTAATAAAAATTACCAAGGAGACAGAAGATTTAAGCCGAACAAAAGTTTCAAACTAATATTTGAAAAGTGAAGTTTTTCT
Organism: Pachypsylla venusta; assembly: GCA_012654025.1. NCBI lineage: Eukaryota > Metazoa > Arthropoda > Insecta > Hemiptera > Aphalaridae > Pachypsylla > Pachypsylla venusta. Next base: position 33,003,818 of record CM022874.1, read on the forward strand.
TTGAACTTGTAAAAAGTTTCTTTTCAAAAACACAAATAAAAACGCACCAACGTGAAAAAGATGAATTTAGAAGAAAATACAAGAGCTTATTTCATAACCGACACGACCGCGATAGAGTGTCTACGATATCCTCATGAGTGCACAATCCACACTGAACCAGCAGAGGTATTCAATAACTAGTTTCACCGGGTTATGTCAGATACATTTCTGTTTTCTGGTGCTGAGATTTGTTACAACATTCATAATAATATGGCTTCATAGTTGGATTCGGTGATGTTCGGTTCCATTCGTACAAATACGTACTTGAAATTCTTCATAGTTGAGTTCAGTTAGTTGCATGATCTTGTTCTATTTGAATCTCATGCGTTGTGTTGATAATATTAACCATGTCTTCAAACTAATGTCGATAAGTTGATTAGTCTGCAACATAATTTTATGGGTCGCAACTGTTGTTCTATGCAAATAAAATTATATATCTTTCATGTCAATCACACAGAACACTATAATTATGATATTGGACGGCTAAATGTAAGTTTGAGATTTTGTTTTTCTGTTACCCGTCACGACTTTACCCACTATAAGTATAGAAAACTATGGGAACCTGTTAAATAAATTAAAATGGCGTAGAGAGTTTTCTTGTAGATAATGCAAGAATGTTTATTAATGATAATGATAATGCCTTCTTGCGAAGAAATAAATCTAACAAAAGACCAAGAAAAAAAAAACAACAACAACAAGGAAGAAGTTGGGTGGAAGAGAATTCCTCAGGAATTAACCCCGCCCTTTGAATTAACTTTTCTCTCTCTCTCTCTTTTCTTTCTTTCCTTTTCTCTCACTCTTTCTAAACTCTTCTTTTTTATGTCTCCTTCTTGTTTGAAGTTAATTCAATAAAAAGTNAAGATGTGGATGATGAAGAAATATCCTGGCAAGAATTTGAGAAAGCCTTAAATGAACTGGCCAACAACAAAGCTCCGGGAATAGATAGGATTTCGGCGGAATTATTGAAAAGCACAGGGAATATACTCAAAAGGGAACTTTTCAGATTAACATTGACTATCTGTGAAAGCGGCGAGGTACCAAAAGATTATACTAAAAGCAAAATTATCATGATACCAAAAGAAAAAGGAACAAATGTATGTGAAAAATATAGGACCATCAGCCTCCTAAGCCACTCCTCCAAAATACTGACCAAAATACTGTACAAGAAAATCGAACCATTGACTGAAAGCTACATAGGAGAAGATCAGTTTGGTTTCAGAAGATCTCGGGGAACTAGAGAAGCCTTATTAACTCTCAGAAATGTCTACGAGAAAGAACTAGCGATGTCTAGGAAAATTTATCTGGCCTTTATAGATTTGGAAAAGGCGTTTGACCGCTTAGATTAGAAGACACTGTTTGAAGTAATGCAAGAAATTGGGATCAGCTTTAAAGATAGACGTATAATATACAATCTCTATAAATATCAAGAAGCTTTAATCAGAATAGGAGGAGAAGAGGAATCTGCCAAGATTAAGAGAGGAGTGAGACAATGTTGCACACTTTCGCCCTTGCTTTTCAACATTTTTATCGAGAAGGCAATGAAAAAAATAAAAAATGTTTTTGAGACTTTAAGAATAGGAATAAACATGGGAGACCACCTAATAAATACACTGAGATTTGCAGATGACATTGCAATTGTGACCAACTCAGAAACACATCTCCAACTAGCTATAGACAACATGTCAAATGCTTTCACGGAATTTAAGCTCAAGATAAACGCCAAGAAAACAAAAATAATGGCCATGTCACCACTTAATGCCAACATAAACATTACATTACAAATATTCATATTAATAACTCAACAATTGAACAAGTATCATCCATTAAATATTTGGGAAGTATTATATCAGAAGAAGGAACTTGCACAAAAGAAATCAAAAGTAGAATAGCCCAATGCAAACAAACATTTATGAAAAAGTTCGCTCTACTTACCAGCCTTGTGCACGAAAAAGAATTTTATCAAAACATATGTATGGAGCGTGCTACTGTATGGCAGTGAAAGTTGGACAGTTAATACAATGGAACAAAATAAATTAAATGCAGTGGAGATGTGGATCTGGAGGAAGTCAAATGGACGGATAGAGTGACCAAAGAGGAGGTTCTTGAGAGAGTAGGAGAGAAAAGACAAATATTAAACATCATCAGAGAAAGATCACTACAATTAATAGGGCACCATCTTAGACATAGAAGAATCGTATATGCAAGTTTGGAAAACGCCTATATTGTTCAGAAAAAACGGGGACGCCCAAGGCAAACTCTCCTGAAAAAAGCCATCGCCAACTCGGGATCCTTATCCTTCGAAGATATGAAAAGTAAAGCTACTGATAGAGACCTATGAAAAGGCATCATCCTACGTTGTGAACCGTCAGTTAGGTGATAAAACCAATCAAGTGATTGTAAGAAAAAAAAATGCCTTCAGGGAAACTGGGATAAAACTCGCTTAGTTAAACACTGGAATGGCTTTCGCTGGGCGGTTAGTTTGTCAGCAGAATATTATAGAGATACAGCACGGAATATACAGATGGTGGGGAAGGTAGGTAATGTTTTGAAGTTGAGATAGAATTTTTTTATCTTCAAATAATTGTTGAAAATTCAAACTATTTCTTTGACAAAGCCACATAGCCCACATTACAAATCATTTTAATTAAAATTAATTGTTATTTATGTCACTTTTTCAAATTCTTCATAAAGTTTAATTAGACAAAGTTTCGTACATTTTATGAAAGAAATGTATAAATATATATACTCTAAAAAGAGTACAAAGTACGCCACAAACTTTTGAATGAAAAAGGAAACAAATCTAAAACTTTGGTGAAAAATATAGATTCTTTTCTTTTTGGATATAAGGAATTTTGAAAAAGAAAAGAAATTTTGGGGATACAGATAAGAAATGTATCCTCAAATGAAGAAAAAGATAAGAAATGAAAAAATGCATAGCACATGAAAAGGAAAAATGCATTACTGACAGCAGCAAAGACAAAGGTTCATTTTTTTTTTTTTAAAAAAATCATTTTCTTAAAAAATATTTTTCAGCCTGAATATTTGAAATTTAATGCAATATTTTTCCTACTCCAAAATAGAAAGGTAGATGTTATGAATTTACTTAAAGTGACATACTTTCGGATTTAAGGAGTATTTTAAATAAGGAGGGTTCCTCGTTCCTCGGAGCCATTTTTTTTCTCATTGTATGAAGAATTTTGCATCCTTCAAGCAACATTTAAACCAAAAAAATATTCCCAAAACCTAATAAGAGAAACATAGAAGTTGTATTTAATACAATATTAATTGAAATATATTTGCAGAGGAAAGAAAGATAAAAAAAATGATAAGAATTTCAAATTTGAGCATTTTATTCATACATAAATAATAAGAGCTAACAAAAAGTTGGGAACAGCTCACAAGCTTACAGAAACTCACGTCAAGATGGTGGTTGGAAAATTTTAAATAACGAAAAAAAAATAAAGAAGCAGCAAGTGTGACGAGGAAAGATTCATTACAGTGAAACACCTTTGTTTTCTAATCTGAAATATTCCAGCATTAACATTCTAAGGAATATGAGAACAGTGTTGGATGCATAAATAGAACTGTTTTGAATAAATTAGAGCGTTCCAGAAATGAATAAAATATCCCTGAAATAATGCGAAAATGGTTCCGGGAGAAAAACTGAACAATCTCCACTTAACAGATATCTATAAGTATCGGTGTAAGAATGGGATATGGATTTAACTTCGAAATTTACGTCGAAAATGACCATACCTCCCATTGATTTTGCAATTTATTCGGTGACTACTTTATCCAGCTGATTCATCATTTTCTTTCTTATCTCATCTCTCTCTTATAATTTCATTCTATAATTCCTACTTCATTGGAGCTTTACGATAAATTTAAAAAGCTTTTACTTCTTACGTCTTTGGCAAAAAAAACTTGATATTTCCGCCTGACAATTAGTGGCCAAAGTTCTGGGTGAAAGTTTAAAAAACAGTTGAAATTACTCTATCTATTATGCCTCTAAGAGGGACATAATGTCCCTTTTTTCCCCTTCTGTATAGCAAAAAAATTCCTCGCGAACACTTTTTACTCCCATAGGAAATTTTCAAATTCCCAAAACACAATCATAATTGTGTTGGTCGTTAGATCTCAGAGCTCACCATATTCTATGTTTTCTATGTCAATATTAGGTGCTTCTAGCTCCTCTTTTACTCGTAAAGAACAAAAGTTAAAATAATTATTTTTATATGTCCATTTGAGAATATTTTTTTATCACTTGCAAATGTTCTATAACGATGTTCTCTACCAGTTTCAAAGGTAACAGCATACGTTTTAATGAAAAGCAAAGAACACCTCAACAACCTCATTAATATAGACTTGTTTTTCCAAAGGAGATTCTTTCTACTTTTAGAGAGAAAAGAGATCAAAACTACAAATGTCTGACATTTGTCTGAAAAATGTAATGAATAATAAATACTATAGTGTGCTTTCTTTTAGCTTTATTACGCTATGTGAAAAACTAATGGGACCTTTGGGGAAAACTATTGCACACTCCAAAATGAGATTCGCAGAATTTGTGGAAATTTCACTGTCGGTTGAAACAGATTTCTGTATTTTTAATATTTTATTATCTGCTTCAGGTTGGATATAGTTTTGAGAAACACCAATGTGGGTAATAAAAGATTCAAAATTTTATATGTATGTCTGATAAGTGTATGATGCAACGCTTGAGAATTAAATTCAAAACCAGAATTCAATTCAAAACTTTTTTGTTCTAAATGTATCAAGGTAGGGATATCATGTTCAATACGAAACACTTATATTATAAAGAAACGGAACGTTCAATAAAACTCATATTGATATTGAACACATGACTGCAAATACAGAACTTTTATGATCCAGTTCATGCACTCATTGAAACAGCATGTGCCATGCAAATTTTAATACTATAACGCGAGTCTTGCATTGGAGTAAAAAAGTGGCAAACAGTGCTGCCAGGTGGTTTTCACAAAATATGGGAAATTAGCAAAGAGATAAAATCCCAGTTTATCAACTTTGTATTATAACAAAATCCTCTCCAGACTCAAGGTTAGGTACCCTTCTAGAAACGTGTCACATTCTCAACATTCAAAAAATATCATTGAACCATTTCATAAAAGTGTGATCATAATCATGTTATTCGCCATTTCCCAGGATTCAAAATTCACGACTTTTTGGACAAGTCTGGTACAATATTACCATGGGAAACTCTTTAGGTTACATTTCTCCTCATTGATCTCACAAAACACAACTGGTAAATGCTAAAACGAATCTGCTGAGATGCGCGTCATTTTAGGTTCACAAAACTGAGGGAAAAAATAATATACAGTCATCAAAGACCAAAATGGTAATCTGACTTTCACACTTAATATTAAAGATTGAACCGGTTGAAGAGGAGAATAATATTTAGAAAAAAGTGGAGACTTTTAGTAAAAGAGGAAAAAAAATATGTATATCTAATTCAATATGGAAAGAAATATGATGAAGATTCGTTGAATAGGGGCATTTGAAAATTTAGAATCGAATCAAGGAATTTAATACTGACCAAATGAAATATGGTAAATGAAAAGATGAGGTAAAAATAATAAATCACCTTTTAATAATGGTTTATAAGAGGTTCTAAACCTGAAAGATAAAGACAAAGTCTTTTAATAAAAATATGAAAAATGAAATGCTTAGAGAAGAAGAAATAAATAACTACGTGCTTCTCCATATTGAAGAAATGCAAATATTTTCCTTCGTTTTCATTTTCTATTTGCTTTTCTTATTAAAAATATTTTCTTTTAGATATTTCTTCTTCTCTTTTCAGAAAATGTATTAATTATTAAGAAAAATGTTTTTTCACAAGGGATGATGGGAAGATTGAAAAATGTGGGAATAATTTTATGTGCCTACCCAGATAAGTGGTTATCCCGAAAGTGAAAATGCTTTGAAATACTTTTCTGTGTTATTTCAATAAGCGTATTTTTTTTAAAAAAATATTGTCAGGTAACTTAGCACATGGATTTATTGTTTTGTTTCCGTGGACCTTAGTAGGCCAAATTTTTATGATAAAAAACATCATACATCTTACTCAACGTATACGAACTTAAAATACATTTACATCGTCCTGCATATTTTTAAAGATTCACAATTTTCCATGTCTTTCCTACTTTGAAAACATCTTGGTTCATCGTTTTGTTAAGCTCCAAAGCATTTCTATGGAAAATTTCTCTAACTCAATAATTCATTTTGAATGCTTGCGCCATACTTTAAGCATTCATAGCTTCTTTCACGATAACTTTTATGGGTTTTAATAATATCTTTTCAACTGTAAAAGGTTACCTGTGATTTTGTTTCTTATCATAATGTATTGCAGTCCCATATCTACAATATTTATGAAGAACCATTTACTTGAATACATTATAAAAGATATATGCACGATCCTAACTCTTCTTGCAATTTCTTTCATTTTATGTTGAAAGATGAAATATATTATAGTTTGTCTTTTACTTTCTTTTCCAATACAAACACATACATAGAGAAGTAAAATAATATAGTTTCTTCAATTTGAAGAATTTCATAATGTTTTCTTAGTTTTCATAAAAGTATCAATTTCATGGGGTTTTCATGAATTTGACTTGGTAATATGTGTACCCATCAGATTGGATTATTACATTAATTCCTATTGCTTTCGTACTCGTTGAATAATCAAAAAAATACCTATACCTGTTTTGGGGCAACAAAAGATAATAACAGTAAAGGAGAGGATTTTCCTTTTTTGTATCAAGAATGGTTCTTTTGATTTTCCAAATTCCTGGGTTCATCAGATATTGATATATTTGAGTTTGAACATTGAGCAAGTGTCTAACTTTTCCATGATCCTGAGTATCTTCAGCAACCAATTGTTCTTTTCCTCAATCCCTTTATATCTTTATAACTATTTTTTACCCTCCAATATTCTTATTTTTTTACAGAAAAAGAAAATGATAAAAAAAACTTGAACTTATGTTCTATAATTTTAATATATTATTCGATACCTGTATTTCGGATTTTACTCCATTCTCAAGGATGAACATTAGATTCTTAAGGACTAACTTACATATAGAAGATATCAGTTTTTCCTTTTTTGTATTAAGTGAATTAAGTTAGTTAGTCCGAAATACGCGTATCGAATAATATATAAAAATTGTAGAACATAAATAATAAATTCATTAGATTCGTAAAACATAAAACACTTGACGTGTTTTTCATTTCATGTATTAGATAGGTTCTACCATCAAGTGTCTTAAAGGTTTACTTTCTTTGAATCTTATTTTTGGTGAAGTCTTCTAGTATGTGCGCAAATAAATTTTTGCTTCTGAATTACATTATAAGTTTCCTATATTGTATTATTTCACCGAATTTCAATGAAAAGAATTACAAACATTGGAGAAGATTGATTACATCAACCGATATGGTGGAATCCGGAGAATGAAAAAATAATTTATTGAAGAAGATTTTCAGTGTCAATGTTTTGCGTTATTTTCCTGCGTTATTGGGGGAAATAACGCAAAATATAGACACTGAAAATTAAAAAAATTACAAAAGCACGTTAATTTTAACGTGCTTTTGTAATGGGTACAGCAGAAGAGAATTTATCGTTCAGCAATTTTACTGAAAGTTGTATTACCAATAGTATAAATAAATGATAAGATTTTACAATCTTAATAGAATCAACCTTTTCCATAAGAAAAGGTCTTTTTGTTTTATATTAGTCATTACATTAAATTTGAAACACAATCGAAAATGAAGCACGTACTATTAATAGAATTGTTTAAACCATTGCAAGCAAATATCCATTAACACATTTAATGAATCAAAAGTAATTAAAAAAAGGAAGATTGTCTCAACATAATGTTATGGGGATATTAGGGGAAACTGTCTCTTCTGGTGCAACCTTTTGCGTTAAGAAAAATGTTGTGGAGATTAAATGGTTATTACTATTGTTTGTAGCACTGTGTTCTGAATACATTCTCTGCAATTATAAGTTCAAGAATGATATTGCACAAAAGTTCTTTTTGTAGGAAAACCAAAAGGAATTAACAAATTGCAACTATGTTAGGCCCTTGTTTTAATGTTGATTTTACAATGACTAAAATGTATTTTCTCCATTTGAGAAAAAATAGGAATTGCGTAGAATACCTACTATTATTTTAAGAGGAAAATCTCAACGTGATAAAAAATCAATAATAACTTGACCACTCTCGTATTCTATGTGGTTAGTTTGAGATATAGATCCCTCATTCAAATTTTAGGAATGAAAACATGGCGTTCAGCACTATTTCTAGCATGCCGTATTCGGACAAGGTGACCCTAATACCCAATCGTATCTTTTACCTTCAAAATTCCTTTTCATTTGATACAACACCGACGTTGATCAATACAGATTATTTATTAGTCGTTCCCGAGCTATCTTGACAAAAGAAGAAAAAATCAGGTAATTTGTAAAATTCTAAACCCGCACTAATGATAACGGTACTAAGTCTTGCACCTGGCGAAAATAAAGTCATAATAATTTGTCAAAGCCGTAGTTTGAGTCAATTCACAACCATATCTTACTGTTCTTGATATTCTAATGGATGCCCAGCATCTAGCCAAAGTAGAATAATGTTGATATACCACCTAGCGCGGGAGGAACAAACAATTACAATGTTCCTTCTATGAGAAAAAGGGTGAGCAATAAAAAAGTATTCAAAAGTTAAGGTCAAAAGCTGTTGTAAAAAGATCATAAATTTAAATTTATGTTTAGTTCTTGAATTGCTTATTTTAGTTGGATGTGAGGGTTACAAGATCCACCGAGATTTTTCAAATCTTCTCCCAAAGCAGTATCTTACTTTTGTTTCATTTTTTTATCGCCCATTAAGGTAAGTATTGCTTTCTATTTCAAAAGGAATATAAAATATACTGGCTACTCCCGCTTCGCTTGGCGCTTTAGAGTCATAATCGTTCCTGTGTTCATAGTATTCTATGATTTCCCCTACAAAAATCGAAAATCGGCCGTCACTCAAAAACGGTTGGACAGTTTTTTGCATGTCCAAAATTAATGTTTAAAAGGCCAGCTTAAACTTTTTCGCTTTGAGTTGATATGTTGTCGCAACATATTTTAAGATATCGGAATGACGAAATGAATTTGCTCAAAAATCGAAAAATCGGCCGTTCGAGAAAGGTTCGACATTTTTGAATTCTGATAACTTTCCTTCCGCGATTTATGGTTTTGGGAGGGAGTGTCCATTCTCATCATTTTTTCGATATCTCTTGCAGTTATAGCTGTGCGTACTCGAACTTTGTTTCGAGAAGATGTGAGAAACATTGAGGATATATGTGAATTTTACTCATATCACCGAGGCATTACCATATAAACGCCATCTGACCAAACTACACATAGATTACATATTAAAATTTCACGTTTGTTATACTCTGTATAACCCGACACTACTCGCCAGTAGGGTCTGTTGTTGTATGCTGTGTAGAACGTGTTGGGAGTAGTATTGGATTAGGTTCCAAAAAAAATGCGTGTTGAAGCTTGCTGGGTTTAGGCTGGGTCGGCAGACTTCAACAGGCATTTTTTTTAGAACCTAACCCAATACTTTTCCCAACTCGTCCTACTCAAAACACTTGGTGCTCAGTTCTATTAAATTATATCGACACTAACCGCTTTTGTACAAAATTTTGAACCTAACCCAATACTTTTCCCAACTCGTCCTACTCAGCACACTTGGTTCTCAGTTCTATTAAATTATATCGACACTAACCGCTTTTGTACAAAATTTTGAACCTAACCCAATACTTTTCCCAACTCGTCCTACTCAGCACACTTGGTGCTCATTTCTATTAAATTATATCGACACTAACCGCTTTTGTACAAAATTTTGAACCTAACCCAATACTTTTCCCAACTCGTCCTACTCAGCACACTTGGTGCTCAGTTCTATTAAATTATATCGACACTAACCGCTTTTGTACAAAATTTTGGTATAAATCGGATAAATGGTGCACAAATTTTAATATCCGTACTAAAATCGGCCATAACTCAGAAACGGTTGGAGAGTTTTGAATTCTGATATTTTTTCTGGGTTACAGTGTTTGGTTTGGGGGGGAGAGATCTCATTCCCATGAATTTTTCTATATATTTTACCGTGTCTCATAGTATTTATTCCAAGAGTTTCCATGCCAAAATCGGCGTAACTCGAAAACGGTTGGAGAGTTTTGAAGTCTCATAATATTTCTGTGTTCTCAATGTATGTTTTTTTGGGTAAGGGTCTATTCCCATCAATGATTTCCCAGACAAAAATAGAAAAATCGGCCGTATCTCGGTTGTAAAGTTTTTAATTCTGATAATTTTACTGAGGTCTCAGTCTATGGATTTTTTTTTTTTTTTTTTTGGGGGGGGAGGGGCTATTCCCATCAATATTTCTATATACCAATTTTGTAAAAATCGGCCGTGCTTCGAAAACGGTTGTAGGGCTTTTAATTCTGATAACTTATCCTGGGTTTAAGTCTATGGTTTGGGGGGGGGGGGGGGNGGTTGGGGGGGGTCCATTCCCATCAATTTTTCTATATCTCTTACCGTTCTTACTAAACAATTAGTATTCTTTAAATTTTATTGAGGCCGATTCGCATTTGTAACCCTGAAATGGCTAATCACAATTTTGCAAAATATGTCCTAAATGAAGGAGTTTGAGTTGATATGTTGTAGTAACAAAATTTAAGATTTTGTCCAAAATTCGGAAAATTTAGGGAAAATGATTGGAAAATCGGCAGAAAAAGCGGTCGTATCTAAAAAAAAGGTCTATTACCTTCCCCGGGTAAAAACAAATAAGTGTGCAATGTTTCGTGCGATTCCGTGCTGTAGTCCTTAAGTTATAGGCGAACAAAAAAACAACAACAGACATTCACTTTTATATACATCGATTTTCATAGTTTGAAATGTCTGAAAAAGCCTGTTTTTCGGTTTTGTTTTTTTGATGAAATGAATTTTCTGCATCATCTGAAAATTATGTCCAGTCTGAAACTCTCCAAAATATTACCCCCAAACTAACTAACAATGATCTATTGAAGTTATGCAATATTTTACGGTATTTTTTTAATATTTTTCTTAAATTTGGCTTAACTTGACACCCGCATGGTACAACCTCACTGGACGTTGCTTAACTTCAGTGATCTAACAGAAACTGTTGTATTCAACGTGCCACATAGAGGCTGGCTGTATTTTATTATTAAATTGGGCTGTATTTTATTATCACAGATGTCTAAAATTGCCAGTGTAAGAAACTTCAGGACGAGAGACATTTGTCACTCTTTTAACAATATAGTTAATGTATTTCCTCCTCCAATCGAACAAAGTGGAGTTTATTAGCAATTGGCGAAGTCCAGGGAACAATAGCAATAGATGCTAGACGCATGCTGATTAACAAAGAAGTTACATTATGGATCACGAGTTGGAGGTATTTTAGTGAAAAATATCCTGGTCCAAAAAAAAAAAATTATGCAGTATCTAAATATAATGAAATAATTATTCAATAATAAATTGTGTATCAACTACTATTAATTTTATTAAGTTATGGAGCACTTTCGTCTATAACGACATTCTCAACATAAAATAACAATTATGTTATGTGTGACAAATTGACATTTTGGAGGAGGAAGCTCTGACCACACGAAGTCCATTGCTAAACATGAGTTTTTGAAGAATTTAATTTTATAATATACCGTTTTCGGTACTACTTTCAATGGGACTAAAATTTGAAATGCAATGAAAATTATTTCAGTCTGTTAACTACACAGAGATTTGTAAAGCCGAAGAAGAAATGGTTTAAAATATTTCCACAGCAAGAAGGGGGAAGAAAAAGATACCGGACAACTCAAGTGCAATGAAAAACAATCTGATTGCATTTGCATATGGAAAGAAACAATTATAAAATGGAGATTGTTGAGTAAATTAACGCATGAACAATTTGTGGCACATGTTGCAAAATGCACAGACCTTATGCTTCGATTATTTTTAATAACATTTTCCAAAATTTTTGTTTGTAACTATAATATGCTTTTTGTTTTAAATTTTACTTTAGGGACAAAAGGTTCCTGTGGGTGACAGACACTGTGACATTGTATCCAGCGAAATGAAATGAGACTGAAAAGAGATTGGGCCATAAACATATCTGTTTCCAAGAATTCACTTTGAAAATAAAATATGAAATACTATTTCTGAGCGCAATATTAGTTATTATACAGAATAGCGGTGCATTGTGTGGATACTTTTTATTCTTCTAGCGTTTCACAAACGGGCTTTTTTTCTCTTTTCTTCAATATACAGCAACAGAATATCTTTATCATGAAGGTTTCATGTCCACAGAGTCCTATTCAGAGTGTTTCTCAAATTCATGAGGATGAAATTGCATGTGTTGGCTGGGTTTGAACTCACCATCAACTGTTTATCAGTCAGAGCGCCTTATCACTATACTAATAACCCTTTAGGATTTGGTAGTAAATACCATTGTTTTTAGACAGTTTCGTGAAAACTGCTAATAAGGCAAGACCCGCTAATTGTGTATTACGTTTCAACCAAAGTTTCGTGGTTCGTGATTGGCATAAAAATGACATACGTTCCAAATTTTCATTCTGTAGCATCTTCCTTAAAATATCACAGACCGACGTACACACACAAGGACCAATGGCTGAAACTGAGTATTAGGCCTCTAAAGACCTCAAAACATGTTTTGGAATTGAATTAGAAAATTTCAGCCTATATTACAATATTTTCCTTTTTATAGGATAAGGAAAAAAAAACTGTGGACTGTGTACGGAAACATTAATGTGCAAGTTTGACATTGTCCCGATTTTTTAGATTTTTTTTTTAAAAGTCAACTTTTTCACAGTTTAAAAATTATGACAGGTAAAAAAATAAAATAAAAATTACTTTTAATCCTAACCATAAAGTTTAATGTTTGAAACTTTCCAATGTATGTTTATCAGCAGAATGAAAAATTAGCATTAATTTGTATAGGTACATTATAACATGAGGTTAGCATTTTAGGCTTGGAAAAGTCAAAAAACAACTTTCAGATAAAATAAAAGTTTTAAAAAAACAAATTAAAAGCCATTGGAATGAAATGCAAAAAGGTGAACTAGATTTATAAACACACAACAGAGAAACACAAGTTTCAAACTTCAAATGTTGACTTTTTATTTATGTAGGTACTCGTACTTTGAAACGGATGTATCTATCTCACTTTTTGTAACAGGTTTGTAAAGACATTCAGCAGAATTCTGACTTAAGAGGTGAAAGAACGGTAAAAATCTCATGGAAATCCTTACAGAAAGAAATGAAGTTATCCTTACAATAATTTCGGGGAGGACATTATTAATATAGCATTGTGAACTGTTAACCTCACTTACCTCGAGAAGAACACTGACCTAAAATATGTCTAAATTTAAATCTCAAATTTGGAGGGATAATCAGTTAAATCGAAGCAAATGCGTATAATTAATCAATTACTTCGCAGTAGGTATAAGCATATGCTCGATTATTTTTACATATATTCTCAACTTCTAAGCATTTTCTATAGTAAAAGCATTTGCTCAGTTTTTATGCATACTACTCAATATAACCCATATTGAGTTCAGGGACAGGAATGTATTTTGGTGTATATATCTTTTAGGGCTTGTAACAGCTTTCTCCGTTGATTTTTCTAACGTGTCAATGGAGAGGAATAGAATATTCCTATATTTTTTTAAAGAAGAAAAATATTATAGGGATTGCTGACTAACCTGAGCGACACTCCATCCTCAAAGACCCAATTATTACACTGAATTTAAGGAATACTCATGCGACAAAATCAAATTTACAAGTATTTAGGTGTGGACCTCTGAAATAAAAATAAAATAAGATTGAAGCACTCTCCTGAGTGCTCACTGAAGGCTAAACATATCTTGAAATTCCAATTTCCACAATGTCTGTAAAGATAAGAAATGACGAATCACCCAAGAGAAAAGAGAAGAAATTTCCTGAGTCTAAAAAACGTATGCAGAGCAAAACGGAGAAGAAAAAAAAACTTGATTGTATTTTAATCTGACATAACAGAAACACGAAGATGATTTATGATACAGATAAGAAGGAAAAAATGTACGCACCACAACTTAAGAGCTTAAGACGAAGTAAAAAGCAGAGGAAGGATCAAATTGAAAAGATATGCTTCTCTCACCTCATGAGACCCCATGTTAAGAGTGGAAAATATTTGGTGATCAAAACAACCGCAAAAGGGTTCGCTGAGTGGGATGCGAGAAAATGTACGATAGAAGGGTGCTCTCAGTAGGTCTGCGAGTGGATCCTGAGAATGTCCGGTGATCTTAAAAAGTGTAGAAGGATTCCCTGACAAGAAGAATTCCACAATGACATCACTTTATTCCTGCTGGTTTGTGCTAATGATGTTTGGTTTTATTGATATTGGTCGACATGTTATCGATTTTAGAGAGGAACATAAAAATGTGTTCAGTAGTATCAGAAAGAACATATTGTATATGGCTATCCTCATTGGAATTAGCGACGTACTTAAACGTCGTTGTGGAGGCAGAGTGTGTAGCATTCTCATAAATGATTTTCAAAGCTCTGTGTTTAGAATGTTTAGATTTAGATACAAACTCAAAAGACATAATCGAAAAAAGTGAGATCTAATTTTACCTCTACGATTTCCTTTAAACGCCTGTTTGTCTGCTTGTTTCAGTTGAACGCCTAAACCGATTTTGGTGAAACTGATTAGATTAGGTCTTATCGAGCCACCAAGAACCACATGGGGCAATCTGAACCTAGTGAAGTATGCAGTTCGTGGAGTTGAGTTAGAAAATTCAAATCTGGACAATCTGAGCATAATTTAGGGACCACAATGTGTATACCTACCATCTGATGTAAAATTAAACAACCACTTCTCTTACCAAGAAAAGGATCTACTGATGTAAACCTTATGCAAACAGTCAAAGTAAAGAAAATGTATTGAGGGAATACTATTGAAAAGTTGAGGAAATAATTTTTATTGAAGGTATGTTTAATTCCCCAGATAATTCCTTTGGGGTTTCCTTTTCGCATTTCTAGTTTTATCCCTCCTATCTTGAACATATAATATCTTGGATTCCCCATTCAGCATGTTTAAGATATATTACTTCTTCCATTGAAAGTTCAAGTTGTTGATCTTGGGATTTGAAAACAAACATCAGTATAATTCTATCTATAAGTATTTTCCGAAAGGAATTCACGTATGCGTAATACTTGAAAGAGAAAAACAGGAATTATGTTTGTTGCACAACGTTAAGAAAATAAAATGAACGAGCTATACGCTATATTCTCAATCACTGATAACTGTATTATCTTTATTATTCTTTCTACCTTATAATATCTTATCAAAGGCGGTTATTCAGTTCCCCGTACGTTCAGCAGTGCACTGTATCCAAATGAATTTTGACTATCAACAAAAACCTCCACGTGGCAAAAGCTAAATTCAAAGTTCATATTAGTTTGGATATGAAGAATTCTTAGCCCGATTCCATCTATTCGCACCATGAAACATTTATTATGTTTGCTACGAAATATACATATTTAACAAAGTTCAACAGGCATCTTAGAGACATGTTTCTATGTACATAAAAACAGATGTTACTCACGAGTCCATAGCCTTCATTGTTTATCCAGTCGTCTTATGAGTCAAGCATGTGGTCTAATTTTTTCAGATACACATTACAACTCACCAAAGTATTCATCGATATCAGATGTATGGTATGCATAAGGGTACTCGCCAATAAACACAAATTTTCTTATCTTATTGCATAGCACATAGCACACTTCTTGTCATGTATATTTTTCCTTGCATATTACTATGCTATTAGAAGTAAGTATGGGCTTGTTTGCGAGCACCCTAAACCCTGAGGGACTAATAACCATACTTTTTATTTACATGGAAAGTTCACTACTCGATCCCCCTTGGTTTGTTTCCTTGCAATGAAACTTCCATTATGTATTCAATTTGGTGACACTCAAAGTTTGTACCATTACTTTGATACAGTTAAGAATTGTCTTTCATGCAGCATTATTAGCGCAGCAAGAAGTGAAGAGGGCGAGTGCATCATCATGTAGCTTGCTATGGAGAAGAAAATTAACCTCATCTGTTACCCTATCCGGCACGAAAATTTACCAGGCCCCAGCCTGGGCGAACTAAATAATTGAAAATTTTAATTAAAACAAAACAGGAGCTAAATTACATTTGTGGTCATATTTATTATCTCGAATTTTTAGAATTTAAAACAAATTTTCAAATAGGTCGAAAATTCCATGGAAGAAGTGAATTTTAATCGAGGACTATAGCTGTGAATTTTATATTTTACGTAAAAAGTGCAAACACGTGGCAATAGATTCATTCATTAAAAACAACCAATTCATATGATAAAGATGTATAAAATTGAATCAGTTAACTTAAAAAGGGCACAAGTCCAAATTATTTTGATGAATATTTAGCTCTATAACCTACTGAGATCTACACATGCAGAATAGGTACAATTTATTTGTCTTATTTCTTATTTTGGTTCACGTATATTTTCTCTTTATTGGGAAATGTAATGTGCAATAGTCCTCACCACTAGTGGAGGCAGCCTCTACGATAAATAATTAATAATAATATTGTGAAAGAAGGAAAACTCTGCTAAAAAATTACCCCCCCCCCCCACCATAATATTGGACCCCAAATTTCACATATATACCAAATTTCAAGTCTCATTACCTAATGAAAACCGCTAAAAAGCGGCAAAAACCGCCAGCGGTATATTTGATTGCACCCAAAAATTTCGGATTTTACTGAGACCCCAAATATGAATATGACATACATATATAAAATTTCAAATCTCTAGCTCTTACCATTCTCTTTTTAGACACTAATACTGAAAACCGCTAAAAAGCAGCAAAAACCGCCAAGGGTGTAATTCGATTGCAACCCAAAAGTTTCGGGGCACAATAATTAGACACTAGATGAGACCTATCAACCGAATTTCATCCAAATCGGTCAACGCTAGGTAGCAAAAGTGCCCATCACGACGTACGGCGCGGCGGATGAACGGTTTTTATTCAATTTTTGAATTCTACGTACCTTGAAACGTAAAATATCAAATGTTGATGGGGGGTATTTTTTTTTTTTTTTTATCGTGACGATTGTAAAGGTTCATCATTGAAAATAATAAACCAAAACAATACCATACTGAGTGACCAGAAAAACACGGCGGACCAGGACTTCGGTGATAACTTATTCAATAAGAAAAATCGATATGGGAGTGGGGACAAAGAGTAACATATTATTAGGTGAGTGGTTCATAAGAGTAACTCCAAAAACGGCATGACAAATATTGTGCACCTAACATTATTCAAAGGAAATTCCCCCACGATCATTTTTGTTTCCCTAACTAAAATAAATGGTACGGAAAACCGTACTAGACTTTCTCTTCCTTAATCATTCCATCAGACTACACAGAATGCAGATGTTGTTCTTCTAAAGTTTTAAGTTTTTTAGTTATTGTTATACTTCTATTTTTTGTTGATGTTGACCATTATTTTAAAAAGATTTTGCAGCCTTCGGCTGCGGACTTTGCTCTTTAGTGA
>CM022874.1:33025358-33060673 GCA_012654025.1 Pachypsylla venusta
TTTTCAAAATTCAAAAATGACCCAAAATTTTGAAAATATGGCCCAAAAGCAATATGGCCGAATATATTTGATCTTTATTTTGGCCTTTGGCTTCCCGTCAAACAATTTTTTCAGCCAAAGTATCTCTAAAATTTCTGCACGAATACAATACTTTATCTTCTATGGAAGAGAAAGTAAAAATTGATAAAAAAGTTATACCGCTATGTATTACCGTTACTTTTGTTCCCACCTCTCGTATTTTCTCTTTTTTTATGTCCATAAAATTATTGCTGAGGTTTTTCCTTGGAAGTTATTAAATCCTGATCCCTGAAGAAACTTTTAACAAAATAAAGACAATTTCAAAAGAATCCAACCCCTCGCTCCTTCTACATACGAGGAAATTATTTACATTAAACAACTCCAAATTTTCCCTATACCCATGTGTAAATTTCAGGGCCGTTCTTTTTTACTGACAAATTGAATTAGTTTTGAGTGGTAGACACTTTTAATGAAATGGGCTGAGTGTATCTGTCAACAGAATTATTTTCAGTTTCAATCTGCTAAGGTATTTTTTGATTAATCTCTTTAGTGTGAAAGTAGAGTTGACAGGCAAGTAAAGTAATTTGTCTCTGCTCGTAGTTCGCAGTATGGAAGAGTGACATATAATACATTCACAGGAAAATAGTTTTATTCTGACAAATGGTGCAGAAACTGTCTTTTCAAAAAAAAAAAGTTCATGCATCTATTGCGACATTCACGCGAAAATATTTCTACGATCAACATAAAATATAATGGACATTAAAAATTAATATATCTTCACTTGACTAAAAAATGTAAAAGATGTTAATTAGAGAGCTAACTAATTTTGTCCCCCCTGAGAACATCGTCAGAGCTAGGTTAGTATCAGAGTCAAGTGAAGATGCAGTAATTTTTAAGCTTCATTGGTGCTTTACTAGACATATCCCAAAATAATACTGTAAAATGTATAACTTCCTGCCGAACCCCAAACCAAGCTAATTCTAAGCATGTACAAGTTTCATAAAATATGGACAAGGCATTCAAAGGTTATCGTGAAACGAACAGACAACCAAATGTTGAAAAGAAAATCGTGGACTCAAAACTAGACCGAAGGCCAAACTGGAAAATATTTCGGACTTTTTCAGAATTTTTCAAAAACAAAATTTATGTTCTTACGGTATTGCTATCTACATATAAACAAAAACCCATGTTTTGTATAAATATGATAAGGTATCTTCAAGATAAAGTTGGCTGAAGTTTTACAAACTTAATTTCAAATAAATACATTAGGATATGAACATACAGTTTGTTTTCTTAATTTGCATTTTATATTTAATTAGACTATCTGGTATACAGAGTGTAACGGAACAAAGTTCTCCGAAGAAGAAAAAAAAGCTTCCCAACAGAAGCTTATAACCCCAAAGTTACAGTTTTCCATAGTTTTTTCATGATTTTTTTTCAGTGAAATATTAAATCAATACTAATAGTAATTGACACACATTTAAGCTAAATCTAAGTTGATTTTAAACGCATAATGTACTTTTTTAGTATTAATAGTTTCTCCTATGAAATTTTTAACTGCACATTAGTTATCAGTGTTCTATTAATTCAAAATGGAATAGGTTTGTATTTAGAATGATAAGTTTTCGTATTTTAGGAATATTTTGTAAAAAATAAGGAGGGTTCCTTGAAGCCACATTTTTATCATTCTTGATTAATCTTGCACCAAAAAAGTAAGAGAAGAACCTGGCGCTTTTTTCTACACTCTATATAATAATGATAAGTATGGTTTCCAATCCAAACAAAATTACGTTGACTGCACTGAAGCTGAAGGCAAAATGCAAATTATTCTTTTTCAGAACGCACTGCAAATTGTCAGAAGGTATCTTGTAGATGGCAAAGTGCATGATGGCTCAATGGTGTACATTATGTTAATCGGAATGACTTAAATTTAAAATGGAAATCTTGAGGATAACATTGTGATCCTAAGATATGTTCACGAGAAAGAACTGCATTACCATCAGTATCATGTTTGGTGATAGCCAGAAGTATATTTTTTATGCAGTTTACGTTGTTAATCATCATCATACGCCTATGCTTGGATGCTAATAAGTAAATAGACCCTAAGGAACTTGTCATTTACTAGAGTAGAATTACATTATTAAAATCAAACAAAAACAAGGGCGTAGCCAGCATCTGGCCTACGGGGGGGGGGAGCTGANCAAATTTACCAAATGCGATTCAACGATGCGACAAGTTTGCCACAGTTACATTTGATTGTTCACAGTGGGGCTGTTGGATTAGGGACAAAATGTGGCATTTATCGTATTTCGGTACTTGATGACTTTTTTGCTTTCAAAAATAATTTTATCTAGTGTAAATTTAAGTTGCCCCTTCCGTGCTGCATACTCTCGAGAATTTCTAGGGGGGACAGCTGCCCCCCCCTGCCCCCCTTCCTATGCCCATGAACAAAAAGGTGTGTCTTGAAAATGCGAAAGCGGTTCCGGGGTATAATATTTTCAAACAAGAAAATGTTACAAAACATATTATAATAATGATGATTAAATTTACTTTCCGTATTATTTTACACCATCAGCTCAGATACAGACTCAGTCTGTGAGAATGCCACAGTAGTCGAGTAAAAAGTTCATCATAATAGTAAGTCATAGATCGCTAAGGAAATTACGCCTTTCGTGAAAATGTTGCTCAAATCTAAAATAAACGCAATTGTTTCTTCTATTAATAATCCATTGAATGCGAAGACCTAAATTTAGACTGATTCAAACCACTTAAATCATCTATGCGCCTTAAAATTCTTGATTTTGGAATACTTCATGTTAGGCTAGAATGACACCCTCAGGTAAATATCTTACCACAATTTTAATTATTTTATCTTTTCCCCATGAACTTTAATAAGCCTTAGACGCATTGCAAGTATTTACGCCTTCGGTGTGGCAAAGATTATAATTTGTCGTTCATGTTTACGCCAAGAAAAACTGCACAATGAAAATAAGAAAAGTACTCGTATTTGTTTCATCCCCTCTCCGCTTGTTGTGTATAAATATTTTTGAGTTGTTTTTGAGGAAGTATTCAGTATTATTTGTCTAAGGGGTTTTGAGTTGTGTCAGCATCATTACAAAGAACAAAAACTCTAGGATTATAATATTATGCACGTATAGAATTTTCTTCCTGTGTTGATACTTAGAATCGCAGACGACGCTAAAAAGATAAAAAGACAAAGTAACAAACATTTCAATGGAAAAATGCCAACGAAATACTAAAAAGCTGCACTTTTGCTTTTCTATTGGCTTTTGCTCTATTGTTTTCCTCAGTCTATTGTTTACATTTTTTAGAATAAACAATTGCAAGTTGGCAAAACTTTTATTGTAAATAATAAAATATTCAAATAATCATGATGCACATTACCAACATGTACATTATGTGTCTTGTATCCTATTTGACTTCTCCGGTATCGGGTTCCAATCCTGATCGAGAAGAAAATATTTGATAAAAAAATTTCCGGGACTTTCAGCTTAGTCTGATTGTGTTTGATTAAATCAGCCTCCTCAGGAAACTTCAGTAGCTATGATAATAGGGACAAGTGTTAGCATTATGTAATAAATGTTATGATATTGTTAATAGTTATAAAACATAGAATACGAGTACAATGTAAATAGGTACAATATAAGTACAATCATCAGAAAAAAATTAATAAAAAATATAATAAAAAGATAGAATAGGTTGCCTAAATAACGCTAATAATACAGAATAGCATATAAAATAAAAATAATTTTAAAAAAAATCACATATCGTTTACTTGCCGCATCATCTGATTGATGAAAGCAAAATAGTTATAATTCGTGTTACATAAGCACACAAAGAAGGAATTTATTGTGCCGTCGCAAGCGCCGATGACAGTCTAGATTGATCAGCCCCAATAGCTTGGTACAATTAAACGAACCACCGAAAAGCTTATCGAAGAATCTATCATCTGCTATCAACCTCCGTTCAAAGAGGGAGAATTCAACAGCACGAACAATAAAACAAAACGAAAATTTTCACAATAAAACGAAGCAAATATTTTCTCCATAACCTCTCAAGAGTAGCTTGATGATCTTCATAATGAGGGAACCAAATGACAAAGACATATTCCAATATTAAACGAGCCCAACAATCGGTGACATCTATCTCATTGCCAGGTTAGTGATATGGGGCACAAATGAAAGTTTGCCATCAAAAACAACTCCCAAATCCTTGATCTGAGAGACGGAGTCAAGAGCCTGACCATCCTACACTATTAGGAATAATCCAATGACTGTCCCCTTCAGGAAAAAACCATCACGGCACATTTGTGCAAGAAGAAGTTGACAATCCTGTAGAGCAGGAGAATGTACTCGATCCGATTCACATCGGCCAGTAAGGTAACAAGAAGTCCAAAGTAGAAATGAATCACCAATGCCATAAGATTTAATTTTTGTTCTGCTAGTGCGTGCTTCCCTGTCCGTAGCAGTTCATATCATGACCGACCGACCTCATATTCGTTAGAACTTTTTTTCAAAATCAAATAAACTCTCAAATATCTTTTTCTCTCTCGCTCTCTCACAAGTTCTATTATTTAATATCTAATTCAAAAACAAAACTTGTATGTGTTTCTCCAAAAGTTTTCTAACACAATTATTAAGATAACACACAACTAGAGCTCTTACATAACTTTCCGATTAGAATAAGATGTGGAACAACCCTCTCGTCTGAAATCCAAAAACACATACGTTACAAACTTGAGATTAAAATCTCAGAAGAATTCAAGTTTCATTTTCAAGGAGAGAATTCCTTGTTTATGATAGCAACCATATCGTCGTAATAACCACAAAAAAGCGTATCTTTAAAAAGGAGAATATTAAGATAAAATTTAGAAACTTTTAAATAGAGTAATAATGTGTGAACAATTTTTCTAATTTGTAAATTCCATGGCGGTTACAAACTGGTGTATCATTTTTTTATTTGGCTTAACGTCTCCTGAACATCTATTGGTCATTCAAGACGGGGTTTCACCTCCATTCGCTGGAAACTTGCAAACCAGCTACCCATATTGATCTTACCCTGTCTGGGTTGGGCCGGAAAAATTGCCTGCATCACGAGGGCGCGAACCCACGTGGACACCAACATGGTATAATCTCGCTGGACGTTGCTTATATTCAGTGATCTAACCGGAACTGGTGTATTCAACGTGCCATAGATGCTGACGTAATCATTTTTATTTTTTTCATTTGAAAGAGCTATATGAGCTCGATTATACAGCGGTATAAACCAGTGCCTTTAAAGAATTGACCAATATAATCCGTTCATTCTAACGTAAGGAATTCAATTAAAGTACAGGAAGTGATGGAGTCGGTAATATCATTAAAATAGGAACAAATGGTAATATGTAGCAAACGGTGCTGGAATAGATTCCTCCCACCCAAAAAAAAAAAAAAAATCCAGATACCAGATCACCAGATTAGAAAATTAGAATAGAATAGCAGAGATAAAGAGAGTACTGTTAGAGATCCAGTCAAAATTACTTACATCGCAATGTTATAGTACAATAGGCTAATTATCTTAACATTCTTATAGCACTCAACACTACTAACCAATGTGCAAATCTTTTAAAATAAAAGAATAGTACATTTTGAGTTCGATATTATTTTTAATTTTCAAAGGTACTTTTAATTGGAACTGCCAAATCAATATCAGCTTGACGATGAGAGCTTCGGTCCTATTGAAAGTTTGTTCGAATATTTTACACATTAAAGGTACACAAATAAAATTTTATTCTTAGATTGTATTTTTTAAAATTGAAATAAAAACTTTTTAAAAGTGGTGCTTTTTACTTTAGTAAAATATTTATTGTTAACATAAACTATTAGGTACTGTTATTGTGTTTGGAAATAGGTCATTTTCTTAAAGAAAAAAAAAAAAAAAACATTAATGATAGGAAAAGCTGAAATTTATGATCTTTTCATTTTATTTGGTCTTGATTCGAATAAATTTTACATTTCCATTAACTTGTAAAAAAAATTATTACATTGCAAATTTCCAACGCTTTTCAAAAAATCTTTTCTTCCAAAAGGAAGAAAGAACAATTCTTTCCATATCATGGAAATCAGATGAAAAAATCAGGAATGAAAATTAATGCCATCGCAACTTATATTAGGAAAGATAAAATTAACCAAAAGAACAAATTTATGTAATTACAAACCATTTTGGTATTTTACAGAAGGAGAGTGAGAGAGAACGGAGGGGGGGGGACCTGGTCCACCTATATTTAGTTTAAGTCAATTTAAGATATTATTTATATCTTGTATTATATGTATTCATGGTTAGAAAATATTATTTGATGATGAAAATACGAGTATGTTCATATTAATTTGACTAAATCTAAACAATAAGAAAGAACATTTTTATATGTACTTTCCCTAACCAATTGACGCATTCTTATTAGCGGCGAAAATACTTGATGGAAGGACCACAAATTTTTTATCAATCGCTCTAATAACACAAATTTATATTTTCTCAATACTCACTAAATTTTGTGTTTTGATTTTGCATGATATTTGCTGTCTGATTGAACCCAAAGCTAAACTGGACAAAACTCTGAGAAAACTCATCCAAAATTAGAATATTTTAAAAATAACTCCTAAAAGGCTAAACAGATTTTAATTTAAAAATATTAAAAGAAGGCTCCTAATTTGATTACGAGTATTTATTATTTTGACTTTAAAAGGGGTTTGGCATGAGGATTGTGGAATAAGGGGGGTTAAATGTTTTTAACAAAAATTGAGAATTTACAAAAGGTAATTATGATAACACTAGCTGTTTCGCCCGTGCTTCACTGCGACCTATAGATTGGCACCTTAGAGGCATGGCCGTTCCCGTGTGAAAGTAAGCGTGTACGCTGTTGTATCTATGTATATTGTATATAGATGTCGCTCCAATTCTTATGGGGATTGTTTACTTTTCCCGATTTCTACCCCTTAAAATTAAAATTTTGCCAAAATCCTTTAGTGCACACTTACATGGTGCAACGAAGGTTCCTGCCAAATTTCAAGTCTGTTGTAGCATTTCAGTCACTCAGGACATTGCCTTTTATATATAAAGACTAGCTGTTTTACCCGTGCTTCGCTACGGGCTATAATAGCTGATAGAAGAATGAGGATAAATATAAATGTTCAAATCTGAAGTACAGATTTTTATAAACTCCCCTTTTTTCCGCGGCCGGTGTCCCACTTGGACGAACCTACATACCAAAAATCAGGCACCCGAAATTTACCGGTACGGAGAAACAGTGATAAAAAGGTCATAATAATTCATGGGAGCGCCTATTTCCCCCGCGGCTGGCACACCAGTTGGAATATTAAAATGTCGTTTCTTAATGCATATCTATACAACATAGAATGAACCTACATATGAAATTTCAGCCTCCATAAATTTACGGGTATGGAGGAACAGTGATAAAAAGGTCATAATATTTTATGGGCGCGCCTTTATCCCTCGCGGCTGGCGCCCCAGTGTAATGTTAAAAAATCCTTTCTTATTGCACATCTAGAACAGAAAACGAACCTACGTACCAAATTTCAGCCAACGGAAATTTACCGGTACGGGGGAACAGTGATGAAAAGTCATAATATTTTATGGGAGCGCTTGTTATCTCCGCGACTGGTGCCCCAGCTGGAATATTAAAAAATCCTTTCTAATTGCACATCTAGAACATGAAAAGAACTTAGATACCAGATTTTGGCCTCCGAAAATGTACCGGTACGAAGAAACAGTGCTGAAAAGATTATTTTCATATGTAAACGCGCCCCTTTTTCCCCCGCGGCTGGCGCCCCAGTTCGAATATTAAAAAATTCTTTCTTACAGCACATCTAGAACATAAAGCATACCTATGTACCGAATTTCAGATACCAAAAATTTACTGGTACGGAGAAAGAGTGATGAAAATGTGATAATATTTTATGGGCGCAGATTTTCCCCCGTGGCTGGCGCCCCAGGCGGAATATTAAAAAATCCTTTCTTACTGCACATCTAGAACATAAAGTGAATCTACATAAAAAATCCCCCCTTATTGCACATCTAGAGCATAAAGCGAACCTACATACCACATTTCAGCCACCGGAAATTTACCGATACGGAGAAACAGTGATGTAAAGTGATAATATTTGATGGACGCGTCCATTATCTCCGCGGCTGGCGCCCCAGTTGGAATATTAAAAAATCCTTTTTTACTAGACATCTAGAACATAAAGCAAACCTACATACCAAATTTCAGCCACCGGAAAGATACCTGTACGGAGAAATAGTGATGAAAAGGTGATAATATTTGATGGACGCGCCCTTTACCCTCGCGGCTGGCGCCCCACTTGGAATATTAAAAAATCCTTTCTTACTGCACATCTAGAACATAAAGCAAACCTACATACCAAATTTCAGCCACCGGAAATGTACCGGTACGGAGAAACAGTGATGAAAAGTTGATTTTATTTGTTGGGCGCGCCCTTTACCCTCGCGGCTGGCGCCCCACTTGGAATATTAAAAAATCCTTTCATATTGCACATCTAGAACATAAAGCGAACCTACATACCAAATTTCAGCCATCGGAAATGTACCAGTACGGAGAAACAGTGATGAAAATGCGACTGCCATATGTAAACGCGCCCCTTTTTCCCCCGCGGCGGGCGCCCCAATTCGAATATTTAAAAATCCTTTCTTAGTGCGCATCGTATACCTAAGTGCGATCCACGTGCCAAATTTCAGCCTCCTAGGACGTACCAGTGCGGAGAAATCGCGATGAGTGTGTTTCTCTTTTATATATATAGAATTATAGATAGAAGATAGATAACCATTTTCGACAATATGTACATCAAAATTCTCAAGGACTGAAGGTACCCATTTAATGTATGAGTGTTTTCTTCAGTATCACAATAAAAGTATGTTTTTCAGTACCACAATGTGACTACCACAAACACAATACGACCGATGATTGCAATGATTTTTTTCAACTCAAAATAAAGTATAAGTATAAGTATACATATACACTATACAACACAGAAGTATACACTATACAACTCAAAATAAAAAGAAAATATAAAGAAAATTATTTTATCATGAAAAGTATATTTCTTTTGAGCTCCCTAACCGTGTACAGACAAGAGTTACCAAACTGAGGGACACTACTTGAAATCTTATTTTAAGGAGTAAAAATTTCCTAACTAATATCTTGTAACCTACCAAAATTTATGGTTATAAGTAACTTCAGATTTTGTTTTGATGAATCCAAGTAAGGTTTTCAACTATAGATTTTAAAGTTAAATTGGATTAGATAGCGGAATTACTCGTGCAAAAAGTTCGATGATACCAACCCTAAATGTTTTTTTTAAAGAGCAAAAATATTTCATTTCCATGGAAGATCAAAATTATGAAGTTGATGTTACCTATGTGTGTGAGGAACAATATACAGAATTAATTTAGTAGAAGTACTAAAAAATCAAAGGGAAACATATTCACTGACCCACAATAACTAACTCGTAGCTGGACTAACCGTAGTCTTGAAATTAGGAACAATATTTATATGGGGGCCCTTATTTATTTGTGTTAATGGCATGCAAAAATCAACAAGGAAGATAGAACTCTTTTACCTATTTAACTTATCCATTCTCTTAATATTTGTACGCAGAATAAATTTTCTTCATCATGACGGGTCTCTTCTTCAAATGTGCATGAAAATCTACACAGCATTTGTTGATGTTTAACTTGACGATGAGCATAGCTTTCAACACTAAATAAAGTAGGTACACTACCCTACCTAATGTTCAACATTACAGCCATTCGTGGTTGAGAAGTAGCGCTTCGAACTTTCAACCTAGGTTTGATTTCCGTCCGCGGCTGATTTTTCTCAAACGGAAGCATTTATTTTTAAAAAGTTAGTGTCACTAAAAAGCGGGACAGCGGGACCAGGGTCTCCAAAGTGAGACTGTCACGCCGAAAGCGGGACATATGGTCACCCTATTCATACTTCATTGTTTCCTCACAACACAATGGATAAAGGAGAGAGAAAATTGTGGAAAGCAAATATCTCGAGTACCAAAAATTACTAATAAAATTGTTTTGGAACCCCTGATATAAATAATTATTTTCGTATAAACAATAACATTTATTACTAAAACTGAAATGTATGCTTTTCATACGAGCACAGTAACAAAAATACATATTGTACGAGAGGGAACGAAAAATAACAAAAATGTCCTACATGATACAGAATGTAGCAGAAGTAAAAGAAAATTTGGAACACGTAGGCGAAAGAACAAACAAACTCGTTCAGAACAATATACTCGTACATACTCTAGATGATACGTCAAATCCTGGGATTTGACAGGATTTGCAAAATAATTGCTTTTTTGTACGATATAAGAAAGTAACTTTTTCTCAGAACTTGAGTTGAAATGGGGAAGGAAAATATGAATTCATTTATTTTCTACATTTATGTTACGAGTAGACGCAGTAAGATAGGTTTTTGTGTGTGGCATAAAGAGTAGACCATGTCACCCTCTGAATGTAATTTATGTAACAGTGTAACAGTTGAAGCTGGCAAGCTTCAACTGTTGGCTCGGTGTCTCAGAGGCATGTTTTTTCTTTATATTTTGCCGGAATAAACCATGTTAGTATACGGTGCATAAAATATTTTTAAGTAAACAAACACGTTTATTCTTCTTTGCTAATGAAAGAAGAATAAACCAACAAACACAACTTCCAAAAATATATGACGTATTGGATCATAAAATATGAAAAGGTTTATAGATGTACAGATTGTGATGATGCATTATAGTAGACGGGGAAATCAATGATGATGTTAGATTATCCGCTATCCTCAAGGAAATGTTTTAGTTCTTTTGCACTCTGAAAATTAAATTGCTCAATAATTTCTAGTGTTCCTAATATACATTTTAAAAATATAACAGAAGAATTCACTGACCGAACACCCAAGAAAAAACTCACGTCCATCAACGGGAGATTTCTTGAAATTTCAAACCTAATTGATAACAAATATTTGCAAATATATAGGCAACAAAATTGGGGTAACCAGCCTAAAATACGAGGATTTTCCATCCAGTATAATTATTTCATTCATTTGATCATCAGTATCTTCCAATTGTCTCAATCTACCATTCCAAATTTATTTCTAATGTATTGGAGACAGTAAAAAGAACAATTTTAGTTTTACGACAGTCATAAATAGAAAACGAAGACAAAGATCAATAAAATAAAAGAACATAACTAAAGAGGAAGAACTAATGTGTATGGTAGAAAATATTGTTCAAGTTGTTCCCCCCATAATAATTATACTCCCCCAAGCCCCAAGGATATGTTTCCGCTCTAAGATTGCTACACCATCCGAGTTTAAGTAGTAAAGGTTCACCGTGGCAATAGAGGAAGAAACTTTCATAATTAAACTTAATGCAGAGAAAATTAGAATGTTTGATATGAAGAACAAGATTGTTGATTTTTCAAAATGTCGTTTGCTTACTTTTTAATCAGCAAATTTGTCGCTTTTCATTTCCTTATTCATGTTCATAAATGTACTTTTTTATCTATCTTGTTACAATATTATGTAACCCGACATGAGATATTCATCACCACATTTATTTGAAGCTTCTAGTTGTATAAACGGCAAAAAATTGTCTCCAAAGCAAAATTAAGAAATGTAATTATTAATAACTTAATAAGTGTGTAGGTATACTGAAGATACTCGTATATATTGCAATCTATTGTGTAGGTATACTGGATATACTCGTATATATTGCAATCTATTGTGTAGGTATACTGAAGATACTCGTATATATTGCAATCTATTGTGTAGGTATACTGAAGATACTCGTATATATTGCAATCAATTGTGTAGGTATACTAAGATACTCGTATATATTGCAATCTACTTGGCTCCATATTATGAAAATAATAAAAGCTCTGTTTTTCTGTTCAATTTCATTCATAATTTATTTGGTTCTCTTCGCAATTGTAATATAAGTTGACAATATATTATCTCTATACACTGCTGTGGAGTGAAGCAGATGGAAACCAACGTTACATCACAAAGTATATTATAAGATTTGTCTACATTAGTAAGAAAGAAAAATAAATATGAGAGATATAATATTATTAAATTTGTTTTCCATTTCCTTCCGTACAAATATTTCTTATTCTTCCTCTTCCTAGGCTCTACATAATAATATTCTTCTTCCAGTTGTTCCTAATTCTAAAAAAGTAAGGACTCCTGAATAGTTCATAGTTATACACTTTTAGCTGAGAGAAAAAATAGAAATAAATGAGAATTTTAGATTCGTATTACTATGGCTTACTGTTTAAACGCAATCTGAGCATACCACACCTAAATTACATAATGCTTAAACGTTTGTTAACATGTGTAAAACGTGGGAACGAGTCTTAGTCTGCGACAAATTGTTAGAAAAATGCTCTAGGAAAACTAGACAATGATTTTGAGATGCGAGGGGTTTGAAACTATAAAATGCAGTGTCTCATACAGCTCATCTTTGGTATGGAAAAATGCCTTTACTTTTGGAAAGAAATATAAGGTATGCTTAGAAATGGGAAAAACAAAAAATATGAATAATTCATGAGCTGTAAATTTCCTCGTTTACTGAGTGAAGCATAAACAGAGAATATTAGAAAACTAGGATTCAAATTAGCGGATTGTCTTTCAAAAAAATGTCAGACCGCAAAAGGACTATGAGCAAGTTTGAGAGAAGTAAGTCTGCCCTGCTGTAGTTTTTTTTTTTTTTTTTTCATGAATTCATTTTTCAATTTGACTTATAGTTTTCGAGATAATTTTGTCCTTGACGTGCTCTCAGTCAGAGATTTCTAACATTTGTAGCATTACGGTACGCCTATTTCACTAAAATTAACAACTTATTCCCAAATATTTCAAAATGTGTGTGCCGATAATACTTCATATGTTAGATATTTTTTACTCATAGCACGTCAGGGTAAAAATAATCTCGAAAACTAAGTCAAATCTAATTAAGTTAAAAATGTTTCTTTTTAATGCAAAATTCAATACCACAATCAAAAATATGGAGTTCCATTTAAAAAAAAAATCTAATTTGACCTTAAAATAACCTTGAAAAGGTGGCCTTTAAAAAACCATTAAATTTCCCATTTGCAAATATTTGGTCACCTTTTCACCATTAAATTTCCCCCTAAAAATAAAGGGGAGTTTTTGTATCGAAAGTTTTCTTCCTATCTCTGTCTCCGAGATATTTGACCTTTAAAATGACTCTCCCTGTATATTTGCATCTCAAAGGACGAAACTAGATGACTGAACGAAGTGGAGACCATTTTTAACTCCAGGATTTTTCTTTAAACGTCTTTTTTTAGCACGATAACTCTCGAGCGCCTTGTTCTATTTTGATGAAACTGGACATATTATACCTTTACTACTTTTTAATAATCAAAAAGAGTTGACCAATTTAGTGTTTTATGCTTTATATTGGAGTTCGATACTTGTCGTATTTATACCAAAACAAAACTTGCTCTCTGAAGTTGATGTATAATTTTAATGTATAGAAGTACAAAAGAAACATGTGTGTTTGTGCCTACTTTTTATTATTTATGTATTCCATTGTGCCCTCTAGCCATGCTAAACTTTCAAGATGCAAACAATATTGTTATTCTACTCTATCTCTACCCACCCTCTGCTGCCTTTCTTTCTCTCTTACTCTCTATAGAAACATAATTGCTTGTAGTAGAAAGTTTCCAATGAATTTATGAATAGCCTGAGAAAAACGCATGAAAGGCCCAACTGTCCTCAGAATCAATTATTATAATTTGATATTTGAGAACAAAAACGTTGAAGTTCTCGTACATAATTATGTGCCTCAAATTTCTGTCAGTCAAGAAGGGAATCTGGCTCTTCAGTGAGGAAAATCAATATTGATTTGAAAATCATATCAATCAACTTCGGTGAATACTAGAGTTAGGATTTGGGTCTAAGTTGCTACAATTTAAGTTATGTTAATCTTAGGTCGAATTATATTTCGACATAAAATTAACCTAACTTAAATTCAAAAAGAACAAAAACATTTTAGATATAAACTTATGTTTTCCGTCCGTTCCTTTTACGAAAATTATTGAACGGCTTGTCCAATTAAACCCCTGGTGGCCTAATGGCAGCCATTATTTGAATTAAGTCTACAGTTCACAGAACTTTAGTGGGATGATTACTTATCAAGCAAAACGCTAGTTTTGCAACGCCAAGAAAAACAAAACGAGCGTGGTCTTTACTTTCAATTCTGACCCTTTTTAACTAAACTTTGTAAATTTTTCTTTTCATATTCGCCTATATTTACGTAATAATCAACTCCTATTGCTTAGTGGTCACTGCACTAGTCATGCATTCAGGAGACCCAGCTTCGAATCCTGGCAGGGGCAAACATTTGTCACTGCAGTTTGGATGTTTTCGGGGCCTACTCAGCCTCGTGAGGACAATGAGTAGCTATGGAGATAAATGCGCAGAGCGACCGGGTGCCAGTCTTGCATGCAGGTAAAATAGAAAAATTTAAAGTAATTGGATAATGATTGATATTGGAAAGTCTTACAATGCTGCAGTGAGCATCAAAGTTTTGATATAATAACACAAAATTTGTTTTATAATTATATTATATGTACGGTACTAGGGTTCCGTGCCGGAAGTTAAATACTGGATTTGAAATCTATTACTAAGATCAGAATGTCTGTCCAGGCGTATGTATTATATTTTTATCACAAATGTGGGTCTTCTGTGAAGATTCTTTAAAAAGAATCTTCACAGAATTACAAGAATGAATAAAATATGGTTCAATCAAGATACTGTATCAAGTAAAACTACAGAGGAGACATATAATACCTACTATGGTCAAAGGGTTAGTCAACCGAACTTATAAAAACTATTTTTAAAAATACGGTACCCTTCATATACATATACATACACTTGACCATATTTTCTTTTTCTTTCATTTCCCTAATGGGTTTCAATTATGTTATTTTTCTTCGTTTATTTTTTTGGGAGGGATTTATAAACAAGAAAGTATGTAACATCCAACCATGGAAACCTCTAAAAAG
Organism: Pachypsylla venusta; assembly: GCA_012654025.1. Taxonomy (NCBI): domain Eukaryota; kingdom Metazoa; phylum Arthropoda; class Insecta; order Hemiptera; family Aphalaridae; genus Pachypsylla; species Pachypsylla venusta. The sequence goes on from CM022874.1 coordinate 33,040,506, forward strand.
TTTAACGAGTCAAAGAAATCATAAAATGTCTTTTTTTTTTTTTTAGAAAATAAAGATAAGGACACAGTTTGACGTAAGCATAAAAACATTAATTACTCTCTGTACACAAACGTAGTATCATTTTATGAGTTTTCTACACAAAAATGACTACATTCTGGCATAAAACAAGAAATGTAGCAATATACTTGAGCGAACTCTTTGACTGAATTCCAACATGGAAATATTAACTAAAGAAAAATATTCATGCCTTGATATACTTTGTAGATTGTAGAATGAAAGTTAGGGGGGGGGGTCACTAGGTCNAAGGGGGGGGGTCACTAGGTCAAATACGATGTGCAAGATAAATTAAGAAACAAGCAGTTCACACTAATAATCTACCATTGCAGAATAATGGAAAATCCTTCAATGGCATAATTTTGAGACTGAAATAACGAGAAAATGTTCTTAGGACCAAGAATGCTTCCTCTCTGAGATAAGAACTTTCACAGTTGACAAAAGGGTAACTTTTCATTCTCATGTCGGTCATAAAAATGTGACTTTGAGTTTGATTCCAGTACCAATTTCTGATCTAGGGATACAAGTTGTCCGCTATATAAAAATCGGTACTACTTTAAAAAAAAAACACACACATCGATAGATTCACTATTAAAAACTACTGCCATAAAGTCTAATTAAATTTTGCTTACAACAGACGGTATAGGAGGAGAATCTTTTTGGGATCTTTAAACATTTTCTTCTTAATTACATCTCAAAAATATTTTCCAGGGACTTCCCCTGGAAAATATTTTAGGTTTACACATTCCGATAATGACATGGACAACTTTTTTCTACTAATTTTAGCCTGAACCGGAAAAATTAAGGTTTTAAGGGACCCTCCTTATTTACATTAAAATACTCCTTAAAATTCGAAAGCATATCAATTTAAACCCAAACCCCTAATTAATTAAAAGTTAAGAAATGTTAATATTAATTATTGATACCTGATAAGCATCGTGAAGTATATTCCAAATAGTACAGCTCCTTTAACTCTTGTGTTTTTTGGAGCAAATTTAAAGACGAAAACCACTTAAGATTTGCTTAATATTATTATACGTAGTTTTTTTTTTTACCAGTGAAGAATGTTTGATCATTGCCTGATATTTAAACAACAGTTGATAGAAATTATGTTTAGTTGTTTCTATCTAAATTCGTCCTTTTTGTTGCTATGTTCCATTTTATTTGGTGTCCGATCCTACTCTGCCATTATTTCCTGCACATTGCCTATTTTTCCATACTTTCTCTTTTAGTTCTTAACGTATCTTTCTTCAAGTCAAGTCTCTAGCAGTCCCTTCACCCCTAGCTGCAAACATATACATGAGTGATAAATTTCTCTCGAGCAAGAAACATTGATTTTGATGACATACTTTTGAATTTTGTGTCTTCTCAACATAGCTCCTCTCATTAGTGAACAAACTCTGCATGAAGTTTGTTGTGTTTCTATTTGTGCATACATTTGTGTCAAGATATCATTAAATTTTCCAAACAGAAATGAAATGTTTCGAAATGTATCGTCTCTCAGAAAGTAGAGTGATTCCCATTAAGAAATATGATGATGCACAAGCAAACACCATTAAAAATGATATAATAATGCGACTCGGCACTCACAGAAGAGTATGTCAATTATTTGAAGCAGGTGTGTACGTGGGATTGGGGGAGTTTTCAGGAAAAAAGATCTTTTTCCCCAATCATTGCTTCTTTTTTCTTTAGTATTTTTCTTTTTCTTTCTATTATTTTCAGTTATTTTTTTAATGACAGCATGCGAGACTCGAGTATTGTATTGTCTGATTTTCAGAATACTTCTAAGGGCAATCGTTCCTTGGAAGCGTATAGAGTGTAGGAGATGAAACCTCGTCGACTGTAAGCTCTTAATAAATACATATTTATAAATTAGTAGGTAATCGCGAACGGCGCATATTTATTTGCTCATGGCATAGCGCACAGTTTTCATGTATACGAGGAAAAAAATAAACATGTTCTTATTGAGGTCCGTAAAATACTCAATCTACGTACTCCCAAAAGAACATATGTTCTTCCTTAAGATGTGTATCATAAGATAAGTAAGTATGCAGCCATCTGCTAGCAGCTTGAGAGATATTAATTACTTTTATTTCTAAAAATAAGAAGACCTTTATCATAGGAAATGTTGTGCAGAACCAACACGATCAATGTTTTGCCACAAAACTAAATAGAAATAAAGTTCTTACCTGATCTCCATCTGGACCTTGCCAACTATCGCTGGTCTGTAACAGAAAAGATAAAATATTCTCATGAGAACTCTGTCTACAAATTCTCCCCGTTTCATCATTTTCATCTTCTTGTTTCATGTGAGACTTTTCAATTTGATTATATACAAATAATGCAGGCTCCTTACCACATTAAACAAAGATGTGTTTCAGTTCAAACTTTTAAAGCTTTCTCTTTAAATGAAAAAAATTCAATTCAAAAAATCACACCAAATTCAGTTTTTCTTTTAGGTCTCTATGTCGAAAAAGATCAAATGGACCCGATTTGTTTTAAATAATTTTCTTTCGTTTTAAAACCACAATATTTTTTTATTGTTTATCTTTTTTACCACGATAACTCTCGAACACCATATCCGAATTTGATAAAACGTGGTATTGACATTTATTAAATTCCAAGAATTGTCTATTTTAGACCTATTGGGCAACCCGGACCATTTTAAGCAAGTGAGGTCTACAGTTCATGGAACAATATTATTATTCCTAGTTCACCGAATGAAGTGAAGGTATAGTTTTAACTCCACGATATTTCTTTTGTTTGTCCGTTTCCATTTTTGTACCACAATAACGCAAAGTCCAATTTTGATAAACTTTGTATAGATCAAATGGACCGACCCAATCCTTCACTCACTATAAACACTCATTGTATGCGATCTTTATTAATATATAATTAATAATTATGAGTATAATATTCATTTGTATATATTTTTTTCTTTTTTTATATAATATTAGGTATATGTATATTATTACGGAATATAATTTTATGTGTATAAAATATTCTCATGAATATCTAAAAGCGCAATAAAATTTAAATAAAATAAAAAAAAATAGGTTCGCAGATTTGGCTGATTAGGTTCTGGGATTTATTAGACAGGCAGGAACCATTTTCATGGTAGCCATTTTAAGTATGATAGGTCTTAAGTATGTAAGAACTACAATTTTTATGTGTAGAAAATCCACCGTGTATGAAGTTCAAGCGTGTCCAATATGATTGCATGATAAAGTACTATTTGTGTGCTCAACAAGAAAAGAATGGAAAACATTATAATAAAGACATCTCATTTGAAAGTTTCAAAATGAAAATCAGGAAAATATAGAACAATAATTATTGCTAGAAGATTCGGAAAATAAATATTATAACAATAGTTTGCGTGTGGTGTTAGAAGACAACATTGTACTTCTTGTGATGACGTCATCATCACAAGAAGTACAATGTGAAAAGTTCAGCATTGAGGCCGCAGTTATTAAATTTATAATATTTCCTTTCCTATCATGAGCACGAAAAACAAATAGAACAATTTTTCTTCATTTTTAATTTATTTTGAAAAACATTTTGCAGTTTTCCCAATAGCGATATGAAAATAACAAAGAACTCGCCCGAAGAAGTTTCTTTTCATGTGGAAAGTAAGACTTTTATTAAATATACGAAAGTTTTTTAAAAAATCTTTTAAAACGCAACTTAGACTCGCAAACTGTAAGGTTTTGTACAGTCCTTATCGGTGGTTTTTAATTTTTTAAGCACACATTCGCTACAGGAAACCATATTGAGTTACAAAGCATAAAGGCATTGAATTATACATTATAGTACGCCTTTCCGAAGGCGTAATTTCTACCAATAAAAAAAAGTATATACGAGTATTAAATTCCATAGTCAAAATAGATCATATTTAATATGGTGAGATTTCACTTGAGGGTGACATCCTCACGGGCCGACACCTAAAGCGGATGGTGTAAATAATACAGAAAGCAACACAGATCTATTATTATTTTACTTACGTAATTATATTGCAGTGCTTGGCATGGTTCTGGGGGCACATGCCAATAATTAACAACTGCTTTATAGTTGCATTCTGATGCATACGGTTACCCAGTGCAACACCACAAAAAATCTTTATGTTTTCCCCTTTTTTGACTAAACGGAGTGAAGATCTAGTACGTTTCTTCGGCGATAATTTATTATCGGACATTTAATACAGCGTGTCCTAGAATGACTGGTCACCCCCCTTAACTTTTGAACGGCTTGGATTTTTTGAATTTTGAAAAACTCTAGGGATAGGAAAAGGGCCATGGCCAATCGAATGGTTATAGTGAGATCCAGGTTTGACCCCAGGAACTGACTTTTATTTAAATGAAACGGTAAAAACATTTTTTTTTTTCTTTTTTTCAAACAAAAGTACAAATAAAATAACAAAAAAAACTTTCATTTTCATTTTTTCAAAAAATATTCTGGGGCGAACCTAATAGAGAAGTCTAAAGTTTAATTTTGTTAACGGTGTTTATTTTAAACTTTGATGTCTTATTATGTTCCAAAGAAATGTTTCCCATTTGCGTAAACCATGAAAAGTGTACATTTTTATTTTCATCAGTGTCTTAAGAGGACAAAGTCAAATCTCATTTTTCTCCTGGGAGTTAAAAATGGGCCGTTATGAAAAATCCCCAATACCCGGGCCCAAATAGTGGCAAATTAGTTGAGGGTCTATTTGAAAAACCAATATGACCAGAGAACAACATCAAATGCCGAAAACTGTTAAATCTATATGTCCAAAGGGCATCGTCATGAGTCTGCTAGTATCACTTATTTTAATTCTGTAAAAGTAATATTTTCAACCAATTAATAACTACGTTAAGACAAAGGCCCGTACTTTGAAGTAAGGAAGACTAGTACAGTCTCTAGTACAGTCATTTATTTTTGTGGTACTGGACGGTAGTCTTGATCTCATCAATAACTCTCTCCCCCGTATGTATATCTCATCAATAACTCTCTCACCCCGTATGTATATTTCTAGAAGAGCGATTTCTAAGTTTGTTTTGAGTCTGATAGAAAGATACTTTATGAATTTCTATAGATAATAAAAAGTTCTTCATTTCAAAATAAAGAAAGGTGTTCCGACGTGAACTTTACCCAATTATTATAAATTTAATTCCACGTTCAACTTAACTCAAAAACTTTCATAATTTAAACAGTATTTTCAATTCCAGTTGTTGCTCACTGAACTTATCATCTGTGCAAATCATTTGCTTTTATTTAAAAATAAAAAGATAATAATAAGGAAAACGAAGCAGTGCGAACTTTTTTTGAATAAAAAACAATAAATTCAATAAAAATTATATCTCTATGCAATTTGATTTTATTCAAAAACTTTAAATCACAAAAAAAAAAAAAAAAAACTATTTAAAAGATAATAAGGAGGCAACTACGGAGAAATAAAGAGAAAGAATAGGGTGATTCAAACAACGCTACCCCGGGTGCCGTTCTCAAAGATGAGCAAATAATCAAGCACTTAATAATAAATTCAAACAGTTTGATTTCTCTCTTAAAAACATTAAAAAAAGCATTACAAATGTGGCATTCATAATTTTCTGTACAATTACAAACCTTTGTCTTCTATAATATGGGAGAGAAAATAAGAGTACGGGAAGGAGACCCTTAATTTGGCCTACCCCAGCCGTATCTCTGGCTATTTTTACTAGTTCTGTGAACTGGGGACCTCACAAAAATGACAAAGTTTCATCAAAATCGGACAAGTCGTTCAATAGGTCATTTACGTTTAATTGTGGCGGGGTTTACTTTAGAAATTCCACTTAATTTTTCCCAAAGGAATTAAGCTGTAGCAAAATATCAGCACTCTATTCAGAAATACAGAAATGACGCTCTTATACAATTCAAATATTATACAGTTTTTTTTATTAACTGTGGCAGCATTTTCTTTCTGAATTCTCACACCCCGTACGGGAAGGAGACCCTCACACCCCGCCGTCTTCCTCTCCACGCTGTTACCCCGTCCGTTTACCTATACTTTTTAGGTATTTTCTTGCAAAACACTTACCCAACCATCAGTCTGATGGTATGTCTGCTGAGATTCACAAACCTCTTTGTTGTTTTTTACCGCAGTAACAGTAAACATTATATTAGAGAAATGAAGTCCCGTAAGTTTATTCCAGCAACTGTGAAAAATAATTTTTAACAACACAGCAAAACATTGAAAATGCCCCCCACCCTATGAAAATACACAAACAAATACTGTATTGAGACAAAATTCGAAATACTTCGAAAACAAAAGACAAAAGGAAAAAAAGAAAAAAAACTTTTTTCCCTCATTTCATTCTGAAGTCCAAACTCACAAAAGCTCATTTCCTGTCAATAACAAAAAGATGTAAAAACGTTGAGGTGCAACTTCTTTTTTTGTTATTTTAAAGTCAATCAAGTCAAAAAAGTTTGTACAGTGCAATAGGTATCTAAAATACAATCTTTTACCTGAGAAGATATAAAACACATTAACTTTAAAATGGTATGGTAAGATATCCGTTTCTGTTCGAATCCTAAAGTTTGAAAATGCATGGGTACATGGTATATGTACCAAAATATTTCATTTTCATGCCATTTCGGTTTCATATTTCTTCTTTTTCGTATAAATTTACAAAACACCTCTATGCCCTTCGAAAAATCAGTATTAAATTTGGAAACAAACGGACAATAATTTTCTGTTTTCACTTCTCTTGGAGACTATGAATCTATACTATTTACTATACTATTTAGTAAACAACAAGGACAATACAAAAATGTAAAGCCCCTACAAAGGGCCCTTTTTAGAGGCTGCTTTTCATTTTTGGATGTGAACATTGCATTATTTTTACCTCTGACACATTGCAATGGATTTTTTTAACATAATTAAATTTCATTTAATAAAAAGTAAGTGCCTATGTAATGAATGACTTGGATGTATTTATCGGGAGTAATTGAAGTTGAACACAGTAAATTGTTAATTAATTACTCGCGTACATATGTTTTTATTTTTATTTATTTCCACAAGAATGTAAATGAAATTACATCAGGCAATATCCAGTATTTTTTCTATGTCAAGAGAAATGCTCTGAATAATCATTCTACCATTTCAAGTAGGTATTTCTCTGTATTGCATATTTTTTCTCCTTTTATTAATAATGAATGCAAAGTTATGCAATTTTCATCCAGGCTGATATATATTTAATTATATATGTGTTTTTAATATCGTTGGTCCAATATAGATTACCAAAAACGAAAAACAATCATGAGTTTATCCATAAAATGGTTATTAATGAATGGGGCAACAAGTAAAATAAATAATAATTAATTCTAATTAGAAATTAGTTTTTCTCCACGTGTTTATATATATATATATATATTTACAATTTTGCTTCCGAGCTACCGACAGACTGTAGGGAAGCTTTGTATTCATGAAAAAGTTGCCGAAAAATATCCTCAAGAATTCAAAATTTCCGCTAGCAACATTCGTTTCATACATCAAGGATATGTATTGTATGGTCTCTCGACTGCGGTCAATTTTCTGCGTATAGCATAATTTTCGTGTAAAACACAAATCGCCGGTGCAAAATTCAATGAAATTGATAGAGGGACTTAACCTTACAATCTCAGAATATTTAATCAATATTGAATAAACATTTATAATTTGTACATTTATTGGTCACGCTTCCTTTCTCCAGTCAATCTTTTCTGTATCGGTTATGTCTAATGTACTTATCTGTGTTATTATAATACTAAGAACAGATCAGTGGATCTACGGGCCGGCCGACTTTTTGTCAACATTAACCAACTTCAATCTCAAAACATGAAGGTAAGATACCGAACGGCTTTGCTTCTATATGTCTACTTGTCTACTCATACAATTATTCATATGTTATTTATTTAAAAAATTAAATCATATATTACATCAATAGTTTTATCTCATTATTTTAAAACGTATCTTTAATATCTAACTCTTATCAATCATTTCAGAAGCGAATAATACGAGAGCCGGCTAATAACACAAAATGGGCGGGACACGTCAGCAGATCTAACCAGAGCCAAATCATTAAAAGATACCAAGAGCCAAGAAGGAAAAGAAGGCCGAGGAAAAGATGGACAAACAGAGCAACAATATTTGAGAACTCTGAAGGATGGAGGTTCTGAACCCTCGCGGTCTGCCTGAAACAGGCAGTCAGTCAGTTTTTAATATCTATGGTCATTCGATATTGCATTCGTTGTAATGGTATTATTTTATGGTATGTCGAGTTTATGATAAAGGAGAAAGCATGTAAAGGATTCTTGTTTCTTCAAAATCATCTGTTAAGGTTCTTTGATTTTCATTATACCCTTTACCTACTTAGAGTGGAGTACTTCATTACAAATTACACAATAACTTCTCATTCCAACTAGTTATATTTCACTGTCAGCACTTTTCCTGATAAAGGACAAGAAGAGAATATAACCTTTCCATTTATATTGAAAATAAAATTGTAAATATTATACAGCAAGAAAATATTCAACAATGAAGTGAAAAATGTTCTATCTACTGAAATCTGACATGACATCAGCAAATATTTGCCGAATCACAGTCTCACTCGTCAATCAAAAGCTTCATGCAAAAAAGGGGCGAACATATTTCAAAATCAGAGAGCACAAAAAAATGTTGAAGAGGGTAAATTGGGGGTGCCATGGAACAGCAACAGGCTTCCTCGTAGGTTCTCTGGAGCCTTTGTGCAAAAGGACGTGAAAGAGAGAGATAGAAAGGATAATAGAATAATGTCGTTTGGGAATTTGAAACATAATTGGTGGGTGGAAATCATAGTTATCCAGAACCATATTTTTAGGGAGATTTATTTATCTGAGCGCACGGCAGTGCGCCAGGCCAAGTTCCGGAAAGCACCGGTGTATCTTTACACGAAGCAATTCACCAGGTTTTTCACACCGTCAGATGTTCGGTTCTACAGGGGATATGTCATTGAAATTTTGAACATACATTCCCTAGTATAGTTTAATACTACGGGATAAACTTCAAAAGTTAATGTTAACCCGGGCAGGAGATAGGTAATTTGAAAGTTTGCACTTTTGGATACTCACTGATTGACTGTTTGATAGTGAATCATCAAAAGTTTCAAGCACTTCCCGTATACCTGAAATTTTGCATCAAGTTAGCAGTTGATATCCACGTAAAGGGAAAAATCCGAAAAATTGAACTTTTTAACTGTAAGTGCTCCAATACGGTGTCGCTTTAGGGAAGACAATACAACGTATTTTAATGTATTTTTAACTAATAAAACACTGAAATCTTGCATAAAGTTAGATATTTACATGCAATTTAGCATTAAAGTAACTCTATTTGAACTCTTTCACTCCCGGTGCTCCTAAACGGTTCCACTTTAGGGAAGAAAATGCACGAAATCTAGTTTCAACTGCTGAGACTCTGAAATCTTGCATGAAGTTAAATTCAATTAAACCCGTAAATGTCAAAATTGAAACTCGTCAATTTTCAGTGCTATAACTTTAGTGAAGAAGATACACTATAAATATTGCTGTTTTTATTTGCTTCGTAGTGTACGAGTATATAACTTTATTAATACTTTGGTTGATTTTATTGGGCATTTGGGTCCGGTTTACACAGAAATTTGCTGTTTCCGATATGTTGTGTAATCAAAAAGAAGAAGAAGAAATAAAGAAAAAACGGCCAAATAATCAGTTACGTATTGATATCTCACAAAAAAATTATCGTTGAAAAAAGGCCAAGTTCCTCCCACTCTTCCAAAAAATTCCGCCTCTGGAAGTGGTGATATCTATTATTGGGGCCAAGTTTATTGTTGCTGCTCTATATCCCGCACTTAAATTTATAATTGCACGTTCTTCTGTCTCAATTCTCTTAAAGAAATACCGACTTTACACTTTTACGAATCCCCTTAGAAAACTGACCAAGTGTAAATTCGGTATTTCTTTAAGAGAATTGAGACAGAAGAACGTGCAATTATAAATTTAAGTGCGGGTTATAGAGCAGCAACAATAAACTTGGCCCCAATAATAGATATCACCACTTCCAGAGGCGGAATATTTTGGAAGAGTGGGAGGAACTTGGCCTTTTTTCAATGATAATTTTTTTATGAGATACTATTATCTGGGATTATACCTAAAAACAGAATAATATATCTACTGTAATACAGTTGATTGAAAGGTTTCTAAACCTTTCACAATACTTCCTCTAAAACAAGTAATGTAAAAATACAAAATGCGAAGTGTAACAATGAAATTGATTAAAAAATCTTTTCGATCTCCAGACTGGTAACTTTTCTACACTACTCCCAAAATGCAAAATGTAACAATAAAATTGATTAAAATTTTTTTTCGATCTCCAGCACTGGTTACTTTTCTACACTACTATCAAAATGCAAAGTGTAACAATAAAATTGATTAAAAAATCTTTTCGATCTCCAGCACTGGTAAGTTTTCTACACTACTGTCAAAATGCAAAGTGTAACAATAAAATTGATTAAAAAATCTATTCGATCTCCAGCACTAGTAAGTTTTCTACACTACTATCAAAATGCAAAGTGTAACAATAAAATTGATTAAAAAATATTTTCGATCTCCAGCACTGGTAAGTTTTCTACATTACTCATAAAATGAAAAGTGTAACAATAAAATTGATTAAAAAATCTTTTCGAACTCCAGCACTGGTAAGTTTTCTACACTACTCCCAAAATGAAAAGTGTTACAATAAAATTGATTAAAAAAATCTTTTCGATCTCCAGGCACTGGTAACATTTCTACACTACTATCAAAATGCAAAGTGTAACAATAAAATTGATTAAAAAATCTTTTCGATCTCCAGCACTGGCAACTTTTCTAAACTACTCCCAGAGGGTTACCACTCTTTTATACACATTTTTCTTATGTGAAGCATGTATTTATTTTTTAAGAATCCCCCATTATTATACTCTTGCCTATTTCAATCCAAGACTACCAATAAACACGGATTCCATGAATTTTAAAATAGCTTCTATTTTTCCTACAGAAATACATTTTCTATGTTGTAAGATTGTTCTTTTATTTTGTTCTCTGCTTCTTCTTTTTTTATATATTTTAATTTCATACTTTCTTGAATTTTGATTTTGCATTTTATAGTTGCAAGCATCTTGGTGAAAGTTTCATGGAATCAAAAAATTAAAATGCAACATAAACTGTAACTTTCCTACTTAGCAATTCACAAAAGAACAAAGTTGTAAGAAAAGTAATACACTTTGTTTCCTCAAACCTTTGAAAACTGATTCGCTATACTTCCGAAGATTTTTTTTGGAAAGTCGCAGTTGGTTAATTCTTAATCAATCTTCTACAATTGTAAATTGCAGAGCCCAAATGGGAATTCCTTTTAAAAGAAAACGGTTCAGTATAGTCACATGAATTTCAAAACAAATCATGCCTATAATCTGCAAGGATTATTGAAAATATTTATCAATGTATATTCAGAGTGGCTCCCCAGAGTTTGGGAACAAGAAGCCAAGGACGTCAAATTTGGGCCAAATCTTTAAAATCCAAACGAAATAAGCAAATTTGATGGAATTTAAATCTGGTAATCATAGAAATACATCGTGTACCAGAATGACCGGTCCCCCCCTTAACTTTTGAACGGCATGGAATTTTTGAATTTTGAAAAGCTAGGAGGGATACGTAAATGGTCATGGCCAATTGAATGGTTAAAGAGATATCCGGATTCGTTCCCGGAAGTTACTTTTATTGACAAAAAATGTCGATTTCTCAAGAAATTTTAATGGAATGGTACAAATATTTTTTGTTCAAATAAAAGTAAAAATAAAATAAGAAAAACTTTCCTTTTCAGCCAGAGGGGTCTAAATTTTTATTTTGTTACACCCTGTATAACGGTGTTCATTATAAACATTGGTGTAAAGGTACCCTTAATGTGTTCCAAAAAAGGTTTCTCATCTACTTAAACCATCAAAAGCGTACATTTTTATTTTTATCAGTGACGTAAGACAGTCCCATTTTCTCCTTTAAGTAAAAAATGGGCCGTTTAGAAAACGGCAATTTTCGTGTAGAAAGTCTGAAATTGTGTAGTTATTTTAGGTAAGAAGGAAAAAACATTCACCATCTCAATTCTTTCACAGCAATGCCAGAGGAATGAGAAAATTTCAAAGAAATTACATAAGAAATAACTCAAATAAAACTAGTGTTATTTCCCATATAATTGCATTGAAATTTTCTCATTTCTCTGGCATCGCTGTGGAAGAATTGAGAAAGTGAATGTTTTTTTTTTCTTTCTTAGCTAAAAGGTTTCCTTATTTAGTTTAGGTATCACAGTTTGTCCTAAATAATAAACCACCTTACTTCAAACTTTTACCCAAAAATAGTCTTTTCAAAACGGCCCATTTTGGTTTAATATTTTCAATAATCAACCTTTAGAATCGTTACAAAAAAATACCCCCCTCAAAATTTGATATTTTACGTTTCAAGCAAGATACGTAGAATCCAAAAATCGAATAAAAAAATCCGTTTGTCCGCCGTGATGGGCAGTTTTGCCAATTGGCATTGACCGATTTGGATGAAATTAGGTATATAGGTCCAAGCATGGGTCGTTTTCCAATTCAAGCAAATGATGTTGTAAAAGATGTAAGTAGGTATCTCAATGAACTCTACAAGGCCTTTAATTTATTTGAATCTACTAACGAGATTTAAATTTGTTTCTCATACCTTTTTTTTGCCTATCTTGTTTCCGCATTCTTCCTTTATTTATTTCAAGAAGGACTTTTTATTTTGCGTCTTATCTTTTTGCCAGCATTACGTTTCAGTGGCAAAGTATTTATACTAATGTCTTTACAAAATTATACTATTCAGCAGATTTAAATTTAATGAGCCAATGAACATATTTTTCTTGTAGTTTGAGAGGAAATAAGCCGCGCGGATTTAAACGAGGTACCTAGTAAGTAGTCAAGACAAAGCCTCCACAGAACTTTTATCGTTCATTTTTTTTTTTAATATAATTATGTTGAACGATTCTTCTTTAATTAACCAGTGACTACTGCCACACTGGTCTTGTAAGTTGTTTGCGGCCGAATAACATTAGGGAACTCCAAAAACTATTACAATGGTTTATTATTATCAATATTGAACCTTTGGAATCGTCATGAAAAATAAATAAAAATCTCCCCCCTCTGTCGTAATCGGCTGCTATTTTCGATGTCGATTTTTCAATGCCAAAGCTCAAATCGCGAGTTTCAGTCATTAGTCCTTGTGTCTATCTGACTGTGAACAAGATATCCCACAAGAACGGTAAGTGCTAGAGACTTGAAACTACTCATTGTGCGTCCGTAATACTGATAATTATGATGGATTCTCGACAGAAACTCATGTGTTATCCTCATCATTAGTGTCATCTTCGTGTCGATGGTGACCAGCTGTATGATGTATCTAAACGCTGTTGTTAACGTCATAATTGTCATCATACTAATACTTGAAGGATGATAATTGACATGGCCCCCCAAAAAACGATATAAATACGTCAGTAACAAAACTTTACAACTACATATATTGGTTTCGGTTAGGGATGATCCGGGAACATCATGAGGGCGCGAACAAAGAGTTCCCTCAGTTAGTAAAACCTCTCTGAACGCTGCGCTGGTTAATTTCAGTGATCTAACCGAGACAGGTGTACTCAACGTTCCATAGACGCTGTGGAGTGTTTTTACCCTATGATTCGTTTTTATATGTTTTTACATGTTTTATATGTTTTTATATTCGATATGTTTTTACCCTCAACACTTGACATTAGATCATATTCCAATGCGAAATGTCACCAATTCATGTTTCCAAGTATTTCATTGACTTCACAAGTTTGACATTTCATTTCAGAATTACACTTTTCTGTTTTATACTGATAAAACAGCTTAAGATAATCCAGAAGTAAATTTTGCTACGTCATGTTCTCAACTAGATCTTTTTCATTTCAAATTGTGAAGCTATAAATATTTCAAAGGCAACTTTATAGTTACATCTTGAATTTATATAAGCTTTTTATAACCTTAGAGTGATGATGAATCGAATGACTAGCTTCTTCATAAATAATTATAAAAAGTGTTTTTGGTAAATGTTTTGATTTATATGTACTTTAATAGTTTTCCTTAAATCCGAAAGCATATCAATTTGAATACAAATTCATTTGTATTAAAATTAAAGAGAGAATTTTTAATATTCATTATTATTGTTACCCTGATAAGTAATGTGAAGTAAATAGTACATCTTCTTTAACTCTACTGATGCGTTCTATTGCAGCAAATTTAAAGATTTAGGATACAATGCAATTGCTCAATATTATCATAAAAAAAAAACTTTACGGTTTTTCCTAATGGAGATTTGACAGGCCAATAGTATATTGGCCTGTCAAAAAGAACAATAAATACGGTTTGGCTCAAGGTGAACCACAAATTTGCGTAATTCCATCAGAATCAGATCTCGAGAGTCATGGTGGTACTTAAAGACAAATAGAGGGACAATATTAGAAAGAGTGGATTTAAATCTATAGACCCCACTTCATTCGTTCAGTTAACTAAATAAAAAATATTCTGCTTTAGTTGGGAATTCTTAACTCGAATTGTAATTGCTAGAGTTTTTTCCTCAGTAAATACTTCACAAATTTAGATCAATTCAGCTCTAAAAACGTCAAGTTTATTAGCTTTTTTTTGCTCCATCACTTTTCAATTTCAGCAAAATGCAATGAGATTTCAGTTTGAAAAATTAAAAAACTTGATTGAAAATTATGAATAAAATCTATCAATATTTAATTTCCTCGCGTCTAAAACAAATAGTGACATCCTCATTAAGCTGCAACTAGTATTGGGAATTCAATATGAGCGACGTCTGGGGTGCTGCATTTATGAATAATAAATAAGTTATTGAATTATATATTCAAAATTGCCAGCAAGGGAACGCAGAAAACTAATTGTGTATATTTAATTGCCTTCACTCGAACTGAATAATAGATAGGTATACAGAAAACTAATTAGCAGTCAGCTGAATGAAGCTGAAAACAGTAATTACAGCATTGGACTGCTATAAGGGAAATTTTGTCAGTGGAGGATTGTTCCTCAGCAGAACTTTAAAAGGAAATACATCCCGAATTAAGTCATAAATTCTTTTTTTTCAATTTCAACACCGTTTTAACTGTTATGTTAAAATCAACATAGTCATACAATTGTGTTAGAACTTTGTTTAGGGACAACATCAACAGATTATTTTTATTTAAATTAAAGAAGAATCGGTAGATATTGAAAATATAAAAATTTATAATATAGATTGAGAGATTTATTATTTACAATTATTGACATATTTTAAAAAACGTAATTTTGGTATATTATTTTTAATAATGAAACTCTTTTCTATTAAACTTTGTCACAGTATTGCATACATTTTAATAATAACAACTGGAGATAGTTCAAGGTTGAGAAAATAAATAAAGGTAGGTAACGAGAACTCCTGCAAAACAATAAATATTAACTTTCCTCTTCTTCAATCCATACTTGGCTCTCGAAAAAGAATGCTTCCTATTTTTTACTTTTTTAATATTTGAATTATGAGAAGTTTTTCCACCCAGAAAAAGAAGGAAGATAAAAATTCTATCCGAAAAGTCAAAGATAAATTTGTTCATCCAAAAGCAATTCATTATCATTTTGAAATACTAAAAAGTTAACAAATTAGAAAAAAAATCTGGAAAAAGTTATTTATATTTTTGGATAATAAATTTGGACGTTTAAAAATAAACTTGCGCAAACCTGAGAGTATTGTAACAAACAAGAAATATGAAATGGTAGAAATATTCTTTTCTTAAAATATACAATTCATATTCAAATAGACCGTGGAAATACACAATACTCGTAGAATGTTTCAAAATAGAGTGTATTTCAATAGTGTGTGACATAGAATAATAACAATAATTAAGAAGGTATATCACCTGATGAATAATGTATCCCGGATTTCAATGAATCTATAAATCTGATATCTTGGGAAGTAATATGACCCATCGGCCCCTAGCCTCGTCATCACTGTCGCCGTTGATTTTTCAGCAAGAACAATTCTTGTTTTCACAATACTACTAAATTATAATTAACAAACTAAATAATAAATTCACTTGACAAATTTGTTCATCCAAAAGCAATTCATTATCATTTTGAACTACTAAATAACAAATTAGAAAAAAAAATCCGGAAAAAGTTATTTATATTTTTGGATAATGAATTTGGACGTTTAAAAATAAATTTATTATTTAGTCAGTTTATTATTTAGTTTGCTAATATGCTACTTGACATAGTATCCCGTTTTGAGAAGATTTTTAAATTATAATTGTTAATCATGGGAAAGACTTTTTTGATATCCTGATTTAAGTTTTCTTCCATTGTTTTAAAATTAAATAAAAAGTTCCATTCTTAAGCTTACTAAAAAGTCTTTAGTTCCGAGTATTTTCTAATAACTAGAGACTGAAACAAAAGCACCAATCAAAATTAATGAATTTACTTGGCATCACATCATTATAAGATATTTCGAAATAATTATCAATTGTTCTTACCTGAGTAGATGCAATTTTTGAAAAAAAAAAATTGTATTGACAAGGGGTAAAATTTTTTGTCTTTTTTATCAAATTAATTACCAAAATGACCAGACAGCTATGTTCTCCTGCTTCGCTTGGCCTATTATAACACGTTTGACCATCTTTCACGCAGATTACGGCATATAAACATCTCTAGAAGATGTCTCTGACATGGCCTTGTTATACCAGGTTAAACTATCTGTCCTGTCGTCAAAAATACTTGAGGACAAGCAAACATAGTTTCACAAATATTTATAAAATTAGAAATCACAATGCCTGGTAAAAGCGGAGTGGAGTTTGATATATGAACGTTTGGCTCACACTAATGATGATGGACAATAAAACCACGAGCCAAGTTCACAAAAATAATTCAACCAAATGATCTCCACAAAAAAGGTAAATTCAAAATCACCGCACAGTTAAAAAATAAATAGTTGTTTTGTAATATGGGGAATTACATATCTATTTACCTATAGACAGTTTACCATCCCCATAGTTGTCGCACAGTTAAAAAATAAATAGTTGTTTTGTAATATGGGGAATTACATATCTATTTACCTATAGACAGTTTACCATCCCCAAAGTTGTTTCGTATTAGTAGTACGGAGATGGATGCAGGGAAAACGAAAGTCTGGGGTAATCCATATCCATATCCATACTAATATATAAATGCGAAAGTAACTCTGTCTGTCTGTATGTATGTGTGTATGTATGTATGTTACGATTTCACGCTTAAACTACTGAACCGATTTTGATGAAATTTGGTATGGAGATAGACTAAACTTTAGGAAAGGACATAGGCTACTTTTTATCGCGAAAAAGAGGGGGTTGGAACTATAAACGGCCATGCCTCTAAGGCGCCAAGCGAAACGGGCGTATTCTGCTAGTTCTTTCATATTCGAGAACTCTTACAGCCAAAGGCGTACAATCTTGTAAGATGGAATACAATTATGATTTACTAATTAATGGTGAATAGATCATTCTTGAGATTGTGGGAAATTACGCGAGAGTGAAATCTTTGCGGGTGCGAGTTATTTGAAAAAATGACGCAGTAGAATTTCGATCATCAATTTCTTTTTAAGTAAAATACTTTTTTATTATTTGTTTAAATTTCAATCATTCATTTCAGTAGAAGCATGGAAGAAGGCGAAAAAAGTCAAATCTATTGGCTTGCCAACATTTCATGCCATGAAAGGTCAGAAAGAACACAATGGAAGTACTTACAGGTTCATCATCATAACAAAGTTTGGTCAAGATTTGCAGAAGCTGTTAGATACACACAAGATTTTCAGTTTGAAAAACACAGCAAATATTGCTTTTTCTCTGGTAAGAATAAAAAGGGTTTGGCTTATTTATTAACTAGCTGTTTCGCCCGTGCTTCGCTTTGATTCTTATATTGCCAGTTTTGTTTTTCAAGGGCAATGGAAATTGGGGGCCTGTATATTCCAACCTTTAAAACCCAACATTTAAACGTTTTGCCAGACGCCTTAGAGACACGGCCATTCTGACTATTCGCTATGATTCTTATATGGCTAGTTTTGTTTTTCAAGGGCAATGGAAATTGGGGGCCTGTATATTCCAACCTTTAAAACCCAACATTTAAACGTTTTGCCAGACGCCTTAGAGGCACGGCCATTCTGACTATTCGCTATGATTCTTATATTGCTAGTATAAAATATTATACAGGTGTATATACTTCACAAAAAGCTCATTAACATGGATGAAACTTTGGAAGGAAAAAAACACAGGTGCAACAACATTTTAAATTACTTTGCTTGTTTATTTTCCATGTATTAGGCACCTAATCCATACAGGAACCAAAGGGAACCCACCACAACACACCTGAAGCAACGGATATTACATTCTCAATTATAAGAATGTTAGGTAAAGTGTCTGGCTAAGGGGGGTAACCATTTTTTTTTCCTTAAGAAATATTTTCCCAAATTTCGAGGGAAATTTATAATCTATATCTGCCCACTTTAGGCAAAGATGCATGTGATAATACAATTGGGGCATGGACGTATTACTGATTAAGGAATAGCACAAAATTAAATAATTTATTTACGCCAACCAGATCCTCATAAGTTCCATGTATTAAAATGGATGGAACTTGGAAGGAAAAGAAAATGCGGGTTAGGGAACATATTGTTCCTAGTCCGAGTATTATTTACCCGACATATTTTAATTATTTTTTTTCATAAAATTCAATTTTTTTCCAAAAGAAAAGATCAATTAAACCTTTTGGAACAAAATCTGTATGAACGAAAATCCAACGAGTAGAAACATCGGACATCAGTATTAGGTAGGAACACTATTTACGAAGTTGTGTTCAAAGTTTCAGTTAATGTACATTAGTAAAAACAAAACCTTCTGCCTGGGGACTAATCCAAACACATTAATTTACTCTGAAACAAATTAAGTTGTAATTGCAAAACCTTATGCATATTTTTCTCTATTTACATACCCGCATAAATGCATCTGTATTTTAATCACAGTTCTTGTTCGAGGTACAGAGATGTACTTAATGCAATAGACATCCAGATAATGAACATCATGGTTAAAGGAAACTTTAAAAAAACAAGATGAAAATAAATTATTGCAAAAGGGAATTAATTAAATATAAAGTTGGTCAACAAAGGTCGAACTCTGCAATTCTCAACGTGAGCGTAATGCTGATGAAATAAATTTTCTACATAAAGAACAACGTATGTAAGTAACTATATGTGGAAAAATACTTGGATGTGCTAAATCTATTCAAGTACATATTTAATTTTATTTATTTTTTAATTTGGCTTAACGAATCTTTAACCAATAGATGGGTCATTCAAGATGGGGGGTTTACCCTCTATTCGCTGGAAACTTGCAAACCACCTACCCACATTGATCTCACCCAGCCTAGGTTGAAGTGGAAAAAAAGCTGGTATGATTAAGACTGAACTCGAGGCGGAGGGGAGCGAGGATGAAATTCATATTGTATACAAACAATGAAATGGGGCGAAGATCAAAGAATGTTTAGGAACCACTGGTATGATTAAGACTAAACTCGAGGCGGATGGAAGCGAGGATAAAATTCATATTGTATACAAACAATGAAATGGGGCGAAGATCAAAGAATGTTTAGGAACCACTGGTGTGATTAAGACTGAACTCGAGACGGATGGAAGCGAGGATAAAATTCATATTGTATACAAACAATGAAATGGGGCGAAGATCAAAGAATGTTTAGAAACCACTGGTATGATTAAGACTGAACTCGAGGCGGATGGAAGCGACGATAAAATTCATATTGTATACAAACAATGAAATGGGGCGAAGATCAAAGAATGTTTAGGAACCACTGGTATGATTAAGACTGAACTCGAGACGGATGGAAGCGAGGATAAAATTCATATTGTATACAAACAATGAAATGGGGCGAAGATCAAAGAATGTTTAGGAACCACTGGTATGATTAAGACTGAACTCGAGACGGATGGAAGCGAGGATAAAATTCATA
>CM022874.1:33086002-33130656 GCA_012654025.1 Pachypsylla venusta
CCAATATATTTGATCTTTATTTTTTCCTTTGGCTTCCCGTCAAACAATTTTTTGAGCCAAAATATGTCTAAAATTTCTGCACGAATACAATACTTTATCTTCTAGGAAGAGAAAGTAAAAAGTGCAACATATTATTGCTAAGAAATAATATATACAGAAACTATTTTCTAGAAATGGCTACAAGGAACCTTCCTTGCTTTTTCCTTAGGACCTGGCAAAGATGGGCACCCGCCTGTTTCTAATAATAAATGCGAAAGTTTAGGTTTTTTTTTATTTATTCACACAAAAATGGAGACACGGATGGAGTTTTTGTTATTTGGTGAATAAGATAGGCCATCTCACTCCCCATGCAACAATGACTATACCATAAAAGAATATCAAATGTGAAATGTGACATTTATTCTTCTTTATGTTACCAATATCTCCAAAAGAAAACTATAAAAACATAGATACCTGTGCATATATGATGTACAAAACAAAAATATCGTAAAAGTATTTTTGTTATAGAATAAAAAAAATACGTTTTCTTGTGTCATGCAGAATCCCACACGTAAATAAAAAAAAAATAAAAAAAATCGAAATTTGGAACAAATAAAATACTCCTTTTCTCGTTACATTTCTTATTTTAAACTAGCAGTTGTGCTCCGGCTTCGCCACGGATCAAATTTGTAGAATTAGACCTAAAAAAATTAGCTTTATCTCGAAAACGATTTAACATTTTTTAGTTCTGTTAATTCATCTGATGTCCAGAATTCTGCGCCTAGTTCGCTTGGCGGATTAGAATCATGGTCGTTGCCGTACTAACATTATTCTATGATTGCATACTTTAAGTTTAAAAATCTTTCGTAAACGGCTGGACATTTTTTAATGCTGATAATATTTTTTGGGTCTCATTCTATTTTTTTTTTGGGGGNTTTTTTTTTTTGGGGGGGGCGGTTGCTTCCCATCAATGCCCATATTTTTTTTCGATATCCCTTAACGTTCCAGCTAAACAAATAGAATTTTATAAGTTCCACACAAAAATCGGTTGTAAACGGCTAGACTTTTTTTTGTTCTGTTAATATTCCTGAGGTCTCAGTCTATAGTTAGGGGACTATGCCCATTATTTTTTTGTACCGTTTTGGCTAAGTTTAAATAGTGATACACTTCTGGCAAAAAAAAATCACCCGTAACTCGAAAACGGTGGACTGTTTTGAATTCTGATGATATTTCTAAAGTCTTAGCCAATGGTTTTTTTAGGGGGGGGGGGGGGTCATTTCAAACTATTTTTTAAATCTCTTAGCGTTTTAGATAAACAAGAATTTTCTAATCGACCGTAAGCGGCTAAGCCTTTTTTTTTTATTCTGTTAATATTTCTATGGGTCTATATTTTTGGAGGGGTCTATGTCAAATAATTTTTTGATATCTCTTACCGTTTTGGCTAAACAAAAAGTGATAACCATGTAAAAATCGGAAAATTTCGAAAACGATGTAACAGTTTTTAATTCTGAAAATATTTCTGAGGCCTCTGTCTATGTTTTTTTGGAGTGGGGCATTCCCATCAATTTTTCAATATCTCTTACCGTTTTAGCTAGAAAATTAATATTATCTAAATTTCATACAAAGTTTGGAAATCGGCTGAAACTGCCATTTTCAAAACGGTACATTTCCGCCATAGGGTACAAATGATGTGTTCTACCACCCATAATTTTATGGCGACGTAATTTAGATACATCTTGTATATATAGATAGATTTCTATCCAAATATTGCCTAGCACACCTCTACAAATATTGCGTATAATAAAACAATAGTCCGGGAGCTAGCCTGGCTTGTCCTACCTNGAACTTTGAAAGCTCGTGGAGGCTAAAGTCACCCACAAAACTTGCCAGACAAAGACTTTTATGCACCTATACAGTGAGCTCTTCTGTATCTGCTATGTGATCCTTCTGCTGCTTATGAGGTAGGACAAGCCAGGCTAGCTCCCGGACTACAACAATAATGTCAATAATAATATAAAAGATGGACCGGAAAGGTGTTTTTGAAATGTCATGGTGGACACTTAACATTATAGTGGTCAGATGTATGTTAAATATTCTGAGAAAAAAGATATAAAACGTATGGAAGGTCTGAGTTGTTTTAGATGATTTTAGATTTGCTTTCAAAAGCTAAATAATACTCAGCCTGCAGGAGTCGACATGAGAGAGATTTTTTTTTAAAAAAAAAGCGTGCAGTTCCTATATAACAACTAGTATAATCTTAAAATAGTGCTCAAACCTTTTTAAAATAACTTTGTGTAACTTTCTTTATAAGGCTTTCAACAAAAAAACTTTTGAAATTTTATTCACCACGATTACTTGACGATGGAAAAATAAATAAAACTTACATCTGCGAACAATGTTGTTCTCCTTCATGAGCTAGCAAAGATAAGAAAATTGCCAGATATTTATTTTCTCTTGGAATTGATGCTGTTCTTTAAGGAATAATTTGCGGTTCAAGTTAGTTTTAGCTTGAAGGTGTTAAAGCTATAAAATTACAAACAACAATGAAACAGAAAATTTAAAACTGTTAAACAATGATTTATTTTGTTTTTGTTTTATTATATAATTTTTATCAGTTGATGAAATTTTTTGTGTTAGCATCGATTCTGTTCCTTTTATTGGAACCTTTGGGAGCTACCAGGAAAATATTATTATCTCCAGCAAATAAGTTGGTCTCTAAATCTTGGCCACATTGCCAGTTACATACGAGAAGTTCCGTAATAGTAAAACCGAAAAATAACTAAACCCATGGGCTAAGTTGGCGGAATGGCCAAGATTAATCTTCTGGAGTAAAAGTATATTTGTCGGGTTGTTATAGAAAATTAACAAACAATTTAGATCTCCATGTATTGTATTCGAACCAGCAGCCTCCAACTTATGAATAAATACTCTACCAGTATTAGTAGTGAACATAAAACCGCGCTCTCTCTTAAAAGGAAAATGTCAAACGAAATAAAATTGACTTTAATAACTCCGAATTTTCTGAAAGCAAGCATACAACTGTTTGCAAGAAGGAAAAAAAATACATTCTGAGAGAGTTATTGATTTATGTTTCCATTTTTCCCCAATTAATTATTTTTTGGAAAAACATTTTTACGTCACGTCAGCCCCTAACTCCAAATTTAAAGCGCTGTTTTCGCAGTATCAGGATTCATAGAATCCAATTATCTTTCTTTTTTCTTTTACGAACCAATAATATACGAAAAATTGAAATAAAAAAAAAGTTCAATGGTGTGTATTCACATCAATGGTGCGTTCTCATTATCAATGTTTAAATTTTCTTCAACGTGATTTTTTATCTTTCATAAAAACAGGATGAACTCAAAAACATAAGCCAACATTTTGACAGTACTACATTATTCAAAATGTTGTTTGCGCGAAGGACATAGCTTTAGCTATTAGTTAAAAAAAATTGTTTCTCTCTATGTTTGTGTTACTGATGTAATTTTATTTCAGTGATTGATATTATTATAGTGGGGCATGTCAATTCTTACACTTCAAGATAAGATTTATGATGACAATTAAAAATTTAGTAGACGACATAAACTTATTTAGAGCTCATACATCGGAAACTGTAATGCCACTATTGATTGATGAGATATGGGGATTGAGGTTCGAGCCCTTGCTACGTCAACACAAATAAATACGTTAAAAAAAATAGCACAACATTTTTTTTGTATTTTGTGTACTTTGTTTCGAGAAGATGAGAGAAAAAAATGAGAATAAATCTGACTTTTACATTAGTTACCATATTACCGAGGATACAACCGTTTAAAAGCGATACCGCATATAGATTACATATTACCTACACGTTTGTTAACCTATGTAGAACATGGGGAATAGTAAGGGGTTGTTAAGCTGCGTAGAATGTGTTGGGAGTAGTATTGGGTTAGGTTGCAAAAAAATAAATTTTAATTTTTTTTGGAACCTAACCCAATACTACTCCCAACACGTTCTATCCAACAAACTTGGTGGTGTTTGGGTCAGTTCTATGATTTTGAGTAGGAACAACCACTTCAATACCATTATATCAGCGAAGCAAAGCCAAACTTATACCAAACTATAACACATAATATATATGGAGTACTGTTGGAATGAAATATTGGGTTGCAAATAAAATATTCAAATTTTCTCAACCTGTGTTGACCTCAAACGCATTTCTTTTTTTTTTAAAAAAAAAACAAGCCTTTAAGCGGTTCTCAAAATATGAGGAAAAAAGATTTTCTAAGATGTTGACCTCACATGGTTCCAAGATGTTGACCTCGCATTCCAAGATGTTGACCTCGTCAACAAAATATATGGTTGGAAGTGATCAGATATCCTTTAGGTCATGTATACGTGTAGAATGCGACAAAAGTTCGGTCCCTATAACCTAAGGTAGTTCTCAAAAATATTGAGGAAAAGTGAAATTCCAAGATGGTGGCCCCACATGGCCCGCCCACAAAATATATAACTCAATGTGATCAAAATCAATTCAGGGCCAGTCGTATAGCAACTCACAAATATTTGGTCGCTACAATTTAAGTTGTTTCAAAATATTGAGGAAAAGCGAAATTCCAAGATGGCGGTCACACATTGTCCCGTGCACAAAATATATAAATCCATGTGATCCAAAGCCGTTTAGGGTCAGACGTTTAGCATTTCACAAAAGTTTAGTTGCAATAACTTAAACAGTTGCCATAATATTGATGAAAACCGAAATTCCAAGATGGCGGTCTCACATAGTCACGCCTACAAAATATATATATTAATGTGGTCAAAAGCCGTTTAGGGTCAGACGTGTAGCATTTCACAAAAGTTTAGTTGCAATAACTTAAACAGTTCTCATAATATAGAGGAAAACCGAAATTCCAAGATGGCGGTGCCACATGGTCTCGCCCACAGAATATATGACTCAAGGTGATCAAAAGTTTCTAAAGACCAACCGTGCAATATCTCACAAAATTTAGATTGCCATAACTCAAGTGGATCTCAAAAAACTGAGAAAAAAAAATCCATGATGGCAGCCTCAGATGGCCCCACCCACAAAATATATGACTCAAAGAGATCAAAAACCGTTACCGATCAAACCTAATGCATCTCACAAAAGTTTGGTCGCAATAACTTTGACAGTTCTCCAAATTCCGAGGTAAAGCGAAATTCCAAGATGGCGGCCTCACATAGCCCCGCCCACAAAATGCATGTTTTTTTTGGCCAGAAACCATCTCGGACATATGCCCAACAAGTCACGAAAGTTGCATGGTAATCGGATGTGCGGTTTGGGAATGCATAGAGAACATACATATATAGGGTGTCCCAAAAGTCCGAGACCGCCTGAATATCTTTTGAGCATCTTTATGTGGAGTTTTGAAATTTTGCATGGCATTATACCTTAAATTAAACCACCTGATGGTGAGGCCAATTTTTCAGGGGTGGGTCCCATGTGGCCCCAAGGGGGGCCCACTTTGTTTTTTAAATACGAACCCTCATTTTGTGATACATTTTCCGAAAGACAATAGAATTAGAAAGTACGTTGCAAAATTTACACATCAAGCGTGTTTGGTTTCAAAGATATGACTACCAATAGTGACTAAAACTAGGTGAATTTTTTGCAATGGGATATTTAATGATTGCATAGGACACCAATATTGAGGAACCTGCTTTTTGAGGGACACATTTTTTTCGGAGGCGGAATCTATGTGACCCCGAGGAACAACTTGTTACTGAATGCACCTCATCAGTACATTATTGATAGAAGAGTTATAACTTATAAATTTCTCTAATTATGGTCCCTATCTTTTATCGGGGACTTGAACATCTCCTCTGATAATTCGCCTAGTTTTAGACACTCTTGGAAAAATTTACACTTCTAGCGTGTTTCGTGTCCAAATTGGAAAAATTTACACGTCTAGCGTGTTTGGTTTCCATATTGCGGCCATTTGAAATTTCCAAGATATAAGTTCCAAGAATGTCTAAAACTAGGCGAATTATTTCTAAAAGTAGGCGAAATGTGTATAACTAGGCGAATTATGTCTAAAAAGCAGGTTCCTCAACATTGGTGTCCTATGCAATCATTCAATATCCCATTGCAAAAAATTCGCCTAGACACTCTTGGAAGTCATATCTTGGAAATTTCAAATGGCCGCCATTTTGAAACCAAACATGCTAGACGTGTAAATTTTCAAAGTACTTCTAATTCTATTGTCTTTCTGAAAATGTATCACAAGATGGGGGTTCGTATTTAAAAAACAAAAGTTGACCCCCCTGGGGGCCACATGGGACCCGCCCCTGAAAAATTGGCCACACCATCAGGTGGTTTCGTTTAAGGTATAATACCATGCAAAATTTCAAAACTCCACATAAAGCTGTTCAAAAGATATTCAGGCGGTCTCGGACTTTTGGGACACCCTGTATATATACATATACAAATATATATACAAACATTCATTTTTATATAATTATATAGATAGATTGAGAGTAATGGCATGTGAAATAAATTTAGGATTTTAGGATGCAACTAACGGCAAACATTTTGTTATTTTTATTTCTTTACAGTTTAAAAATTGGTGTTTGAAGAGTTTGAATATATATATAAAAATGGCAAGATTATCTATTTATTTTAAAACCTCTTGAAATTTTAATTAATAAAACACGACTAGGTGTATCATTTATTCATTAAGTTCTTTGAGTATTCCTTCAAGTAACTGATTCAAGTTTTTTTTATTAATTAATTAAAAATCTGAAGCCCCTGGGGAAAACAATGTTGTTATTTTTTTTTTTTTTAAAGAATTACATTTTTCAATTAATTAATCTTTGTAGTTTCCTCTTATATTTGTATATCTATATGTTTCATGTAAGGCCGCCATAATTTGATCTCCATCGTGTGCCACTGCGGGCCATCTTGTTCCCGCCACTTGTTTTATCTAATTTCTACATCCAGCATTCCATCTTTTCTTATTTTTAAGATAACATTGAAATATATTTGTTGTCCATCTTTCGTCATTTCTGCTTGCTTCGCAGAGATAGTTTTCTTTAATAATAACTGTATTGGTGCATATGACCGTAAGTCGAACGCGTCACTATAAAATAATAAATTATATAAAAACAAAATAATAACTGTATAGTTAAGGATGTATTTTTACTTTCCCTTCCTATAGAAGATAAAGTATTGTATTCGTGCAGAAATTTTAGAGATATTTTGGCTGAAAAAATTGTTTGTAAGATGCGACAATACAGACTGAAGGGGTAGCGGACTAAATGGAAGAGACCAAACTATCGAGTACACCGAATAAAGCCTTGACTCAAAGCTTTTTTTATATAGAACTCTATGGCTTAACAGTGGTTCAACTATAATAACGAAAAAATACACAACTGATACTTTGAAAGTTGCCCTAATTGGTTAATCGCATTGTATTTATAGAGTAAATAAATTCTGTTGTAAAATAATTATAATACAGGGTGTTTAAAAAAAAGAGTGGAGCTTATTATATTATCTGGGGCCTCCCCTGAAAATGCCTCNCAAATGAAAAAAACATAAAATTCGTCCGATTTTGATAAAATTTGGTATGCATAGCCACCCAAGTATTATATTTGACAATTTTTGGTGTTTTTTTAGATTTTTTGCATTTGGGGCCCCCGCCGGCCCCAAATATAGAAAAAACAAATTTTGTCTGATTTTGATAAAATTTGGTATTATTTTTTTCATTATCATTTTTCAAAATAATATTGTCACTAAAGAGCAAAGTCCGCAGCCGAAGGCTCCAAAATCTTTTTAAGATAATACTATCACTAAAGAGCACAGTCCACAGCCGAAGGCTGTAAAATCTTACAAAATAATACTGTCACTAAAGAGCAAAGTCCGCAGCCGAGAACTGCAAAATTGTTCAAAACAATACTGTCACTAAAGAGCTAAGTCCGCAGCCGAAAGCTGCAAAATCTTTCAAAATAATACTGTCACTAAAGAGCAAAGTCCGCAGCCGGAGGCTGCAAAATCTTTTTAAAATAATACCATCACTAAAAAGGAAAGTCCGCAGCCGAAGGCTGCGTAAGATCTGTGCCTATGTAAGATCTGTGCTTGAATACGGATCTATCATATGGATATCTTCCACCCAGGTTGGATCAAAAGAACTAGAAAGAGTACAATCTAAATTTGTTCGCTACCTGTTTCGAAAATTGAACGGGTTACCCCAAATTCCCCCACTATATTGAGTACAATTTACTCTCAGAACATCTTCTGCTGGAGTCCCTTGAAGCAAGAAGACGAAACGAACAAATAAAATTTCTTCAAAATGTGCTCCAAAACAAAATATCTTGCTCCTATATAACAGAAAAAATTCAAATTCAAGTTCCGAAACCAGGACTCAGACCAACAAACACAAGGGGACAGTTATTCCATGATCCACACAGAAGAGATTTTTTCAAATTCAAATCTCCAATTATAAGGGCAATGTATCTATACAACAGCATGGATCCAAAGCCAGCCCTATTTGAATAATTGTCAGTCAACAAGCGAACACATACATGGGTACACCCGTATACGCTCATCGTACCTGACCGCTGGTATGTTTATATCATTATCTCGCCTCCTCGTAATATACTCTCTCTTACACACACACACACACACGCGGCATCACTTACTCCCTCACACACACTCATCCCACCCACACACTCATCACATTCACACACTCATCACTTGCACTCATTCATCATTTTCACAAAATCATCATCTCCTTTTTTTTCCACTCACTATCACAAACAGCGTCAGTAATTGCTCCACACTTCTTGGAAAATAAAAGTGATGGTGCGTAGACGGCTTATCAAAAAAAAAAAAAAAAAAAAAAAAAAAAAAAGGCTGCAAAATCGTTTTAAAATAATTATCACTAAAGAGCAAAGTCCACAGCCGAAGGCTGCAATATCTTTCAAAAAAATACTGTCACTAAAGAGCAAAGTCCGCAGCCGAAAGCTGCAAAATCTTTCAAAATAGTACTGTCACAAAAGAGCAAAGTCCGCAGACGAAGGCTGCAAAATCATGATTAAGGAAGAGAAAGTCTAGTACGGTCTTCCGTACCATTTATTTTAGGAGGCGCCCACGTCTTTGAAACAAACGTGCTCTTATTTAGTGGAAAATATATTATTGCAGGAATATTATACCCCTGAGGCTCCTTCTTTACTTATAGTACCACAGGAGGGTTTTTATGTATCGGACAGAAGTGGAATCAATTGTAGATCTGATAGCAAAACTGTACCCTAGCAATCTACCTGTTTGGGAGGTAGAGGAAAAAACGGAAGGCATTTTGAAGCAATGATGAAAAGATAGTAGGTACCGGTAATAATATCCATGTCTCTTTTTCATGATTTGACAGCTGCAATCAAAATGAATTCTTCCATTATTGTGGGGCCAAAATGCGAAATAAGAGTTAATTTTTGCACAAATTCATCGAAAAAAAGTTAATTTAATGTTTATCTTCTATTAAATGAGAGGAAAAAAAGAAATAGGTTGGATTTAGAGAAAATCGACTTTTTTTTGTAAGATTGTTCGCTTTAACTGCATTTAAACAGACGGTCGTTATGGCCCCTATTTAGATTTTTTCATAGTACTTTAATACTCTAAGGAACTTTAATAGTGAGTCGTTTGACACACTGTCATCGGACAAAGATGGAGCAGGTGATAAAGAGTTTACTAAGAGAGTGAGGCCACATTCACAGACCGGTGGGTCAGATCTAGTGAAAATGAATGAGTGGGTAAGTCTCGTGTTTTCTATTCTAATTCTACACAAAACGACCTCTTTATAACGAAACGAACGAAAACAAGAATCCCATTTACCAATACCAGACTTTATAGATTTGAATTTATTGGTCGAAGGAATTTTAAACCACAAGGTCTTTGAAAGCGAGTAAAGATAGATGACTGATGAAAGGGCGAAAATGGTCAGAAGACGAGAGATTAAAGTGAGCAGCAGTAGATGGGTCCCTAGTAGCAGCGTCGACTATCTCAATTCCGCCATAAAAAGGCGATATCAATATTTGAAATAGATTCTTCCAGTGTGATAGAATATGAGCGACAATTGAATTTGTATGGCGAAAATTTGAAATAGCAACCAAAGCAATGAGAGAGTCACTCACTAACAGATATTTAGAAGTAACTGGAGAGATAGAAACAATATATGTTTTAAGCATAAAAGAATGGCTGATAACTTGGCGGTGAAAATCGACTTTGAATATTTAAAATATCCGCAATTTTGTTAGTTTCATGATTTTTAATGATCCCAAAAAGAACAAGCTTTTTGTAGACTTTCTTCCAAAATATCCAAATCACTTTAATTTTTCGAAATCAGAACCCTTTACTTTTGTAACAAAAGCTCAATCAAAAATCGATAGAAAAATGTTTGCTTTTGCCCATATTACATACAGCACCTATATCGTTGGGCGCAACAACCTGTAGGTATAATGTTCTTTTGAAGCCCATATTTCAACGCGTTCAAAAGTTAAGAACCATTTTCTATGAGCATCATGCAATATCTCGTGAGTTTCGTCAAAAAGTTATGTATTTTTAGTTTTAGAAAATTAATCAAAGGAAAAAGTGAATCTCCATAATTATTTCTCTAGCGCTAATTGAAGTCCTCATTAAGAAAATATGGCAGTGACATTGTCAGACGGCGCGGGGTACGGCAGGAGAGAAATATCTTGCTGTGAAAAAAGAGTAAAAGTCTTTGACTAATTAGCTAGATTTGTTATGACTATGACAGACAAACATTTTTTAACGTTTCTTCTTATGTCTGAAAGTTAGAAAAAATTTCTTTTAAATTTGGAAGTTTTTAATCTTTCTTCTGCATTAGCAATTATTTATTCATAAAAAGACTCATTTTATTTTACAATGTTAAAGCCCCCCCCCCCCAAAAAAAAAAAAAAAAAAAATCTTTAAATTCCCTACTATTTATGTGTTTGGACCTTTTTTTCCATTTAACTTTGCTATGCTTACAAAAGTATGAAAAGCTATTCCAATGTTACAAGTTTGAAACCGGGATCCGGTTGGGGCACCCCTGGGGTTCTTAGTGAAATGTGCAACTAGTAAATACCTTTAAATTTAAGTTTTTTGATCCGGTTGGAGCACCCCTGGCCCAATTGGTTCTTAGTGAAATGTGCAACTAGTAAATACCTTTAAATTTCAGTTATTTAGTAGTTGCACATTTCACTAAGAACCCAATTCGTGGAAATGGAAAAAAAGAAAATAATGAAGTTTATTCAACAGCAATTATAAAGAAGTTCTAGAAAACTTTGGGTTCAAAAATCTGGTTATAGTAAACACTCCTATAGTCTGTCTCTGATAGTTCGTCCTTTTCCTCAAAAGGTTATATTATTATATTTCTACCCGAAAGAACTGGATTGTAATTTGGTTGAATCACTCAGATTTTTCGGATATGACATCCTTCTGCTTCCAGGGCCTCTCACTCTAATACAGCTTCTACATTATAATATGGACAACGTAGGTATGGGGTGCTCAGGCCATCACGCTCTCAATTCATCCCTATTTATTTTGCTCACAATTTTCTAGTTTTTGCTACACCTTCATTAATTTCTTTTGCTCGTTTTTCTTGAAACTTTCATCAATTTCTATATGCTCGTTCTCTTTTATAATACTCTTATTTAATCTAAATTAATTGAAACGTTACACAATTTATAATCCAGGGTTTCTATTCATCTTTCTTTTTATATAATCAAGACGTTTTCTTTCGCGAATGTATACCTTCGTCAGTGACGGATTTTTAAGAATGTTCACTTATTAAAATAATATATATATGGAAATTTTCATGATGTGTCACAAACTTTGGGGCCACATCCCCATACTATTTGTAATGTGCTTTTGGATATTAGTTTATTGAATTTTTGTTTCAGGATTTTTTGTTGTTGTTGTTGTCGGTTACTGTAAACGGACTATTCTATTGTTTAAGAAGCACAATTAGGAACGGAAAATTACAGAATCTCTGAGACACACACAAGTGGGTGAGAGTTCCTAAATAACAGTCATGGGTTAACAATAACTGGAACCAAACTACTTAGGATACACTTTTAGTAGTAAGATGTCTACCCAACCAAATATGAAGATACTACTTTTGTATTAGAGAAAAAATAGCATAATGGAAAAGTTCTGAACTGCCCGTAAACATTGACACGGTTATGAGCGTGGCGCCACTGATGCTTTGTTTTCCTCATCTGCGTTTTCCTTTCGTTAAATAGAAAAGTTTATTTTCTTCTAAATATAATTCAATTTTCCAAATCTCGTGCTCCTTCTTTTCAATATTTTATTGCATTTTCTATCCAGTGTAAAACTCACTAGGCTTTCTTGCTTACTGCATTCCAATTTGCATGCTCTTTCGAGTCAGCATGCTTACTGGTGATAAATAAAAATGAACATTTACTTTTAATGGGTTGGTGTTCGTTGGGTTGATAGAAAAGTATCAGAGGGAGAGACTTGAAGTGTAGGAGATGACAATCATTTGTTGAGTAGAAAGAAAGACAAACGAACAAGAGCTGGAAGATGTTAATGAAGTAAGAATTATTCTAAAAATACACGAGAAAATTAAAAATAATTCTGGTGCATTCGAAGATATAGTAAAATTATAAATTGTGCAGAACCTTCTTTCTACTTTGATATACACTGTAAAACATCCAATTAAAGAATATGACAACGACCTTGAAGACTCGTCGTGAGATCATTTAATATTGCGTACGTAAATAACACAAAAAATATTATGAAAATATTTTTTCAATTTCAAGATTTGATTTCAAAAAAAATAAATCAGTTCATTTTTTTATCGAACAAAATACATGGAACTAAGTCGACTGACTCGGAATAATGATTAACTAAACAAAATATTATAGTTGCTATCGAAATATTATCAAATGTGTTCCACATTAATATTTACAGAACAAATTGAATATTGTTTGAAATGATAAAAACTATCCTGTTATTTGCACAGCAATAATTGGGTTTTATTTGTCAATCCGAATTAGAAATTCTTCAGAAATCAATCTCCAGGGCATTGGCATATGATTAAACATTGTTCATCTAATCTTTTATGGAGACCATCCGAATGGGGGAATATAATCTTTTGTGTGGAAAATGTTCTCTGAATATATCAATTTTGTTTGTTTTTCAACGGAGTGAATTTAATAAATATTATCATATTCTCTCAAGACATCATTATGTTATTCTTAACTCCTTATACATAAAGGAGTGACAGTTACGCTGAGCTTCGAGAACCAACTGAACTCGAAAAGAACCCTCTCAAGAGCGTTTTTAATAACGGCAAAAGACAGGCAGACTTGGAAAGAAAAAAATCTATCAAAACGGTTTGAATGGTTTGCTTTCCATTGTATTCTTTTTGTTTGAAACTTTTTGTTGAATGATGTTGAAATGCTGTTTTGAACAAATTTCTTTATGGCTGCAATTGAGACGGATTGAAACGCGATGTCTATAATTTTGAATCTTCTACTAATTGAATAATATTTATAAATATTCTATTTCTGTTTTTTGAAAACTAATTTAGAAATTTTAATTATTGTCGAGCTCAATTTCTTCCAGCATGATGTTTCAATTTACGAAGAAGATAATAAATATTTCTCCTGTCTACTAATTTTTAATTAGAATTTTCTACAATGGGATTTCTGAAAGTATGACTTGCCATTGAGTGAAACTTTCAATTTTTCAATTAATTTCAGTCTCGTAAAGGATGGACTTAAATTCTAAATTATATTTTATGGCGAGTCTGTCTCTGTTTGCTCTCCTCTTCCCTCTTTAGCCTTCTTTCTGTTTCATTCTCTATTACTTTAAGTTTTCTTTTTATTACTATTTTCTCTTCATAATAATTAAATTAGAAAACTAAAGGAAAAGCCTTTTCAATCTTTCTCTCAAATAATAATTTCTATCATCATGTCCGCAAAGGTCATTTTTATATTATGATGAAATATTTTTGTTAGAAACATAATATAAACCAAAAATCATCTGGATATATTGGCGCACCAAGACGTGCATTATGAAACATATTTGTTCGGGATATTAGATGCAACAAAGGTCGTCTGGACTGGATACACTGGTGTACCAAGATGTGTTCGGTACATTAGATGCAACAAAGTTCATCTGAACTGGATACACAGGTGCACCCAGATGTGATGGATATCAGATGCAACAAAAGTCGTCTGGAGTGGATACACTGGTGCACCAAGATGTGTTCGGTACATTAGATGCAACAAAGTTCGTCTGAACTGGATACACAGGTACACCCAGATGTGAATTATGAAACATTTTTGTTCGGTACATTAGATGCAACAAAGGTCGTCTGGGTACATTAATACACCAAGATATGAATTATGAAACATTTTGGTTCGGTACATTAGATGCAACAAAGGTCGGCTGGGTACATTGGTGCAGCAAGATGTGAATTATGAAACATTTTTGTTCGGTACATTAGGTGCAACAAAGGTCGTCTGGGTACATTAGTACACCAATATATGAATTATGAAACATTTTGGTTCTGTACATTAGATGCAACAGAGGTCGTCTGGGTACATTGGTGCACCAAGATGTGAATTATGAAACATTTTTGTCGGGGACATGCGAGAAAGATCACCTGGTACACCAAGATGTGGACCAACAATATAATAGATGCCATAGTAGTTAAAAATATTTTACTACAAAAAAAAAGTTCTATCTTTACGAAAAAAAAATTCTGCGTCACAGATTCAAGAGTTAAGATATTCATTTTCTTCTTCATTGAAAATTAGAAGATTCTGAGAAGTTGCTTGAGGAAGGCCAAGTCTACATGAACGGAAGGTGTAAAATAACAGAGGAGAACAAAGTCTGTAATAAAAATATTTTTGTGCTACTGACTAACATGATTCCGAAAAGACATCTAAATTATTAGCTTACAAGATTGAATGTATGAAGACAATACAACTAAAAACTTGGTCCTGGGTACCCCTGTCAGTGAATGACACGGGTTCCCACAAGTAACAACTTCTCTAAAACTGCAGTCTCAATACATCCGTCCATGGTAGATTGATTGATACAAATCCATTGTGTCCTATAACCGAGGCAACTAGGCAATACAATGATTGGGGGCCGATTACACTCACGTTTTCTACAAAACTCACGTTTTCTACAAAAATGTAATAATAATTAGAATTGCATAATTAATATAAAATTTTACGAAGGTATGCCATCACAGCAAAGGACAAATAAATGAAAGGAAAATGTGAGTATTTTTTATAAAATACAGGGTCAATTCTGTCATAAGGTTAACCGGGTACAGAGTACATGGGTAAAATCTTAAAACTTTTTCAAAGGCCTTGATGTAATGTGAAAGCAGTCCCGGGGCATTTTTTATGTAAAAAAAATCCTTTCAAAGACTCTTAATTACAAGCAATACAATTTAAAGGGAAAAACCTGAATTATTACAAGAAGAAGTATAATTTGATTTTTTTTTTTCAAAGAAATGAACGAAGGAAGTCTAAAATGAAATAAATTTTATAAGTTAAAATGAATGAAAAATTGTGAGATTCTAATTAAAATTAATATTGTTTTGTTCATAAACGTTATGGAAAAATATTTCATTAATAAATTCAGAAATATTTAATTTAGCATTTGGATACAGGAAGTTTTTTTCTTATTTTTATTTCTGTTCGTATTTTGACAAAATAATATTAATAGTGGAGAGTGGAAAAATATGCCATTAGATGAAGTGAGTTCTACATCAAATGAAACAATATTATTTTATTTATTAATATTTTCAATCATTTTTATTTTAAGAAATTAAATTCCAGAGAAAAATGAACTGAAATTTTCTTTGTGTTTTATTTTCCATCTTTTTTAAACAAATTCAAGAAATCTGGAGGTAGGGATTTTTCTTTCAATAAAAGAAGGCATACATTTTTTAATACAACGCAAAAAATATATGTACTTTATAATTGGCACTCAAATTACATAATATAAAGTTTTAATAAATACGAATAAGATGAGGAGAGCCCCCAGTTTGTTTCATGCAAATATTTATTTTTGACAAGTACAGGCTTATTCAAGATATGACCAAATTACATCACTATACAGCGTGTCCCAAAAGTCCGAGACCACCTGAATATCTTTGAACGGTTTTATGTGGACTTTTTGAAATTTGGCATGCTATTATATCCCAAATTAAACCACCTGATGGTGTGACCAATTTTTCAGAAGCGGGTCCCATGTCCCCCAGGGGGCCGACTTTTGTTTTTTTAAATAGGAACCCGCATCTTGTGATACATTTTCAGCAACACAATAAAATTAGATGTACGTTGCAAAAAAATTCACGCGTCTATCGTGTTTGGTTTCAAAATGGCGGCCATTTGAAATTTCCAAGAGTGATAAAAACTAGGCGAATTATTTGCAATGGGATATTGAATAACTGCATAGGACACCAATGTCGAGGAACCTGCTTTTGAGGCATACATTTTTTTCGGAGGCGGAATCTATGTGACCCCGAGGCACAACTTGTTACTGAACGCACCTCATCAGTACATTATTGAAAGAAGAGTTATAACTTATAAATTTCTCTAATTATGGTTAATATCTTTTATCGGGGATTTGAATATCTCCTCTGATTCTCTGACTCTCGTTGATCACGGTACATACACAAAAAAAAGTTGGACCCCCCTGGGGGCCACACGGGACCCGCTTCTGAAAAATTGGTCACATAATCAGGTGGTAAAATTTGGGGTATAATACCATGCAAAATTTCAAAGCTCCACCACATAAAGTCATTCAAAAGATATTTAGGTGGTCTCCGACTTTTAGGACACGCAATATGTTTACCGACCTTTGCAAGCTTACGAATTTGAGAAAGGCATATTCTATGAAAAAAGATTTAGTGACGACACCAATAACGCAATAATGAGTAAAAAAATTAATATTTATTTATGTTTAAAAGAGCATCACAGTAGACAGTTACGTGACCGGCAAGTGATCCGCCCAGCAAAACTGAAAATATTCTTCCGAGCAGTTGAATGAGTATCTTCAGACTAGACCGGCTTGTGACAGTGACAGTGTATCACTGAGAGCTCATTGTCAACGAGAATCACTATCTAGTCTAGTGTGAATGGCCCTTAAGTGGAATTTAAAATTAAATCTGTTAACTCAGGGGAAAGAAAAATTTGCCGCACCAAAAGAGATATGTGAGGTCAATATTTGCGTTGTTGAAAAAATAAAATAATACTACAATGGAAATCCCTTGTTTGAAAAAAATGGCCGAAGCCTTTGTAAAACAATAATTACATTAAAAATCAAAACGGCAAAAATATCTTTTCCAACAGGAAAAGGGTGTCAGGGAAAATATAGGTTTTTTCTAGCATAATCCACGGCTCCTATTTATTTTTTAAAATAAAATATAATTGAGTTTGGCAAAAATTAGATTTAAATATTGAAAAAATTTAATATTGTCAGCTTTTATAAAAGCTTGCTAGAATAATAGTTTGAGTAAATTAGAATAGAAGCGGAACACCTCTACTGATGGAGTCGAGTCTTTAAAAGGGTAGGCTAGAATAGAACAGCTAACATTGAAACTCAATTACATGTCAGTGTGTTTGTTTTAAACAATGAATTGTCAGTCTGAAAGAGTGGGGAAAATGCATACTAAGACTTATCTATACATTTGGAGCTACTCGTATAAGTACACCGTTTAATACAATGCCTCAATGCACATTACAATTAAGAAGCCGATTAAGAAGATTACAATTATCAATATAGTCAACGATCACACCACGTTGAACACACCAGTTCCCGGCAGATCACTGAAGTTAAGCTATGTCGGGCGTGGACAGTACTTGGATGGGTGACCGCCTGGGAACACCACGTATCGTTGGCTCATTTTTCCGGCCCAACCCAGGCTGGGTGAGGTCAATGTGGGTAGTTGGTTTGCAAGTTTAAAGCGAATGGAGGGTAAAACCCCCGTCTTGAAGGACCAATAGATGTTAAAGGGACGTTAAGCCAAATTAAAAAAAAAAAGATATCAATATGGAAAAATAGTCGTCTGTTAAGGTAAATTAAGATAAGATATTGTGACGTGGGAAAATTCAAATGTGTATCAGAAAGCACTGAATAAAACTCATTATAGAATATTAAGCAATTCCATTGTGCTCTATGGCTTTTGAATTGCTCCAAAAAAAGATCAGATGAACTCTTTCGAATGCACAATTTTTTGTATATTGATCAAAAGTTTCACTTTTAATTACTTATCAGAGTATCAATAATTAATATTAACATTTATTATCTTTTAATTCAAATGACGGAGGGATTGTGTTTGAATAGATGTGCTTTCGAAGCATTAGGCGTTCAATGTTGAAGCAAAAAACTCCTTCTGAATGCAAAGGCTCTTCTTGTCTGTAAAAGAACATGTTCCTCATTTCGTTCTCTACCAAACGTAACAAAAAAAAATCTGGTGTGAACATCACACGACTTTCCTTATCTATAAAAAAAGAAGAAAGTATTGTAATGGGCTGAAATTTTCGATGTCGAGTTTTCAATGCCAAAACACGTTTTGAAGTCCCCAGAGCGGAAATACAATTATATATTACACTTGTTGATATACGTCAAGCAAAGTTGAATTTTTCAATTTCTTATATGAAATTGATAGGAATTGACACCAAATTTAAAGTTCTAGCTCTTTCCATTATGGTTTTAGGTGGAACCGCTAATAAGCGGCCAATAAACATTGCAGATAGCAGCTCCATCAGGGGTCCATGTATGGTTCAAAAAGGGTCATTTTGGGGTTAAACCCAAGAGGCAAGTCCTATTTTCATGAAATTTAAAACAGACACTCTATGTAATATTTCATCATCAAATTTTGGGACTAATGGGGGAATGGAGATATCTTCATCTGGGGGTTCTTTGGGCCACCTTTCTAAAACTGGCAATATCACTCCAATTTTGAAACTCTTTGTAAAATATCATCGGCTAATTTCGGGACTTACGGGTTATCTTCATCTGGAGGTCTTTTAGGGCACCAGCAAGTCTGAAATTCGGGTCACCTCTCTAAAAGTGGCAATTTCATTCCAATTTTTATGAAATTTAAAACAGACACTCCGTGAAACATATTATCGACAAATTTCGATGAAGCTATTTTCACCTGAGGGCTTTAAAATATATTCAAAATAATGTTTTCTACGGGGAGCTGCGATAACAACCAAAGTCTATTCAATACATGTAATATTTTCACCAGAGAGATGGGACAACAGTCGAAACTGCCAAATCTAATTAATAAAATATTTCCACTGGAGAGCTGTGACAATCGCCGAAGTCTGCCAAAGCTAATTAAATATTTTTTCACCAGAAATCTTAGATAAGAACCAAAGGCCGCCAAATCCATTTCCAAAAATATTTTCACTGGAGAGCTGCGACAACAGTCGAATGCTGCCACTGCTAATTGATACAATATTTTCATCAAATATCTGCGACATCATCCGGAGGCTGCCAATTTCCTAGAATAAAGGAAGATAAAGTATGATTTTCCGTGCCATTTATTTAGAATGTAGTCGTCATAATTCGTCCAGAAAAGCAAAAAAAAATTACAACAAAATTTTTCACCAATATAATACTTAATTTTCCTATACTTCGTAAATGGGAAAATAAAGTAAAAAGACTCGGAGCGCGTAAGTAGAAGTGCTAGTAGAAGAGAGGACCACATACTCCGGGATCATCAATTCCTATTCCTAATCTGTTATCTGCGTAGAAATATTTTTTGTTAAATTCATATTTTTAAAAGAAACAAAATGTATAAATGTGCAAAAAAAAAAAAAAAATACAATTAAGATAATTCATTAAAAATAGAATCCTATTCTTACAATGAAACAAAGGCCGGGCTCCAGATTTACAAAGATAGAAAAACTCAATTATAACAAATATAAAAATGTTGAAAAAAAAGAATAATGGGGTTTAATTATAAAATGGTAAAATAAAAAATATAATTTTATCGATATTATCAAGAAAGAGTTATTCGGGAACAAATATGTGAGGTTCTCAAATCTTCACAGGCGTGCATGAATAATGTAGGAGCCATAAAAGCGACATTAGTTGTTGAGAAAAAAATCCAAAGAAAATAATCGCATCATGTTGTAGCTTTTATAATGCCGCTCCTTGCGTTATTGCGTTAAAATTACCAACTTTTGCTGGTCCAAAAAGCCGAAAAAGGTTTCAAAGGCACAGGGAGCAAAACTGGCAGATAGTACAATAAACGCGGGTTCGCATACATTTAGGCCTTTATTTAATTGTATAAAATAAAACTACTCAAACGATGGGTTAATCCGATGTTGACTGTGTACCTTGTTCAGAGTAGATCAAGTAAATTTTTGAACATTAAAGTATTAACAACTCTGGAGCCTCCAAAAATTTAGAATGTACTACATACTCGTTTCACATGAATTCTTTTTCAACGCATAATGCTCGCATTTTGTGAACGATTCAATAACCTTCTCCTCAGTTTGAACTGGAATTTCCTGGAAAGTATACCATCACTGCCAATCAAGGCCCATCAAATTCATTTTTATCTCCCTTTTATTTAAAAAACAAGAGAGGAAGGAACACGGTAACATAAAATTATTTTTGAACTGTAATGTTTACGAACTTACCAAAGTTGGCCATCTGATGAGGAGATAAACTTTGGCTCGGCCAAAGAATTTAAATCTTCTAAAACGTAGTGGCAGGTTGTAGTCACTCAGTCCCATTAGATAAAACAAACATCGGGAGAAAAAAATATTTCATTGGTTAAGAACGGAAAGCTAGCGCTAACTGTTTTTCAAGCGCATATTAATTTCAAAAATAAATCAAGTAGGTATATAACGACTTCTTAAAAACTTTGAGATTACTAGAAGCTTAGATATGAACAGAGTTCTCCAAGGATTGAAAAAAATCACTAGTTTTTATTCAAGAAAAAATGGAAAAATCTTTATATTTTTAATATTTTAAAGATTTTCTATTAATTGAAACAAATATTGTTTTTGTTATAATAATATAATTTTATTATTTAAAAATTGGGCTCTTCAAATCAACTCACATTTAATTTATGACTTATTCAATAATATTTTTTTGCAATACATAAATATTCACGAAAATGTTGGCTCTACAAATCAACTCAGATATAATTTATGACTTATTCAATAATATTTTTTTACAATACATAAATATTCACGAATGTAGAAAAAAGTAATCAAAAACGTAAAAAATATCGAGAGTTATATTTAGAAAACGCGAACATGTGTGTTCAAAGTTAAAAGTTTTACAATACTGAATGTTATTCAAGATAGAACAATGTATTTCAGGGAAAACTTTGCGCAAGTCGAAACCTTTTTAGAGATAAGAAAAATATGATTATTTAATAGATATGCCAGATATACGAATTGCATTCTAAGCTTTTCAAAAATGTCATAAAAAATATAAACCATACAACATACAAGGTACGAGTAAATGATAATGAAGAAGTTGGGACCGGATAATGCAACATTCTGAAGAGAACTGATTACGTAGTGATAAAAACGGACTCTTTAGAGATCTTTAGTATTATCTATAAATAGAGAAAAACTACTGAATTTTTCATAGCTTCCATTTTGAAAGGAAAACCTTGGATGCAAACTTATAATCAAAATATTAATAATAAAATAAGTTCATTGCAGTCAGTGTTTGGATCATCATGAACTCCTCTTAAAATTAGTTATTTTCTCCTTTCAGTTAGCCGAACATGCATCTGAATCCTATGATAACCAAAACGATAAAATAAATTAAATATAAAAATGGCACATCGGAATTGGGAACAAATGAAGAAAAAGAAATTGAATATAAAAAAATATATTAATTTGTTTTAAAATTTTCTGGAATTTTCTAAGAAAAAAGAATACAGGTGAAGTCAATTGAAATTAGGAAAAGTATTGAATAAGTTCCAAAATAAGCAAAGGATATCTCGGGATCTATTGGAAACCAAAAATCGAAAATTTTGAGAAGTAACATATTTTGGTATTGATATCTTCAACTAATATTTTAACGAGTATAAAAAACTTGTCACAACTATTTTGGAAGGATACAGGAGGATGACCGTGAAAAAATACTTTGAAGACATCCAGAAAATTGAAGAGCTTTGAGAAAGATAGGGAGCAGGGAATTTAAAAAGAAGATAAAAGTTTATCGCGATAAGTACATATAAACTAAAACAAAAACATTAGGGAGAAAAATAAATGAACCAATGAAGTAGATCGGTATAATTTGTTTATTTTACCCTGTACATTTCAATTGATATGATTATGGAAACTGAAAGCTTTATCATGAATTTTCCAAATGGGGATAAAATATTAGATTTAGACATTCGATATCTTTTTCAGAACAGAAAATACACTTTAATAAATTTCTTATAAAGAAATATATAAATGGAACAACGAATTGGAATCAATCAATTGAACAGATTGTGAAATTCTACAAAGTACGAGAGTAAAGGTCCTATAGATGTAGGGTTCAATGAAACGATTGCTACATTTTACGAAGCTTCTATTAAGATTGTAAATGTCGCAGC
This sequence comes from Pachypsylla venusta, assembly GCA_012654025.1. Taxonomy (NCBI): domain Eukaryota; kingdom Metazoa; phylum Arthropoda; class Insecta; order Hemiptera; family Aphalaridae; genus Pachypsylla; species Pachypsylla venusta. The sequence goes on from CM022874.1 coordinate 33,108,574, forward strand.
TTCTGGTCCTATTTGTATACATTGGATTCAATAAAAAAAAAAACCGTACAGATTACTAAACTTCTATCACGAGAAAAAATTCCCTCCTTCTTGTGCCGTGACTTACCTCAGAACATTATTTCAAATTAATTTTTGAAGGAGAGGGTTTCATGTAAATTAAAAGTAATGGCTTACCTGCAACAAAATTAAAATAAAAAATAATTAGACAACTCGACAAAGATACAAATCATAGCCTCGTCGCAAATCTTTCTCGTATAATTACTGCACAGATGTAAGAGTTAATTAACAATAAATATTATTGATTGATATATTCATCTGAACATAAGGGGACCTACGAGTATATACAGTATTCCCCAACAATCGTATCAAACTATACTACATCGAATCATCTACCAAACGTAAACGAACGGGGAATCGACAGACAGACATGGTGCTAAATTAGTTTCTTGGTGTTTGAAATGCAAAATACGCAGAATGATAAATGGATATCTCCCTACCTTTAGGAGTTAGAGAGTTTAAACGAATAAATAAGTGTTAAAAATATTTATTTAAAAGTAAATATTAAATTAAAACATAATTTAGTTTATTAATAAATTATGATTGAAAAAGACCAAGTATCTATTATTGCACTTTCTTCTGTCTCAATCTTCTTAAAGTAATATCGAGACTTGTTAATTCGAATTTAATTTCATCTATCCCCAGCTACAGTGGTCTCGCAATAAGGAAATGTCATAGAGGTGTAAGATATAAAAGACAATTGGATATAATTAATTATACCACAAAACCTGGCTGAATGATAGTCTTGGAAACTTGACTTGTGAAATACCGCAAGGCAGATGAAATCTGTACGCTCAACGCCCATCATTATTCAAAATGTCAAAACGCTTCACAAGATTTTTACATTTTTATTTTTAAACTTGTGATGGAAAATGAACTCTGGGGAAATTTTTGATTGACAAAACAATAGACCCGAGCTTTTCCTTCATAACTTGAAAAAAAAACAAATACTTTTGAAAGGCGCTGTTCAAGACTTTTTTTCTCTCCACCAAGTTCAAAAAAAGTTTCGACTTCCTTTGTTTTTCGTCAGTAAGCCGAATATATCACACATTATAAATTGTATGAGAAAGGCGTAAATTCGAGAGAGGATGTTTAGAAATTACTCATTCTGTCAAAATGAATACAACATTCTGAGCTGAATAATATGTTCCCCCCTAATTCGTGTATTGCGTTAAAAGAATTAATTTTTAAATGTATAACCCTATCAACGCATTTGACGGGAGTAAACCTCCATTCGCTGCAAACTTACAAACCACCTACCCACAACGACCTCACATAGCCTGGGTTGGGCTGGGTAAACACCGTTGGAAGTTGCTGGTAGTGGCAGTAAAATTGAAATCACATTACTAAATGTAGAATTTCTTTGTGGGAGGCCTCTTTACAATTTTTGTGGGTATCACAGAATTACTAAGAGCCTCATCTAAATATGTAGAACTTCTTTGTGGTAGGGCACAATGGTCTTTTTCATAACTTTTGTGGGTATCACAATATAACTAAGGGCCTCACGGCCTCATCTAATAATAATACCTTCAATATTCTACCTAACCTTATCATTTTACTCTAGTAATGCCGCCAATAGTTCATGTAGGTACTCACTCGTTATGAAGAGGATGCGTACACCCCGAAATCACAGGCACTAAATCAAAAAAATTCAGACCCGGTTCTACGCGTGCATAACCAGTAGACCAGGAGGAATGCTCAATAATACCACTATTGATGATGATAATGATGTAAGTCTCATAGACCATAACAACACATTTTCCGGGACCAGACAGATACTATCATTTTTTTCTGAGGAACTAACCTAACTTAAAATATGATTAATTGAAAGTAGAAGGTTAATTTTCACGATTAAATGGTGGAAAATACGAGAAAACTCACATTTAAATGTTTAATTCACAATTTTTTTGCTTGATTTTACGAAACTTTGGAGAAAGCACAAGAGTTTTTAGGGAGCGACTTTATGAGAAGAACAAGTTTAATCGAGGCATGGCCGATCAAAACGTTTCCTAACCTCTCTGGAGGGGGGGAGGAGAGACGTTCATCTAAACGCTTATATTGATAAAATAAACAAACTTGCACTGGACTTTTTTCATATTGGTACAACTATGTCTGCTTCAGATCAATATATTCAAATAGTTCAAGAAATACGGAAGAAAAAGTTTTTTTTCAAAATAAATTAAAATTAAAGTGAATTAATTAATTTTCCACCCCTAAAACGTTTAAAAAGCCTTTTTAAATTATATTAAACCACATTATAAGATGTAACTTGCTCCAAAAAAAATGATAGTATCTGTCTGGTACCCATTTTCCGTATGAGCAAAACATAGTAATTATGAATTGAATATACGCAATACACACCAATCAATTGCTGAAAGGTAGCGTGAAACAAATTTAGTAGAAGACAATGAAGGTGGCCTTTTATAAGAATTTTTTAGGAATAAGAAAACAAATGACTGATTTTTCAATAAAAAGTTAGAAATATACATCTGAGATTTGTATGAAAACAAACAAGATGGAAAATGAACATGAAATTATTCACAAATGTGAACCCTGGATGTGCGTCCCAGTTGTTATCGTAAGCGTAAAAATCATGCAATCACTTCATTTGGCCTTGTTTTCACTTTAAATTTCCATATTCAAAATTATACCAGTTTTTTTTTCTTCAATATGTCACTTTTCCTTACGCACAGATTATACAAAACCATTTTCCTTTTTTGAAAAAAAGAGGAAGGACAAACGAGATTTTTTTATGTGATGTAGGTCAAGACAAAAAATATGGGAAAATTGATTTCGTATGTTTTAACCTCACATATCTTCTATTGGAATGTGCGAGGGATCAGGGTATATATTAAATATATACTCTTGGCACTAGGTTAAACCGTTTGAAAAAAATAATAAACTCCTTTAATATACAATCTAGATTGGTCCAGGTTCTAGGAAAGAGAGCTTGGGTGTATATATTTACATTTAAATATGTTCATTGTGCTTACAGGGAAATATTTTCTACATTTTTTCCTCGTTAGTTTTTTTTATTAAATTTTTATAAAAATCCGTTTTAAGATAGTTTGAAAGTAAAAACAATTATCGGTCACATTAGATGGTCAACTTTTTCCTCGCGCAAACTTATATAAAGAAATGAAATACGTTCTTATCTCCTCAATATTCTAAAAGTTTTTGCTTTAGAATTCAATTTCAAATGCCTGGGCCATCGGAGATTTGAAATTGAAAGAAAGTACAACACGGCCATTGTCAATAAGTACCTTACGTGTACTACTTAACCAAATAGTCATATAACTACAAGGTCCAACATAGCACATGGGTTTCTTATTTTACTGGCTTCCTACATTGATATAAGTAAAAGTAACGCTTTCGTCTTTATATCGATCTTTGGGACTAACTATAGACAATATACAATAAACGATGTTGTAAAAAAAAAAAGAAAAAAAAAAAAAAACATATACAGTGTATTCCAGAAATCCATTCCAAAATTACATTTCAGAGGCAAAGTCAGGGGGGTCAGCTTAAAATAAATAAATGACCAACCATTTTTTATTAGTCCATTAAATTTAGCTTTGTTCATGAAGTATTTTACAATGTACTATCTCTATCTCTTACCAATCTCTGGAATGGTAAGTCGTAGAGTAGAGTTGTTTTGTGTAATATTTTTCTCTTATCAATAGTTTTCAAACAATTTATCCCTTGAAGTGGTTCGCAAAATTTCGATTCAAGTCCCCTGTGATCCCGACCCTGATTTAAACAAACAACCTTCGCAAAAGTGTTTGAACAAGCAGGATTGTTGAAAATAGCAATTTAAACAAATTAATGAAAATTTATGATTTTCAAAGAACTTTAAACTAGCACCTCAAAAAAATCTTACCTTGTAAATATTTAGGTTAAGTATTCAAAATGAGCACCAACCGGTTCCGGGAAAATTTGAATGTGGTCGATAAACTTCTGACGCCCGTTATGCAACAACATGTCGGGTGTGATCTCATGACAATCATTTTTTATTCGGCGTTTTAGATCTTCAATGTCAGCGAGTAGTCGCATACACTTTGCTTTAGAGGTAGCCCCACAAAACGAAATTGAGAGGAGTAAGATTTGGTGATCCTGCAGGCCACAAAATGAATCCTCGTCGACCTAACCATCTTTAAGCATTAAGATACTCCCTAACGTGACGCGCATAACGTGGCACAGCTCCGTCCCGAAATATGGGCTCAAAATTTTTGGAACCATTTCGAGAAAAATAAATTGTTTGAAAGCTATTGATATTATTACAAAAAACAATACAACTCTACGCCTTACAGAGATATTTTTTTTTGAAAATTCAAAGCTTTAACAGAACACATAGCTTTAACTGTTTGGTAAGAGATAGAGATTTCTAGTATACTTCATAAACAAAGGTGAATTTGATGGGCTAATGTCCGCCTCTGAAATATAAAATAATTTAAAACAAAATTACCATGACATAAGACTGCTCCTTTCTAGGTCTGTCTAATCTATCAAAATTTAGAGCGCTTTTGCTGGACCTTTCTAAAACAGATTTCGACAAATCTAGTGTGATGTTTTAGCTATTATATCTGGATAGCTCTGATGGAGAAAGGAAAATAGGAGAGAAGTGGACTGCTCCTTTCTAGGTCTGTCTAATCTATCAAAATTTAGAGCGCTTTTGCTGGACCTTTCTAAAACAGATTTCGACAAATCTAGTGTGATGTTTTAGCTATTATATCTGGATAGCTCTGATGGAGAAAGGAAAATAGGAGAGAAGTGGACTGCTCCTTTCTAGGTCTGTCTAATCTATCAAAATTTAGAGCGCTTTTGCTGGACCTTTCTAAAACAGATTTCGACAAATCTAGTGTGATGTTTTAGCTATTATATCTGGATAGCTCTGATGGAGAAAGGAAAATAGGAGAGAAGTGGACTGCTCCTTTCTAGGTCTGTCTAATCTATCAAAATTTAGAGCGCTTTTGCTGGACCTTTCTAAAACAGATTTCGACAAATCTAGTGTGATGTTTTAGCTATTATATCTGGATAGCTCTGATGGAGAAAGGAAAATAGGAGAGAAGTGGACTGCTCCTTTCTAGGTCTGTCTAATCTATCAAAATTTAGAGCGCTTTTGCTGGACCTTTCTAAAACAGATTTCGACAAATCTAGTGTGATGTTTTAGCTATTATATCTGGATAGCTCTGATGGAGAAAGGAAAATAGGAGAGAAGTGGACTGCTCCTTTCTAGGTCTGTCTAATCTATCAAAATTTAGAGCGCTTTTGCTGGACCTTTCTAAAACAGATTTCGACAAATCTAGTGTGATGTTTTAGCTATTATATCTGGATAGCTCTGATGGAGAAAGGAAAATAGGAGAGAAGTGGACTGCTCCTTTCTAGGTCTGTCTAATCTATCAAAATTTAGAGCGCTTTTGCTGGACCTTTCTAAAACAGATTTCGACAAATCTAGTGTGATGTTTTAGCTATTATATCTGGATAGCTCTGATGGAGAAAGGAAAATAGGAGAGAAGTGGACTGCTCCTTTCTAGGTCTGTCTAATCTATCAAAATTTAGAGCGCTTTTGCTGGACCTTTCTAAAACAGATTTCGACAAATCTAGTGTGATGTTTTAGCTATTATATCTGGATAGCTCTGATGGAGAAAGGAAAATAGGAGAGAAGTGGACTGCTCCTTTCTAGGTCTGTCTAATCTATCAAAATTTAGAGCGCTTTTGCTGGACCTTTCTAAAACAGATTTCGACAAATCTAGTGTGATGTTTTAGCTATTATATCTGGATAGCTCTGATGGAGAAAGGAAAATAGGAGAGAAGTGGACTGCTCCTTTCTAGGTCTGTCTAATCTATCAAAATTTAGAGCGCTTTTGCTGGACCTTTCTAAAACAGATTTCGACAAATCTAGTGTGATGTTTTAGCTATTATATCTGGATAGCTCTGATGGAGAAAGGAAAATAGGAGAGAAGTGGACTGCTCCTTTCTAGGTCTGTCTAATCTATCAAAATTTAGAGCGCTTTTGCTGGACCTTTCTAAAACAGATTTCGACAAATCTAGTGTGATGTTTTAGCTATTATATCTGGATAGCTCTGATGGAGAAAGGAAAATAGGAGAGAAGTGGACTGCTCCTTTCTAGGTCTGTCTAATCTATCAAAATTTAGAGCGCTTTTGCTGGACCTTTCTAAAACAGATTTCGACAAATCTAGTGTGATGTTTTAGCTATTATATCTGGATAGCTCTGATGGAGAAAGGAAAATAGGAGAGAAGTGGACTGCTCCTTTCTAGGTCTGTCTAATCTATCAAAATTTAGAGCGCTTTTGCTGGACCTTTCTAAAACAGATTTCGACAAATCTAGTGTGATGTTTTAGCTATTATATCTGGATAGCTCTGATGGAGAAAGGAAAATAGGAGAGAAGTGGACTGCTCCTTTCTAGGTCTGTCTAATCTATCAAAATTTAGAGCGCTTTTGCTGGACCTTTCTAAAACAGATTTCGACAAATCTAGTGTGATGTTTTAGCTATTATATCTGGATAGCTCTGATGGAGAAAGGAAAATAGGAGAGAAGTGGACTGCTCCTTTCTAGGTCTGTCTAATCTATCAAAATTTAGAGCGCTTTTGCTGGACCTTTCTAAAACAGATTTCGACAAATCTAGTGTGATGTTTTAGCTATTATATCTGGATAGCTCTGATGGAGAAAGGAAAATAGGAGAGAAGTGGACTGCTCCTTTCTAGGTCTGTCTAATCTATCAAAATTTAGAGCGCTTTTGCTGGACCTTTCTAAAACAGATTTCGACAAATCTAGTGTGATGTTTTAGCTATTATATCTGGATAGCTCTGATGGAGAAAGGAAAATAGGAGAGAAGTGGACTGCTCCTTTCTAGGTCTGTCTAATCTATCAAAATTTAGAGCGCTTTTGCTGGACCTTTCTAAAACAGATTTCGACAAATCTAGTGTGATGTTTTAGCTATTATATCTGGATAGCTCTGATGGAGAAAGGAAAATAGGAGAGAAGTGGACTGCTCCTTTCTAGGTCTGTCTAATCTATCAAAATTTAGAGCGCTTTTGCTGGACCTTTCTAAAACAGATTTCGACAAATCTAGTGTGATGTTTTAGCTATTATATCTGGATAGCTCTGATGGAGAAAGGAAAATAGGAGAGAAGTGGACTGCTCCTTTCTAGGTCTGTCTAATCTATCAAAATTTAGAGCGCTTTTGCTGGACCTTTCTAAAACAGATTTCGACAAATCTAGTGTGATGTTTTAGCTATTATATCTGGATAGCTCTGATGGAGAAAGGAAAATAGGAGAGAAGTGGACTGCTCCTTTCTAGGTCTGTCTAATCTATCAAAATTTAGAGCGCTTTTGCTGGACCTTTCTAAAACAGATTTCGACAAATCTAGTGTGATGTTTTAGCTATTATATCTGGATAGCTCTGATGGAGAAAGGAAAATAGGAGAGAAGTGGACTGCTCCTTTCTAGGTCTGTCTAATCTATCAAAATTTAGAGCGCTTTTGCTGGACCTTTCTAAAACAGATTTCGACAAATCTAGTGTGATGTTTTAGCTATTATATCTGGATAGCTCTGATGGAGAAAGGAAAATAGGAGAGAAGTGGACTGCTCCTTTCTAGGTCTGTCTAATCTATCAAAATTTAGAGCGCTTTTGCTGGACCTTTCTAAAACAGATTTCGACAAATCTAGTGTGATGTTTTAGCTATTATATCTGGATAGCTCTGATGGAGAAAGGAAAATAGGAGAGAAGTGGACTGCTCCTTTCTAGGTCTGTCTAATCTATCAAAATTTAGAGCGCTTTTGCTGGACCTTTCTAAAACAGATTTCGACAAATCTAGTGTGATGTTTTAGCTATTATATCTGGATAGCTCTGATGGAGAAAGGAAAATAGGAGAGAAGTGGACTGCTCCTTTCTAGGTCTGTCTAATCTATCAAAATTTAGAGCGCTTTTGCTGGACCTTTCTAAAACAGATTTCGACAAATCTAGTGTGATGTTTTAGCTATTATATCTGGATAGCTCTGATGGAGAAAGGAAAATAGGAGAGAAGTGGACTGCTCCTTTCTAGGTCTGTCTAATCTATCAAAATTTAGAGCGCTTTTGCTGGACCTTTCTAAAACAGATTTCGACAAATCTAGTGTGATGTTTTAGCTATTATATCTGGATAGCTCTGATGGAGAAAGGAAAATAGGAGAGAAGTGGACTGCTCCTTTCTAGGTCTGTCTAATCTATCAAAATTTAGAGCGCTTTTGCTGGACCTTTCTAAAACAGATTTCGACAAATCTAGTGTGATGTTTTAGCTATTATATCTGGATAGCTCTGATGGAGAAAGGAAAATAGGAGAGAAGTGGACTGCTCCTTTCTAGGTCTGTCTAATCTATCAAAATTTAGAGCGCTTTTGCTGGACCTTTCTAAAACAGATTTCGACAAATCTAGTGTGATGTTTTAGCTATTATATCTGGATAGCTCTGATGGAGAAAGGAAAATAGGAGAGAAGTGGACTGCTCCTTTCTAGGTCTGTCTAATCTATCAAAATTTAGAGCGCTTTTGCTGGACCTTTCTAAAACAGATTTCGACAAATCTAGTGTGATGTTTTAGCTATTATATCTGGATAGCTCTGATGGAGAAAGGAAAATAGGAGAGAAGTGGACTGCTCCTTTCTAGGTCTGTCTAATCTATCAAAATTTAGAGCGCTTTTGCTGGACCTTTCTAAAACAGATTTCGACAAATCTAGTGTGATGTTTTAGCTATTATATCTGGATAGCTCTGATGGAGAAAGGAAAATAGGAGAGAAGTGGACTGCTCCTTTCTAGGTCTGTCTAATCTATCAAAATTTAGAGCGCTTTTGCTGGACCTTTCTAAAACAGATTTCGACAAATCTAGTGTGATGTTTTAGCTATTATATCTGGATAGCTCTGATGGAGAAAGGAAAATAGGAGAGAAGTGGACTGCTCCTTTCTAGGTCTGTCTAATCTATCAAAATTTAGAGCGCTTTTGCTGGACCTTTCTAAAACAGATTTCGACAAATCTAGTGTGATGTTTTAGCTATTATATCTGGATAGCTCTGATGGAGAAAGGAAAATAGGAGAGAAGTGGACTGCTCCTTTCTAGGTCTGTCTAATCTATCAAAATTTAGAGCGCTTTTGCTGGACCTTTCTAAAACAGATTTCGACAAATCTAGTGTGATGTTTTAGCTATTATATCTGGATAGCTCTGATGGAGAAAGGAAAATAGGAGAGAAGTGGACTGCTCCTTTCTAGGTCTGTCTAATCTATCAAAATTTAGAGCGCTTTTGCTGGACCTTTCTAAAACAGATTTCGACAAATCTAGTGTGATGTTTTAGCTATTATATCTGGATAGCTCTGATGGAGAAAGGAAAATAGGAGAGAAGTGGACTGCTCCTTTCTAGGTCTGTCTAATCTATCAAAATTTAGAGCGCTTTTGCTGGACCTTTCTAAAACAGATTTCGACAAATCTAGTGTGATGTTTTAGCTATTATATCTGGATAGCTCTGATGGAGAAAGGAAAATAGGAGAGAAGTGGACTGCTCCTTTCTAGGTCTGTCTAATCTATCAAAATTTAGAGCGCTTTTGCTGGACCTTTCTAAAACAGATTTCGACAAATCTAGTGTGATGTTTTAGCTATTATATCTGGATAGCTCTGATGGAGAAAGGAAAATAGGAGAGAAGTGGACTGCTCCTTTCTAGGTCTGTCTAATCTATCAAAATTTAGAGCGCTTTTGCTGGACCTTTCTAAAACAGATTTCGACAAATCTAGTGTGATGTTTTAGCTATTATATCTGGATAGCTCTGATGGAGAAAGGAAAATAGGAGAGAAGTGGACTGCTCCTTTCTAGGTCTGTCTAATCTATCAAAATTTAGAGCGCTTTTGCTGGACCTTTCTAAAACAGATTTCGACAAATCTAGTGTGATGTTTTAGCTATTATATCTGGATAGCTCTGATGGAGAAAGGAAAATAGGAGAGAAGTGGACTGCTCCTTTCTAGGTCTGTCTAATCTATCAAAATTTAGAGCGCTTTTGCTGGACCTTTCTAAAACAGATTTCGACAAATCTAGTGTGATGTTTTAGCTATTATATCTGGATAGCTCTGATGGAGAAAGGAAAATAGGAGAGAAGTGGACTGCTCCTTTCTAGGTCTGTCTAATCTATCAAAATTTAGAGCGCTTTTGCTGGACCTTTCTAAAACAGATTTCGACAAATCTAGTGTGATGTTTTAGCTATTATATCTGGATAGCTCTGATGGAGAAAGGAAAATAGGAGAGAAGTGGACTGCTCCTTTCTAGGTCTGTCTAATCTATCAAAATTTAGAGCGCTTTTGCTGGACCTTTCTAAAACAGATTTCGACAAATCTAGTGTGATGTTTTAGCTATTATATCTGGATAGCTCTGATGGAGAAAGGAAAATAGGAGAGAAGTGGACTGCTCCTTTCTAGGTCTGTCTAATCTATCAAAATTTAGAGCGCTTTTGCTGGACCTTTCTAAAACAGATTTCGACAAATCTAGTGTGATGTTTTAGCTATTATATCTGGATAGCTCTGATGGAGAAAGGAAAATAGGAGAGAAGTGGACTGCTCCTTTCTAGGTCTGTCTAATCTATCAAAATTTAGAGCGCTTTTGCTGGACCTTTCTAAAACAGATTTCGACAAATCNTTACCTTTTTACCATTAGCACTCTGAGAAGTACCACTTGCACTGGGAGGATTTTCATTTTCGACGAAAGCCGACTCCACCGCTTTAATGGTGAAATAAATCTGCCCAAAAGCAGCCACCGATTGGTCACAAGAAACACTCGCCACCCCGTCAGGAAGCGATACATTGAGTCGACTGATTGCTTCAATCGTCTCTTCAAATTTTTGAAATGTCTCATCGACTTTTTTACACATAACCAGAAATTCACGTTTCTTTTCAGTTCTTTTGGATAAATCAAAAGCTCTTTGCATTCGTGCAAATAAACGATCCCTAGTAGCAACTAGAGTGTTTAATTGTTGTTCTTTAGTTAATTGAGACATATTGACAACAAGAATAAAGAATATAAAAAATGTTGATGATAGTAATTACCCAATATTAATAAAATAAAATAAAAAAAACCTATAATTATTTACCGAAGTTGAAATCCATTCAAGATAATCAACATCAGTTATCAGCAGAATGACGAGAGATCAAGAGAATACTTTGTGATAAACTAGACTCTAACCCAAAAATACTTCCTTTTTAAGGCCATCACTCAAATTAGGTGTAAGATAGAGACCCATACTAAGGTAATCAAGGGATATTATTTATATTTATTAGTGATAACAATTAAAAAGAGAAAATTTCTTTATCACTTGTTGATGTTGTTTTTTGAAAAAGGAAAAAAATCGTTATCAACAAAGAATAACAAAAAAAAAATTAATTTGACAAATCAAAACAAAATATCAGCTGATGAGAAAAAGCCGTATTTTGATTCCCAAAAATAATTTAGAAAAAAGAAAAAATCAAACTATTTGATCTTGACAAGTTTGAATTAGTTAGAACTGCAGCAAAAGTTGATGTTAGAAACTTGAAATTTTTAATGAAATGAAACCACAAACCAAATATGGCGACTGAAATTTCTCACTGAAAATGACCACGTCATAATTTGAATTAATTATTATTTAATTCAAATTAATTATAAAAAAAAATACTTTTAAAAGAAAAACCTATTATTTTTAAGGAAAAAAATAATGATGTTATTTTTAATAACAGAAAAATTTTATATGAATTAATTAAGAATTTAATTAATTATTTTGTTCTTAGGAATTAAAAACACGTTATTGAAACAGATGTATAATTGAATAATTATCACTGCACAACAAAAATTGGAAGAAAAAACCCACGGATTGTGGAGTTTAAAGAAAGAATTTTCGACTTTTCGAGAGATTAAAGAATATAATCTTAAGTCGAACCCAGCAAAAAAACAATCCCCAAGATAAAATAAACCACCTTTAAATATTTTTTTGTACAATTCGGCCCTATAGGAACAAACTATGGATAGCTCTGATGGAGAAAGGAAAATAGGAGAGAAGTGGACTGCTTATTTTGGTTTAATTTAAATTAACTGTAATTTATTTCACTCGGGAAATTATTATTTTTGAATATTAAACACAGAGAGAAAAAGAAGACACGTACCTTTGTGAGGTTTCAATTAACACTGATCGACTCATTATCGGCTCGCTGAAGCCGGTTGCTTGTGCAGGTATATAACTGGTAGAATCTAAGATGATATTTTGAGGTACCGCACAACGCTTACTCACTTAACTTGCGGGAAGGGAAGGGAAGGAAAGGAGGGATGAAAGACCGACCAATATCCTTGACACGAAATTAATATTGATCATAACAACACCCCCAGATGACCAATGAAAGAGTACTAAGGATGAAAATTTTGAAAGACAAATGCCAAATATGAAAATTTTATGACAAATCCTTGGGAAGTCAAAAACTGAAAGAACTCAGCAACAGGAAATGAAATTTTAGTAACTACAAAAGACCCACCAGGGAACGAAATATTTAAAAACTTTTAAAATTTAACAGAAACAGTGATTATAGAACTTTCAATGACAAAGAAAGAGGATGCAATTTTCATAAAAAGAAATGGATTTCAGTTAAGATGAGCTTAACAATGTCACAAAAAAGTTTGAGGAAATTTTAAGGAAAATTTGTGTGAGATTTTAGATTATTTCGTGTTACCGGAAACCATTATGAAATTTTATATGGTCACATAAAGTACTCAGTTCTAATGCTCTATAATTTAAATATCTCTGGAGTCAAAGTAAGAGAACCTTATTACATTGGCACTTATCTCTCCTATGAAGAACTATAATTAATTGATTTGGTTATTTTGTGTTTTAAATAAATTTACATAGTTAAATAATGAAAGTTGGAAGAAAATTCAGGAGATTTGATAGGGGTGTGTAGAGTAAAGCATAGTAAATTACAATGGAGCGAAAGTAGAGAGTTTAGAAATAGAGAGAAGAAGAAAGAGATTCATAGATAAGATACTGGAAGATATTTAGAGAGAACTGAAAAAGAAGGACATGTCATTATTCTAGTCAAAGTAGACCATATAGAAAGAAACTTGAAGAGAGAAGATTCAGATGGTTTTCCCATGCAAAGGGAAAGGAAGGATATGAATTTTATTAGAAGGAGAGTAGGGGGGGATTAAAATTAAAGGGAAGAAGAAAGGTAGGCAAACCATAGTTTATGTTTAGGTTAAAAGATAAAATACAGCACGATCTGAGAGAGAACTGATGGAATGGAGAATAGGCGGTGACCATAAATAGTGAAAGTGTGGACCATTGGGAAAGAAAATTCGAGGGATAAGATTCAGGTGGTTTCCCCACGCAGAGAGAAGGGCGGTAATTAAATTGGAAAGATAGAGGATAAAATAAGGGGAGTTAGATTCAAGATGAGATGGAAATGTAAGAGAATGGATAGAAATTGACATGGAAATGTAAGGGAATGGATAGAAAAGAGTTAGTGAACAATTTTGTTCTTATGATCTAGGAGAGAAACACCGACAAACCCTTCTAAAATTTTTGAAAAAAAGATGACGCATCGTTTATGTAACAAAGCATGATGTACGATGCAGTGAATGATGTACAGAGAACAAACATTTAAATGGCGATTGGATAGTAGATAGCATAAACATCGCGCCACTGTTCAGTAATTATTAGAGAATCTGAATCCCCAGCTGGTCAACAAATAACATATTTTATAGAAATTGAAAAAAAATCCGGTAATCGCGAAGTTATAGAATATAGAAAATCTCTTTTCCTCTGCATAATTCGAGTTGTAATAAAGAAATAAAACACTTTAGAAACACTTATCCTGGCACCTCTAATAAATAAAACAGAAAGCCCAGAACTAAAAACTGTCTGCAATATTTTGTCTAAAATTCCACTCTTCGTCCTACCGTCGTTACACTTTAAAAGGAAAGAAAAAACAAATGTTGAGCCAACATTGCATTTAGCTTATTAACTAACAACACTAAAGAAAAACTTTTTAATCCCATTGACTCCTCTAGGAATATTCTACGTGTGTGGGGGAGAGGGAAACTCTTGGAGAAGTATATAATTTATTTGAAAATAAAACATAAAGCTGAATGTGATTTTTGTCCCCAAACACTAACAAGGGAGACAAAAACCACGCACATGTAGGCTGATATTCCAGTGGAAGAGAACACTCGAAAGCACTTGACAAATAATTAATTAGATAAGAAAGTTAAAAGAAATTCACTTAGAGTGTTTGCTCTAAATTATTTAACATTCCAAAGTCCCTTGACAGTTAAATTTAGCAAGTTTTGAAAACATTTTTTATGTTCTAAGACGATTGACTTTTTTTAAGCAGTTTTCTTCTTAGTGTGCTGAGGTAACATGATTCTTATTTCTTTTTGCCATTATTAATTAATTTTCGTCCGTAGTCCCACAATCCAAAATAAGACGTGTAAGCTTCCTATTTGACCAGGCATTTAAGAGGATTATAATTTAGTAAAAATAATTTCTACAAATAGGAAAAATATTTAAATTGTTTGATAATGATGTTCGGGAGATTGTACCTATGACAATTACCAAAGTTATTTTTTACGATTGTTCGAACGAAGTGAGATCTAGTTCTAACTCCACAATTTTTCTTTAAACGTCTGTTCAGTCCACGATTACTCTCGAACTGTCCTGTATGATTTTGATGAAACGCATTAGTATGGACATTCATTATGGTGGTCACTTTTATTGAGTGAATTTTACAATGCACAAAACTACTGGTTGAGCTCCGGAAGATAATATGTTCTCAGATTTTGAGTCATATATTGGGATATACAATTTAAAGATATCAGAGAGGAATATGAGGAATTAGCTTTTGGTTTCGATGAATGGATTGTCAGAAATCGATATATGGATTAGCAGTAACGATGCTCCTCTGATTTTATGAACGGTTCTCCCCATTTTCGAAAAAAAATGTAGAAGTAGGTTATCGAAAATATTTTGATGGATTTTGGCTGGAACTGTGATGGTATTAGTTCCATGTCGCCATAGTGCGTAGAACCGGCCATTTGCATCGCGATGACGAGAAATCAATATAATTACTAAAGGTTTACAGCAAAAGATCTTATCCGCAAGGTAGAAAAATGGGAAATACATTTTGTATGGAACTGGAAGAATATTCGTTGAATTATCAACGATTGTTGTGTTATTTGCTTGATAGTATCTTTATTTCCGAACCAGCCCGAAAAAGCTATTAAATAAGGGGTACGAGATTAGTGAGGACTTCAAAGGTTTTCTTAGAGAGGAATTTGCTATGAGAAGAGAATCTTCCTAGTTTCCTAGAAATATTGTCATAGACGGAACAAAATAAAAAGGGACAGAAGAAAAAGGAGAAGAAATTGCAGAAAATAAGAAGTATTGCTAGTAATAATATGATTACAAGAACTTTGTTACCAGGATAGTTTAAGGGTAGAAGTTTTAGTTTTATAGGATTCCGATAATATTTTAATGGCCTTTACTATCTTTTTTTCTCCTTCTATTTTTATTGTTTATTGTTGTAAATTCTTAGACCGCCATAACCATAATAGACATTGTATTTCTTTCTCTTATCTATCTTTAAAACATCAGCGGTTTCCAATCGGTGGAAATTTTCTTTTTGCTTCAGAGGTTCCATGAAAAACAATATAAGTCTGCAGCTTTAAAAAATATATCTTTTTGCTGCTTAATAAACTTTTAAATTACAAACTTAATTTATATGGAAAGTGGAATTAAATATATTTATTATTAGAAGAAAACGTAACAGGCCCCAGAGGACGGCAAGGAAGAAATACATGACAATCTAAAATGGAAAAGGCTTTTCGGGATAGTTCTACGCACCGGGAGGAGCCGGAAGGACAAAAACGTTATCGATAAACTCATAAAGTTAATCCTACCATTTTCTCAAACGTGAATCTAGAAATGGGGAGAACAGTTGATATTAAGAGGTACAAACTACTTCAAGAACAACAATTGAAGAGAGCTGTACAATCAAAACATATTCATAAATAAATTGTCCACATTACAGAACTTTAAATGCAAGAACAAATTTGTAATTATTTGGATAAAACTTGTGATCTTAATTAAAGCGGCACCTTTAGGAACCACTACCACCATACCAGCTATGTATACTTGTGATCTTAATGTTTCGAACCATTAAAACCTTAGCAATAAAAATAACAAAATGTTTTTACTTACAATTTTGTGATATCAGATGATAAATGATGTTTTTGGTCATGTTCTTCTTTTGAGAAAGAAAAACAATTGTTGTGAAATTAATAATTTTCTTTTCGCATTATTTTTGAGTCGTATAACTCGCATTATTTTCAAGTAACATAATTATTGTTTGAGTCGTCTCATAAGATTTAAAAATAATGTAAATGTTTATTTCATTTTGTTATCTAACACTATTCTAAAGACTTAAATGTAAAAAAGATAAATGTAAATTTATATTTCTTTATGTTATTAATTCATAATTCTTGTGGGCATCATAAATAGCATTGACAATCACTTTAATATCACAACGTTATAATGAATCTATAATTAAAAATTACATCATAATTACCCAGACCAAATGGAAAAATTGAAAGAAAAAAAAACTTTTCACAAAATTTTGATCCAACCAGTAGATATCCTAACCCGGCACCTCTCTCGTGCGAGCCCACTTTGATGCACCGAGTATGGACCTACCTAAAAAAACACCTAGAAACAGATTTTCAAAAAAATAAAATATTTTTCTCCTCTATTTTTGGCCATTTATCACCACAAAAAATGAGAAATGCACTTCGGGATGAGCGAGAAAGATAAAATTGGATACAAAGTTGTTCAACAGTACAAGAAATAATATCCTATGGGTTTAATTTTGCTTTTTCTAAACAAGAGCCTATTCCACCGCAGGCACTACCAAAGATCCAAATTTGAAAAAATTAGGAAGTCTTAGGAAGGAGTTAAAATTAAAGAATTTTTTTCTTCCAGAAAAAGGCAGACAAAAAAATTACATTGAAAATTAGATTCATTATACGCTAAAGGCAGAAAAAAGTCAGAGTTAAACTTTTAATGATGTTTGAAACTTGAAAGAAAAAAGTGAACTTTTACAACACGAAAGTTGAATTATTCAAAACTGAGGGATTTTTTGTTTAAAAAAAAGAATAAAAATACCCTGCAGGTTCGTCATGAATCATCCATCTCCCATTGTGTGAGAATGATGGTAACACTGTTCTGTTATCTAACACGGGTAAACTATTGTGCCTGTTTAATAACACTCAATAGCTTGCATCCATCCCCCATTATGTGAGAATGATGGTAACACTGTTCCATTATCTAACAGGGGTAAACTATTGTGCCTGTTAAATAACACTCAGTAGCTTGCATTCTTTTTGTATTTGTTTGGTTAGCAGAAGTATTCGAGTTATTTTTTCGCTCTTCTGAATCAGTCATTAGGAGATAAGATACATTTTTTCACCCAAGGGGAAAGAATATATTCCTGATGACGGTTTGCATCATTTTTACTTTTCTTCTATAAAAAGAGTATTGTAGTGGGCTGGAATTTGAGCTTTGGGTACCTCAAAACGTATTTTGACATTGAACCCGTTGACATTGACATCGACATCGCAAATTTCAGATGTTCACAATTTTTTTTATAGATAAGGAATACCGTGTGCTGTTCTCAGCATATTTTAAACTTTCTCTCTCTTTTTTTTTAATTTGGCTTAACGTCTCTTTAACATCTATTTTTCATCCCTCCATTCGCTGGAAACTTGCAAACCAGGTACCGCATCTGACGGGAACTGGTATATTCATCGCGGTATGATCGTTGGCTAAACTTTCTCTCTTCCCGTGAATATGTCTAGAAATATCCGGATGTCCAACCTAAAAAAACATGTTCCATATGGCCGATTCGTTTGAATTTTTTGATTGAATATTGCAAAATACTTAAATGATTTTTTAAAGATTTTATTATTTGCCGTGAGCTGAGACTAACGACACAAAATGTGAAATGTACAATTGGTTTCTCCGTTTGTGAAGACGAGCTGGACAGTCATCGTTGGCTTGGAAAAATTACGGTTCCGAGTACACCCTTCGTGTGGATTCGAAGGCATTAATATTTATCCTTAAAATAATATACCGTAAATATTTTCTTCAAAATTCCATTAATATATACTTCGAAATAATACCAATGGTCAAGAGAAACATCGAAATAATACCAATGGTCAAAAGAAACATACCAAATTATTTTCCTCACATAAAAAGTTTTGTGCCTATTCTATACCTTTCACAGAAAATTGTGAAAAACATTTTGTAACTTAATTTCAAAAATAGGCAAAAGTTGGATGTGCTCTACAAAAGAAAATAGAAAAAGGGGTTTCGAGAGACACCATCTTCTTTTTATTTTCCATAATTTATTTATCATATTCGTGTTTGAGTGTGACACGCTCGCTTCCTTCCATTTTTTTTTCTTTCGGAAATCAATTTGAATTTTTAAATAATTCTTAGAATTTTATATTTGAGGAGTGTGTCCCAAGTAAAAAAAGAAAAGTTAGGGAAGTTTTAAAAAAAATCGATGGGGTTTTATTAATCAATTTACGAAGATCGTCATCTTCCAAATGAAATTTGGTCTCTTTTCCGGTATTGTGATGTCTTTGCAACATAACGAGCACTGTTTAGCTTTACCACTTACTATTTCCCGTTCTTTCAACACTCTCCCGTTTTAGTTTGATACCGTCTAATTCCCTTTTATTATACATTAATCGCGTTCAATGTTTGAAAATACATACCTAATTGAAATCTTAGAGTCGGCTTGAACGATCCAGATTTTTAAGCACATGGTACTAATGGTTAAAATGTTACAAATCAAGGTAAAATTTAAAATTTATACCAAATGGTGTACAGACTACAATGTCAAACGAGTAGATTTTTCAATCGACTATATTTTGGAGTACTTTTCGATAGATTTAGTTGACGCAAAGTTAATATAATCAACATCAAATGTTTTTTGAAAAGTTAAACCTCATTATTATCTTTAAATTCCTGCTAAACATGGAAAACTAGCCAATGCCGTCCAGAACGAGACTCTAAACGTCACAGAAAGAAAGCGAACATTAATGTTTTCTTCCAATCTGTGCCAAATCTTTTATTTTATCAAAACATAATGCAACAATACCAAAAGAAGTAAAAATAAGGATAACAAAAACAAGTCCAAAAAAAGAATTTACAAAGTTTTTTCTTAAAAAAGAATGAAAATAAAAAGGGAGAGAGAGGAAACAAGAAAGGAAAAAAGAATTACGTTCCAAATGTGATTGAAACAAAGGTCTAATGTTATTACGTCAAGAGCTTTCTCAAAATTAAGTCTGTTTTTCGTTTTAAAAAGTTGGGCAACTTAATATTCTATACAAACTTTTTCAAGAGATTAAATTTATTCGTCTAAGAAATTTAAAAACAATAACGCGAACGAGAGAAAAGTAATGAACTCCTGATTGCTTAATTTTATTTGTTCTCGAATCATTTTTGAAGACAGTAGACTAATTAGAATTCGAACAACACTGTGAAAAATTGCGAACAACAGAAAAAAGATCAGACTTTATATAAGGCACACCACATCCCAAGTTCCTCAATCGAAGGGAACATTATCTGTAACAAAGTTCCATCTGGGGACTGGTAAGCCACAAGTGAATTTTTCAAAAATGATATATTGATTGTTCTATCATTTGGCGATAACTAAAGAAATCAGAAGTAAACCAAAATTTGCAGAAAAATCATAAATTCAGCATCCTGTGTACATCATTCGGGATTCATGACTCTTGGGTTTCCACTACCCCAAACCATCTAAAAACATAATCATCCCTCCATATTGAACAGTTAAATACACGAGGGAGGGAGCAGAAAAGATTTTCGACTTATATGTATCTGTTTTGCATATATTATCATCCCCAAGCTTACAAAGCATTTTCTCTGTCAGCAAGTTTGCATTGCAGCTAAAATAGATTCTATAATACATTTATTTCTTTTTAAATGACTTCAATCTAATCCGATTTGGACGTACTCAATGAGGATGGTGGTTTATACAAAATGCATATATCCAATGCAGTGGAGATAATTCAATTTGATATTCATGATTGTACGAATGCAATTCTTTGTGTCTTCTGTTGGAATTGTATCGACAGACAAATGAAGAACTAAAAATGTGTGCTTCGTTTAGTTCGATATTAATATCTTTTTAATTAGAATTCTAAAAGTTCCCTCCAAAAGAAATATTCTTCGAGTCAATTTTTTTTAAATTGGGATAGATCTGTCCCCTTTGACTTTTCAATACATAAAAGTAGCGTTTTGACCGATAACAGGGCCATATCATTCTTGCCGATAGTTTAAACTTTTTTGAAAAAAGGACTTTAAGGTATCTGAGCAAGGAGACCACGCCCTACCCATTTTCGGCCAAAATTCATTTGGCTGGGGGTGAACATCAAAAGATAAAATCAAGGGGACAGATGAGAAAATGGCTCACAGTTAGGCGCTCACCACAACGACAAAAAAAGTGAAAGGAATTTGTCAAAAATATTGCTGTGAGTCAGCCTGGTGCGGCCAATCCTAATCCTGGTCAAGAAAACATCCTCAGCACAAGCATCCCTACAGTTAGCACAAGATTTTCAGATTAACAGTTTTAAGTTTATTTGAGTAAACGATATTGGTTTTCTGACAGTTTTACAACCACTACTGACCGCTGCAATCATCCATGCTTCTGAAATGAAGTATGTTCTTCAAATTTGCAGAAAAAATTATAGAACTGATGTTTCGGTTATCCCTTAGCGTAATTTAGTTTATCAAGTTTGAGAATAGGCAGGGGGGTATGGCTTGATTTATTACAACCTATCAAATTTAATGTGAAAAGTACACAGGTGTTCTATTGCCAGGTTACCGATGGTGGGATGAAGTTAGTGGAGGAAGGGTGATTTAACTCTCGTATACTTACATCTGTTTATTTATTTATAAAAACTTTCTCAGCCACACTTCTACCTCCCTTCAGCATGAAGGTACGTGCCTCAGCTGTTTCTTGCCTTAATATGAATGGATTATCTTCACCTTATTGTTTTCCCACATCAAGTGAATCGCATTAAGTAGTCATAGAAGATAGAAACAAAATTAACTGAAAATTGGGAGCCTTGTCTAACTTACATCAAAAGTCTTTTTATTCTAACCCCTTTATGCCCTAAAATATTTTCTCTCAAATGAAATATTTTTAACCGAAGAAGAGCAAAGAGTGACAACTCTGCTTAAACTATTTTTTCTAGTATACGTGAAAAAGGACTTAAAGCGCTAAAAACAACAACAAAAAGGTTTGAACAATATTGGAAGGTTTGAAAGTTGTCATCTTAGATGGAACATTATACCTAATCTGATAACTACATATCAAAATCGTGTTAAAGTAAGAAGGTTTGGCTTCCAATTTTATTTGACTCAGTGTTATATTCTTTAATAAATTACAGGGCCTCCAATGGAATTTAGCGATGGACGCGTGACGAGACGAGACAAGGCCTTGTCTCGTCTCGTGTTTTTTTCACGAGACGAGACAAAATTCTTGTTTCGTCTCGAAACCAAGAAGTCTCGTCCCGTAAAAACACGAGAAATTTCTCGTCTCGTGAAAAATAGGTACCTATACTAGACCTTTTCCTGGAGATTCTAACAATATATTATATTAGTAATATATGTATTAGTATAGATACATAATATGTATTATGATACATGATAGTTATGTATATACAGGGTGTCCATAAATTCTCACCCCACCCCTCGTATCTCGAGAATGGCTGAAAATATAAAAAAACGCAAAAACACGTATCCCTTAGATTTTAGGGGGATTAATTTTAGACAAAAAAAAATTTGCCTCGTCCAGCCGTTAGGCTGGGCACCAGCTGGATTCAAAATCTTAAATGGGAAGGTATATCAAGTGACACCTTGTTTTAAAGGTCTCGTTAATACGAGTTCAT
>CM022874.1:33134648-33158129 GCA_012654025.1 Pachypsylla venusta
AAACTTGCTTTCTGTGTTATTGCGGCTAGAAATAAGTTGTTCTTTGCTAATTCAGTTATAAATTGTATTGTCATCATGCATTTAATCTTGAAGTCTAACAATAAGCCCACTGAACTATGTCTATCACTGCAACACCAGTAGCACAAACTTGCTTTCTGTGTTATTGCGGCTAGAAATAAGTTGTTCTTTGCTAATTCAGTTATAAATTGTATTGTCATCATGCATTTAATCTTGGAGTCTAACAATAAGCCCACTGAACTATGTCTATCACTGCAACACCAGTACCACAAACTTGCTTTCTGTGTTATTGCGGCTAGAAATAAGTTTTTCTTTGCTAATTCAGTTATAAATTGTATTGTCATCATGCATTTTATCTTGGAGTCTAACAATAAGCCCACTGAACTATGTCTATCACTGCAACACCAGTACCACAAACTTGCTTTCTGTATTATTTTACATCATCAGCTCAGGTGGACTCGGCCCGTGATTATGTCACCCTCAAGTGACTTCTCCAAATCTCAAATATGACCCATTTTTCATCATAGGAGTTAGTAAGTCATAATCAGACTGGAAGAAATTACGCTTTGGGAAACATCAGTAACAAAATATTTAATATTGTGGATTTTGTGATGTTACGACGGTATTTCATTAGATGTGCGATTATTATCATATGATTGTGGTTTCATTTGTCTTGTTCTGTACAGAAGAATCTCGTGGTTACCAAAACCAATAACATTATTGGAAAAAGAGACGACAGTAAATATTTTGTTAATTTGCTCCGATCATGCGACCCCTTACTTTCTCTTTGTGTTGTAAAAATCAAATAACAATATTCTCATCCAAAAATGGCAGATCATATTAATATT
Source organism: Pachypsylla venusta (assembly GCA_012654025.1). Taxonomy (NCBI): domain Eukaryota; kingdom Metazoa; phylum Arthropoda; class Insecta; order Hemiptera; family Aphalaridae; genus Pachypsylla; species Pachypsylla venusta. The sequence goes on from CM022874.1 coordinate 33,135,515, forward strand.
TGCATTTTAACAAAAAGCTAATATAGAATATATATTATAATCAAAATATTGAAAAGCTAAAACAAAGAGCAACGAATATATTGCCGATAGCGAAATGGTATTTAATTTTATAAAATACAATACACTCAAACAGACTAATACTATTATCCAGTGTGGGCATGAGAGATATTTATGATATTTTTAAGGGATGATGAAGATACCGGGATTTGGGGTATCTTTTATTAGAGACATAAAATGCTAAGGGCCAAAATGAAACATAATGTAAATTCTATAATAAAGAAATAATTATCAAATGAACAAAAAATATTTTCATTTCAAATTTCGAAGCCCTCAAAACGACATTATAAAGTTAATAATTACAATTTAAGGATAAGTCAACATTTCTTTGTACGCCACGAGTTCCTGAATACTGGTACCCAATGAAAAAATATATAGGATGTATGCATAAAAAAAACGCGGCGGCCTCTCATCGGAGCCTGAAACGCTGCGTATAGGGGACGTTATCTAGTTCCATGTGGAGGGTGGTAGCACTATCTATTATCAAAGTTAAGATATCGATTTATGATAGTTAAAAGATTCTATGACAACTCTCGCTCAAAGGTGTATCGGACTGCCGATCTGTCAGGTCGTCTGTAACTTCTTTTTTATGGGGATATGTAAAAAAGTCAGTCTTCTTCATATATACCAGCAATTCTGCAGAACACGGAAGAAAGAACTGAAAACAAGGATTTGAGTGACTCCAGATGTATTATAGAGAGAAAGAGAGTTTGGGGAGAACTTGAATACCGGGTGGATATTGTGAGAGCTTCTCGTGGGAGAAACATTGAACAACTTAAGACAATATTGGGGCACATCAAGTACGATTATTAAAAATTGTTTTTGGATTTAAAAAATTGTCACTATAGCTCTTAGAAAACCCGATATTATTTTATAGATACATCCTGTACTTATTCCGGAGTATGGTATTGGAACATGGATATCAAGATCCACCGACAATATGATCTATTGACTTATTGGAACACATTTTAGAAATATGTTAATTAAGGTACAATAGTAGACTTTCCTACCGTTTCGCAATGCAAAAAAATTCAGGCGTTTGCAAAGGCGGAGTCCCATTCGAAAGATTCACTTTGTGATTTGAAATTGGCACAAGGAAAAGATATCAACATTAAATTAAGTAAGCTAGGTGCATCACCGATAAAATAAATTAAAATCTATTGAACAGGAAGGAAATGAATGGTTTTATATTAGTGAAGCCAATTTTCCATAATTGGTTTATCTCAATCTCGTGAGATAACAAATAATAGAATGCACATCCTTTGACAATGCGGCATTAGCAAATTAATTTGATCACGTTAATATTTTACAAGAAATGAAAATTTGATAAAATAATATTTGGTTAATATTTTATTAAAAATTATACACAAGAGATTTTTTCCAATAATATGTTTCACATATCTGATGCAAGAATATTCTTCTAACGCAAGTTGACGTCTCCAAATTTGGAATCAGGATTTAGAGCAACACAAATAAGCAGCAATGTACATGAAATAGAAACTGTGGAGTTTGACATTGAAAGTTCAATCTGGTACATAGAACCAATGACCTGTAGAGTTATTTCTATTGTATCAAAAGCGTAAACTCTTGGGGCTTAAAGGTGAATTTTTTGATTAGGCCGAGGAACTACGAGTACCTACTTGGACAATCACAAGGACATGTTATCCTTATATCAAAGAAAATCAAAAGGTTATTAAATTTCATTCATTTTTCCCAGAAATTCTTGTTCGTGTTCCTTTGTTAATGTTCTTTGTGTTATTATGCCACGCTTTTGTGGTTGTCATAGCACAACAAGGTATGTATTTTCAAAAATCACTCCAATCTACTCTTTAACAATTGCCTTATAATGCTACTACTTGTCGCTATATCCATATATCGACTTAAGTGTCCAGAAGAGAGAGGCTGAGTTGCCCCTACACATAACTACATCAAGCAGAAAAATCGAAACCATTTCAACCAGGATTTTAACTCGGTAATCTGGTACCCTGGAGCAAGCTGAGGGAGATGTATAATCTGTCACGGAGACTTCATGTTTGTGTTCATATAAACATTATAAGCCCATCCATCTATTGAGAGGTTACATCTAGTTGACTCTGATAAACAACTCCATTGACCAACATGTACCATTTTTTTAATGTTTCTAAATGTAATATAAAACCATCTCTAAGGATTATAATGCTAGTCTCCCTATCAATAGTGAAGTAAATGAAAATACATCTACTGTAAAGTACACGACATCGTGTAGTGGTGACATGTTGTTTTCTTTCCCAGTACACTTGAAACAACTTTGAACTTTTCTCATGTCAATGAACTAAAGTCGGAAGATACACTTGTTACTGTGGCTTACAAGGCAGCTTTTTATTAAGTTTACGAAAAAATCCTTTCTAAAAATAGAAGATTCACAAAGAGTTCCAAGATCCCAAACAATTATCCGCTTCTGTATGCCTTAGTGAACTTGGTTTGCATCTCAGATACGAACACAGAACTGCTATTATGTTATTAACCACAAATCATTCTTTATTTAATTTGCTTTTTCACCAACAATAAAATTGAGAATTAAGTATATTGTTTTTTTATATATATATATATATAAATGAGCATATTATCTATTTCTTTTCCAAGCTCGACATTCTCGATAGTCATATTCAAGGGATTCCATGTGTGAAGTTGGCAATATTCCTCCGTTTAATTAAATGACCTTTAAATATCGTTTTCTGTATGTTCAGTCATATTCGAGGGATTCCATGTGTGAAGTTGGCGATATTCCTCCGTTTAATTAAATGACCTTTAAATATCGTTTTCTGTACGTTCAGTCGTATTCAAGGGATTCTATGTGTGAAGTTGGCAATATTCCTCCGTTTAATTAAATGACCTTTAAATATCGTTTTCTGTATGTTCAGTCATATTCGAGGGATTCCATGTGTGAAGTTGGCAATATTCCTCCGTTTAATTAAATGACCTTTAAATATTGTTTTCTGTACGTTCAGTCGTATTCAAGGGATTCCATGTGTGAAGTTGACAATGTTTCTTCGTTTAATTGAACGACATTTAAATGTTGTTTTATGTATGTTCGTTCCACGATAAATTTGGTATGGATATTTATAATGTTTTTATAGTTAGGCCCTATTAGATCATATGTGAATTCATTTTAACCAAGAGAGATCTACAGTTCACGGAACTACTATAGTATGAACTTGCTTAATGTAACAATAAATAATGGACGGGGTGAAGTCTATTTGCAACTGTACATTTTTTTTCAATCGTTTGTTTGCTCGTTCCACAATAACAATGAAAGCCTTGTCCGATTTTGAATTTTCATGGAATTGGATGATTTTTTTCTGCTATTGACTGGAAAGAATATTAAAAAATAATTGTTGTAAACAAAGAATCACATCAGACATGGCGTTCGAGAAGAGCAAAAAAAAAAAAGAAAAATCAGGAAGTAAAATTGGACCACATTCAATCATTAAAAAGAGTGTCTATTATAAACATGATTGCTGTGGCATTTGTATTTAAATATAGTTTGGCATGAATAAAGATGTTAACATTTTAATGCATAATGGTTTGAACAATATTGTTTGATATAATATGTAGAAGAATTTATTCATTTGACAATGCTTGATTGCATTGCATTCACGTGATAACGCTGCACAAATGAAAATACAGTGAGGTAGGAGTAGGGTAGATCGAAGATGCACTTGCTCCATCCTATTGGAATTTCTCCCACTAAGAGCTACATCAACATCTTTCGTGTTGTATTGGAATAAACATTTTACTACTAAAAATTCTCACATTTTACAAAAAAGCAGCACTGACTAAACATAGTCCGCCCTCTTCACCCAACTATATGAAATATTTGTAATCATTATGGCAAAGAAAATAGCAAGAGTGCATATCGCCCTCTTCAGTAAGTTACGGGAACTACATGGAACATTACATTATTTCCGAGTATTAGGACTATTATTGATTATACAACGAGCAGTTGTTAGTTATTTTGTTCTCCAAGGGAACGACTGAAAGTAAAAGTACGAGTACTACATTGGTACCCTACTAATCGAGTAGTCAGACCATTAAATTGCAAATGAAAGAGGTAGGTAACTCGAACAGAAGTGGTCAAGGCTAAACTAACACTAACAGGTGAGACTGATATGTGCGAGAATTCAGAGCACCAAGAAGATAATGATGGATATATATATATATATATATATATATATGTATAGGGATAAAATTTCGTGATATGGATAAAGTTGTGCAACTCTTTTGCGACATAGAAAAACTATAGGCGTAAAAATAGATTCTTGAAATTGCGGTCAGATAAGAAGAAACCCATGATTTTACAAGCCGTCATAGAAAACAGAAGAAGAAACAAATCAAACGCAAAGATTCCTACGTTGGATACACTAGATCTCGTCAAATCATTTAGGATAAACAACATTGGATGTGGTGCGTACTCGGGTGGGAGCCGATCTGGGAACACTAAGTATCGTTTGGCTTTATTGGGGCGCACCCACATCGCAATGAAAACAACTGAAAAAATGCTTCGAAACGGCTAGGGAGGTAACTTATGAAGTGTAAGGAATTGTTCCCTAGTTATTAATGAAGCATTGAAGCAAGAATCCAACTTATGAAATGAGCCAACTCAAGAAGTGTAAGGAATTGTTCCCTAGTTATTAATGAAGCATTGAAGCAAGAATCCAACTCATGAAATGAGCCAACTCAAGAAGTGTAAGGAATTGTTCCCTAGTTATTAATGAAGCAAGAAGTCAACTCATGAATTGTAGAGCCAACTCAAGAAGTGTAAGGAATTGTTCCCTAGCAAAAAACCAACTCGTGAAATGTAGAGCCAACTCAAGAAGTGTAAGGAATTGCTCCCTAGTTATTAATGAAGCAAGAAGTCAACTCATGAATTGTAGAGCCAACTCAAGAAGTGTAAGAATTGTTCCCTAGCAAAAAGCCAATTCATTAAGTGTAGAGCCAACTCATGAAGTGTAAGGAATTGTTCCCTACTTATTAATGATGCATTGAAGCAAGAAGTTAACTCATGGAGTGTAAGGAATTGTTCCCTACTTATTAATAAAACATTGAAGCAAGAAGCCAACTCATGAAGTGTAAGGAATACTCGGGTGGGAGCCGGTCTGAGAACACTAAGTATCGTTTGGCTTTATTGGGGCGCACCCACATCGCAATGAAAACAACTGAAAAAATGCTTCGAAACGACTAGGGAGGTAACTTATGAAGTGTAAGGAATTGTTCCCTAGTTATTAATGAAGCATTGAAGCAAGAATCCAACTCATGAAATGAGCCAACTCAAGAAGTGTAAGGAATTGCTCCCTAGTTATTAATGAAGCATTGAAGCAAGAAGCCAACTCTTGTAGAGCCAATTAATGAAGTATAAGGAATTGCTCCCTATGATGAAGCATTGTAGCAAGAACATTTCAGGGAGAACAAGAGCAATATGTTAGCTTAACATGTAAGTAAATCAAAATCAGCTATCCACATTAACTTCACCCAGCCTGGGGTTGGGCCGAGAAAAAACAGTATCCCGAGGGCTCCAGCCAGGATGGTTGTCACCAAGTAAAACCTATGTGGACGTTTTATTTTTTACGGGCGAGTTCATAAATACAACGTGTCGCAGAATGACCGGTCACCCCCACTTAACTTTTGAATTCTTGAATTTTGAAAAGGGATAGGGTTAAAGGTCACGGCCAATTGACTGGATATGATGAGATCCAGGAAATTCCATTTAAATTTCTCAAGAAATTGAAATGGAATGATAGTAATGTATTTTGTTCAAATGAAAGTAAAAATGATTTTTTTATATATAAATATGCATATATTTTTAATAGGCGCCTCTTCTAAAGATATTATTTCCAATCTTCTGTCGAAGAGGGGGGATGAAGTTGGATTCGAACCAACAGCCTCCTGGTTACAAATTCACTGCCTCAACCAACTGAGCTACATTTCCTTTTCATTTTTTTAAAAATAATGAGGGGCGGAGCTAGAGGGGTCTAAATTTTAATTTTGTTACACCCTGTATAACCGTGATTATTTTAAACTTCGATCTAAAAGTTCCTTTGGTGTGTTCCAAAAAAGGTTTCTCATCTACACAAACCATCAAATTTATACATTTTTAATTTCATTTGTGTCGTAGTCGTAGGAGGTCAAAGTCAAATCTTATTTTTCTCTGGAAGTCTGAAGTAAGGTGGATATTTAGGAGGAACAAAATAAGGAAACATTTTAGCGAGAAAAGAAAAGAGGGGGGATTTCCCCCCTCTCGTCGGACTGTATTAGATTGCTCAGCTAATAAGAATTTTGAATTAAATTGAAAGATCGCAAAACATGGTCGTCCTTTGGAAGCTACTACACGCTACAAGCGTTAAATTCTCCTGAATTTTTTGCCTGAAGTTCCTCGTAGTCACTTGTGGTAGCTTCAGATGACTGAAGTAAAGCAACGGCGCGAAAGGACAACTAGTCGAGGTCAACACGTGTTGATGGCTATTTCGGAAAATGAAGTAGAACAATTGAGTGGTTGTTGTTTATATTGTCGACACGACAGGGGCTGGGCTATACATTTGATAAGCTAGTTGTGCTTCCCATAGCCACAAGATTTTATGCACAATTTGATTTCCTTATTTGAATTGAGATAATTACAGGTCGAGTGTTCGAATGAATCTTGTAGATGTAACAGGGCTCATGCTTTGAATAGCATTATAATCAACATTATTTACAATGGCCATCCTGTTGCAAAAATTGGTCTACTGTCTACTGAGTTATTAATTGATTCAAGTATCCAATTATGTTGCATGATATGTTGGTGAAAGTGGAATCGACCTTATTCATTAATAAAAAGAGTGGAAAATCTGCGCACTATCCCTTTAGTGTTATCCATACGTTGTGCCTCATAACTACACAGTCATTCATGTTATAAATTAAATTAATGCTATCAAACCATGCATACATGCAGTAATCAGGTGCGGTCTAGACATCTCTCTATTGGAAGAATTGAAATCTTATTTTTAGAGCAGCTGTAGGAAGGCACCCCTTTTTACTAATAGGTTAATTAAGTAAAGTCTTCCAAGCGGTTTCGCTGAGCACATCCGGATAAAGCCAAAACGATACGTTCTGTTCCGAATCGGACTCCTAACCGAGTACGTAACACATGGGTTGCTAGAGTTTTCATTTCTGTTTCACCAAACTGTTAACTAAACTCGTCAAATTTCTTATGAATGACGATTTAGAGGTATACCTTTTTTTTTAATTTAGCTTAACGTCTCTTTAATATCTATTGGTCATTCAAGACGGGGGTTTTACCCTCCATTCGCTGGAAAATTGCAAACCAGCTACCCACATTGACTTCACCCAGCCTGGGTTGGGCCGGAAAAAAGAGTCAACGATACGAGGAGTTCCCAGGCGGTCACCCATTCAAGTATTGACCACGCCCGACGTTGCTTAACTTCAGTGATCTGACGGAAACTGGTGTATTCAACGTGGTATGATCGTTGGTATACCTAGTTAATGTGTAAATATTTAAGATCGGGTTCTTATTGAACAGTTCAAGCTAAAGCGGTTATGGAAATGACTCCAAACAAAAATGTAGGATGTTTTTACAGTCTCAGTAACTCAGACGTAAAGAGTGGTGATACGTAACCAGGAGGTTGTTGGTTCGAATTCAAGGCATTAACTAGTTATGGCAGCAGATTTCCGTTTCACCAAGCACACCTTCGATTAAATCAAGAGATCGATAATACTCTAATTATCAAAGTCGACCACTAAATTGTAGGTTTAAAATTCAGTTATATCTTCTTAAATTCCCTCTAAGGTTATAATTTTTTTTTTTAGGGTGGAGGAGGGTAACGTCTCTTTAGCATCTAGTGGTCATTCAACATGGGCGAGTGTTACCAATCTGCTATCTACATTGACCTCACCCAGTGCTAACAAAGGTGGTCACTCATCAAGTAGAACGTTACTGAACTTCAGTGATCTCACTGGGACTGGATATTTAACGTGCCATTGACGCTGGCTGACTGATTAGACTTTAAAACAATCCAAACTCTAATATTAAATGTGACACAATGTGGACGTAGCTTTATAAAATGAATATCCTATGGTTTTGTAATGGGCTATTCAACATGAATGGCGTCTGTGTGCATAGACATTTGTGTGGATCTCATAAACAATTCGTTTTATCTTGGAACGCCAAAAACGCTGAAAACCTAGTTTTAGTTTATTACCTCATAGATGAGGAAGGCAAGGAGAAACGAAGACAGTCAAATGAAATATAGAAAAGGGAAAATTCGAGTCACGTAGCTAACAACCTCTTGGGTTACAGGATGGCCTAAATAAATGTGGAAAGGATGAGGAAGAACATTCGCCATCTAATAAAATTGCTCTATTTACAGTAAATGGAGCAGTTTTATGACACAACATTCTATTGTAACATTTAACACGCCAACAATAAATGTGGAAATAACCCTTCAAAGAAATCGTTTTGGTGTGACTTGTAAAAGTACGCCAACAATAAATGTGGAAATAACCCTTCAAAGAAATCGTTTTGGTGTGACTTTCAAATGTACGCCAACAATAAATGTGGAAATAACCCTTCAAAGAAATCGTTTTGGTGTGACTTGCAAATGTACGCCAACAATAAATGTGGAATAATACAAAGAAAACGTTTTGGCGTGACTTGCAAATGTACGCCAACAATAAATGTGGAAAAAACCCTTCAAAGAAATCGTTTTGGTGTGACTTGTAAATGTACGCCAAAAATAAATATGGAAATAACCCTTCAAAGAAATCAGTTTGGTGTGACTTGCAAATGTCAATCAAACCTTCTTTTTTCCTTTGAATCTTAGTCAGTTATGATAAAGATTTATGAAATGGAGTATAATTTAGTTTTAAGTTCGTGTTTTTCTGGGTTTTACCCTCAATTCATTCGAGACTAGGTTAGACAGGTATCACGAGGACTCGAACCTACATGGTCACCCACTAAGTAGAACCTCGCCGGACGTTGCTTAGATTAGAACTGGTGCATTGCTATAGTCCATAGTCTCTGGCTTCTGATTTTTCTTTCTCATTCCATGTTTGTTCTACGATAACTCTTGAAGGCGTTGCTCGATTTAAATTAAACTTGCTATATAAACATTTATTATGATTAGATTTTGGGCCCTCAGCACCTCCCGGTAGCCATTTTATCTGAGTGAGAGCTAGAGGTCACAGAACTATACCTTCTGTTTATTCTATCCAACCCTGGAGCACATTGCATACAAGGTCACTTAAAATGCATCAAATGATATACTCTGTGTGACAAATCGATGCGACGTGACGTGTAGGTACAGTTTTGTGATATTTTACAAGTACTTGTACGTCAAAGAATTCTTTGGCAAATCACATTTTGAATTGTATCTGATGCAAGATTATATCAGTTTTGATTTCCGTATCTTTTCTTTTAAAAAAATGACATCAATTATCTATTATGAGAGATACATACTTGAGTGAGACGTTAACACAAAAGATTGCCAAAGGTTATCTTCGCTGTGATCCGGGATGTTTCCAAAGCCTAAATTACATAACTTTTTATACGAGTACATTCCCATATATTTGTCTTTTTAGTTAAAGGTGCCATTGTTTTTTTGAATTAGCCATGGGGGAAAAAACTTGACAGCTTTGTAAATTCACAGAATGTGTTTGGTTTTTCAATAAATAATATCTGTCGAAACACTTTTGATATTTTTAGCCCAGGAATTTTAGAAAAAGAAGGAAGATTAAATGATATATTTCTAAATTTTGCTGACAATGTTAGATTATATATTAAGTCCCGAGGTGGGAGAGTTGCAGAACCGTCCGCCATTTAGAGTTTTAACTTTTTTTTCAATGTGAGTTTTAAAATAACTGTTAAATATACAGTTAACGAGAATATCTAGGAGGTTACTAACAAAAGAGGTGAATTCTTGCAGTCAAAATGATAAGTTTTCACCCTAACTCAACTTGAGCTACAAAAGTTCAATCAGGAGCTACGGGAGAAGATCTGCATTCAAATGGCTTTAACTTTAATGCTGCTATTATAATTATTTTTCAATATACGACCATCTTTCACGAAGCATTAATATTTGTGGAAGAAGTGATAATATTTCCATTTGGGAAATTTTGAATCCTGCTTAGAAGAGGTGCATTTTCAGACACCCTATAAAAGACTTTTTTTGAACCTCTTACAAGTTTGGTCATTTTCTTCCGAAGACCCTATATAGAACCAAATTTCAATAAAGTCTATCAAATGTGGAAACAATTTGTATGTTCCATATATTAAATCACTCTATACTAGAAAAAGATAACCTTTTCCTCAAATCCTTCAATTTAGAATACGAGTATTATTCAAAAACAGATGTTTAAAATGTATAAAATCCGGGGTTTTGAAAATTGTTGATAATTTGCGTGTGATGTTTTTTTGGAAAGTTTCCAAGATTTTGGTATTAATTAATAGTTCCCTCACTCTCCTTCACTTTGGTTTTCTATCATGTATTTTATTTTCCATTTCAATCGAAAATTTCCACATATTCTCTACTCTAGGATGATGTAGAAGACTGTGTTGTTGAATATATTAGAATAAATTATATTCACAGCAATTGTCCCTGAAATGGATTGAATCAGAGTTGTGCCCCCCACCCCCCACCCATTCTCTATCTATATCTTTCCATAACCAGCAGAACATTTCTAGGGGTTTGGATAATTGTAAACCTTTGGAAATGATCATCTGAAACTCGATATTTGGGCGCTGGGGACCTCAAAACGTATAATTATTCATCTTCCAGAGATAAGAAAAATCGTGTGATGTATAAACAGCATATAGGAATCGAACAATAAGAATAAAATAAAGCCAGTAAAATTTTACTGGCTTTTTTTTTTTTTTTTTTTTTTTTTTTTTTTTTTTTTTTTTTTTTTTTTTNAAAAAAAAAAAAAAAAAAAAAATGATATTCTAAGTTTTAATGTGGGTACCAACTTAGAATACAAAAATCAAATAATTAAACCCCAAATATGATATTTTGTCCAAATTTCAAGTCTCTGGCACTTACCATTTTTAGACAGGAATACTTGACACCGCTAAAACCACCGGTCTTATGTTCTATTGCAACCAAACATTTTGGAGCACAAATCTACCCCAAACGGAACCTTCGGTCACCGTTAAGTGGAAAAGGGATTCGATTTTTACATTCTACGTACCTTGAAACGTAAAATATCAAATTTTAAGGAGGGATTATTTTTGAGAATAACAAACCAAAATATCACCCTCAAATTTTTTTTGAGATTAGTTTCATTCCTAAGATCAAATATTGATCTTAGGATCCTAAGATCAAATATCTAATTTTTCCGAAATTCGGTTCTTATTGGGCGGAGCGAAGCGTAGCCTTATACTCCCTACAAACTGCAAACTTTTGTTACCCTACTCCTCCGAAACTACTCAACCGATTTTTACCAAATTTTTTTCTTCATATTCTGCATAAACCCAAGGGTGCATATATCTATTTTCAGAACGATATCTTTAACCGTTTCCGATTTTTTGGCCGATTTTCCGATTTTTTACCAAATTCAGAGAGTCATGATCCGATATCTTAAATTTTGTCGCGACAGCATATCAACTCATAACGAAAAAGTTTTAGGTGGCTTCTCAATACTTAATTTAGGACATAATTTACTAAATTTTGACAAACCATTCCAGAGTTACAAGTTCGAATCCGGGATCGGGCAAAATAAAATTTAGGAAATACTAATTGTTTAGTCAAAACGTTGAAGGATATCGAATATATATATATACCCCCAAGGGTGCATACATCTATTTTCGGAACAATATCTTGAACCGTTTCCGATTTTTCGGCCGATTATTTTGCCTTTTAAATAGGACCTACTACTCAACGGCATGATGCGATCAAGAAAGGTGCGGTATTCTCAAAAAATCTTGTTTTAACTGAATAATGGAGCAGTATGCTAAAGTTTATGTGGTGCCCGAAAATTCGAGGTGAAACGGATGGCTCCGCCCGTTTTTGTCCACGGACACACCTAGTTATATTCATAAAATTTAATGATTAGTTTTTGGGTGCTGCAATGGCAACCCGTGGCTTCATGCTGCCCCTTATAACTGAGATCTTCAGTTTACAGAACTACCATCTATAATAATAAATTATTTATATTTTTACAGGTTCAATATCAATTTAGATAAAATATTTTTTAGTCCTTGTGAAATATAAATTTCTAGCTTCTCCAATCAGATTTCATACGATACACAAACAAAGTTTGAAATATTTTTCCAACATAATCAATGTCAAAGTTGTTGTACTACAAAATGTTCATGTGCTCGAAAGTTAACAATAACTTTGCGTCTCCTTGAAATGAAATATTTATTCGTTTAATACATGCAAGTCCTACAACAATGATAAAATCTTGAAAGAGCGTTCGTTCTATAATAAATGCAAGCTTTCGAACAATTTTTTTCTACAGAGGCACAAAAAAATGGGGACAAGTATGTATCGTGTGGCCAAGGTATTAAAAAATACACTCTTGAGTGGAAGGTTACCATTGTACGAGGTTAATACCTGAGGCATTTTATACCACCTAATGCTTAGAGCTCTATTTTTATCTGGTCAAATACTCAAATTAATGAGGGAAATATCCTGGCCTCTGCTGGGATTGATGCAATACAGAACTCTGTGGCAACTTAAAACCTCGCAAAAAAACCTATGTCCTGCACGTCCTTCCGATGGCCAGTTCTGCGCAGCAGGACAACCTTGAGCGCATATCATCATGGTTTCAGTCAAGGGCAATCAAAACTCAAGACTAAATCTAGAAATGGGGGAACAATTGCGCAGCAGGACAACCTTGAGCAATGAGGGAACACCGATACAAAAACAACAACCTGCATAGGACAACATGCTTCATCAGAAAATAATTTTATTAATTCACCCAACTATGGTTCAATATAAAAAAAATTGGCAAATGTATCTTGTCTTTGTTTACAAAAGAAAAGAAGCAAAATACATGAGAATAAACTGACTGAAATCACAAATAAAACATAAATAATCATTAAAACAAATTTAATTTCCTAAAACACGTCATTGTGTTTGCGTCCCCATATGAGTGGATTTATGAGGAAGTTGTGTTTATAAAACAGTATCAACAGACACAATGTGCAATAAATGTGCCAATATAAATACATGAAAGAAAATTATATATGGTGGAGATTGATAAAATGACGTAGATAAGTAAAACTACGAGTAATGAATTGGAGGAGAGATCAAATTCTGAAAATGGAAGATGCTGGGGTTGAACGTCATGGTCATATCAAGGTCATATTTGTTTTGTTTCTTAAAAAGAGAGATGTATTTTTTATTGCCTAGTCCATTGTTTCACTATTAAATTCTACTTAAAATTCGACTATTCATTTGAATTTATTTTGAAAATTTTGCACTTAAAGATCAAGAAATCCCTGAAGAAATTAAACATCGAAACATATTTCTCAAATTTGTGGTTTATAAATTCTAAACTTCTGACTTCTATGGCCATTATAATTTGGAACCTCGATCGCCCCCCCCCCAACTGTAAACCTGGATCCGCCCCTGAATTGCAGATTGCATCAAGAATTTATAGGACAAAATTCGAATTTGCACTGAAAAATATAAATTCTATTGACAGTAAAAATCTGACCTCAAAAAATATCAACACCGAAAAACTTTCTGTCCTTGGGTTATTTATTAATATATCCTTAGGTGTAGTTGATCCCGAGACCCGAGATTAGGTGGGAGATCGGACATTCTTTACTTATTATTAGACGGTTGCCCCGTATTGATGTTACCGACAGATACTGCCATGAAATGAACATTGAGTCACTTATGATGAAGGAGACATGTGCAGCATGAAATTTTACTTCTGGTCTGTATTCATGTACGTTTGAATTCTCATGGAATACAAACAATGGAGTAAGGTGTTGTCCTCCCACACCTTGGAGGGGCGTATGATGTGAAGGAATTTAATATGTGATAGGTAATAGTACTTCTGTAGCATCTGTCTGTCTCTCTCCGTATGAATGGGGGAGAAAAATACCACAGTCTGATACATCATTTTCTGAGTGATGACAAAATTGAAACCATCCGTCGCGTTGCGATGAATACAGGCAAAATGAAAATATTTAAGTAATTGATAACTAAAGCACATATTTTAGACTGTTACAAGCCTGAATTTCACAAGAAAATATGAGCATATACTTTGCTTCAGGAGAAAATTTGTTTGTTTTTGTAAGATAAGAAGGATCTGACAATTTTGACACACAAAAATAATTTGAAAGTTATATTATTTTATTTTTGTAATGGCATCAATATTGTGGGGTTTGGAAAGTTGTGGAAGAAGTCTGAAAGAAAAGCTAATAAAGGGGAAATTTGGATAATGACACAAAAAAGGGTTTCCTTCACACATGCTTACACGAAACACATTATTGTATTGTGCACATTGGTATAAACGTTGTTTTTATTGAAGGATTAACAAAAAAATCGATCTACTGTTCCAAAGAATTAAGATATGTTTTAGTCTTTTTCAAAATAAACCATTCGAGTTGTAGAATATAAAGATGAACTGGAAAGGAGCACATTAAATAAGGCGGTGATTGAACCCGATTAATGCAAAGACAGCAATCATCATTGCCTCTGTTTCCTAGATCAATCATTCTGTTGTTCTTTAGAGATGTCGATCTTGATCAATTTTTTTGGTGATGATGTTGTTATTATTGTAATACGGCTCAAGGGAACATGACCCACAATTGACATCCTACAATCTCCTTCAAGATTAAGTGTCAATTATCTCATCTACTAGCACTAAAACAACACCAAAAATAATTTCGAAAGTGCGGAACACTAATATACATGACATTGAATTCATTGATAAACAAAATTATAAATGTACACAACAACATGCGAAGAACAGAAGAAATTAACAGTAATGCTGGGTTGGGAGAGGTAAGAACACAATATGCTAATTACTAGGGACATCCTAACCAGGTCACACTATCTAACCACGTGGCTGAACGAGGTACCTAAATATTATACCTACTTCCCCCTTGTTTTTTGATGCTAATTCGCATGTCGGTACACTTCAGCCTTCTTAGACCACGAAGTTAATCTCTGAGGAAAGATTATTTTAGCTGAATAAATCGCTTTATTTTCTTCGGCCCATTAAGAGGCGAAACGAGCAATGATAGTTGTTATAGAATGTAGGCTTTTGTTCTTTAATGATATATCTTGCAAATCTTTTTTGACTTTGTGAGGTACAGAAAAAATAATTCTAATGGATAGCCTTTGCAGATCCATCCGCTCCAAATGGACAATAAACATCTTTGTGGCATATATCAATGATTAATTGATTATGTATCCAAATTGACTGGTCCTAGAATTCTGTGTCACCTTATTTTTAATCTTCTCAGGAGAACTTTTTAGGTGGTTGTAAGCACTGCGATGAAGACAAAGCTACTGATCTCATTCTGGTATGGTTGTAAGCACTGTGAAGAAGAAAAAGCCACTGATCTCATTCTGGTGTGGTTGTAAGCACTGCGATGAAGACAAAGCTACTGATCTCATTCTGGTGTGGTTGTAAGCACTGTGATGAAGACAAAGCTAATGATCTCATTTTGGTGTGGTTGTAAGCAGTGTGATGAAGACAAAGCCACTGATCTCATTCTGGTGTGGTTGTAAGCACTGTGATGAAGACAAAGCTACTTATCTCATTCTGGTATGGTTGTAAGCACTGCGATGAAGACAAAGCTACTGATCTCATTCTGGTATGGTTGTAAGCACTGTGAAGAAGACAAAGCCACTGATCTCATTCTGGTGTGGTTGTAAGCACTGTGATGAAGACAAAGCTACTGATCTCATTCTGGCGTGGTTGTAAGCACTGCGATGAAGACAAAGCTACTGATCTCATTCTTGTGTGGTTGTAAGCACTGTGATGAAGACAAAGCTACTGATCTCATTCTGGCGTGGTTGTAAGAACTGTGATGAAGACAAAGCTACTTATCTCATTCTGGTATGGTTGTAAGCAGTGTGATGAAGACAAAGCTACTGATCTCATTCTGGTATGGTTGTAAGCAGTGTGATGAAGACAAAGCTACTGATCTCATTCTGGTATGGTTGTAAGCAGTGTGATGAAGACAAAGCTACTGATCTCATTCTGGTATGGTTGTAAGCAGTGTGATGAAGACAAAGCTACTGATCTCATTCTGGTATGGTTGTAAGCAGTGTGATGAAGACAAAGCTACTGATCTCATTCTGGTATGGTTGTAAGCACTGTGAAGAAGACAAAGCTACTGATCTCATTCTGGTGTGGTTGTAAGCACTGTGATGAAGACAAAGCTAATGATCTCATTTTGGTGTGGTTGTAAGCAGTGTGAAGAAGACAAAGCCACTGATCTCATTCTGGTGTGGTTGTAAGCACTGCGATGTAGACAAAGCTACTGATCTCATTTTGGTGTGGTTGTAAGCACTGTGATGAAGACAAAGCTACTGATCTCATTCTGGCGTGGTTGTAAGCACTGTGAAGAAGACAAAGCTACTGATCTCATTCTGGTGTGGTTGTAAGCACTGTGATGAAGACAAAACTACTGATCTGATTCTGGTGAACGAAGCTACTTTCCCATTCCTTACTGTTGCTAATATCAAATGCCCTTTCATGTGACTCATTGCGATTATTGTGAGAACAGTTTGGAGAGAAGGAGAAATGTTTCACACGAAAAAGATCAACATATGATATTGTAGGCAGACGTAAAATATTATTGTTGCGGTTAACTTTGAGCTTTGCACTTATGCTATATTGACCCCCTCATAGAACATCAAATACCTGATTCTCACAATAAGCAAAAAATATTTTTATTATTACGTGAAGAAATGTTAAAACAACAGAAAGCTATAGTGTCTATCTTTCTCTGTAGATTAAGACTTTTGACCGCAATTTCAAATCACGATTGCCTAAATCATGTGTAGGTCAACTCAAATTTGTTAAAAACGAAAAATATAAAATTATTGATTAGAACGCAATGGATCTTGTTGGGAATTTAAATTCGACAAAAAAGAAATTACAAGAATATTGGAAATGATGTAAAACACTTGACTTTATATTCTAAAAATTGTAGAACATAAAGTCAAATGTTTTCGTTTTCATTTCTTCCTGTATTTGATAGTTCTACCAAGTGTCTAAAGGTTTTATTTCTTTGAAAAAGAAAAAATAACTGAAAATATAGAAAAGAAATTTTTAGTGAGATAACTTACTATTGAGCCAAGGTGTTGGAACAAACTTGAGAATGAGCAATTCATACACTTACCTAGAATCAAAAGAAAGAAAGAAAAAAATAATCCACATCACAGGCTCAACAATGACTTTCTCGTAAGATCAATAGAAGTTAAACCAGTAAAATAAAAAAAATAAGGTCTATGATTTCATCGAATTTCATGAGGCTTCAAATGGTGCCACAGTATTTTGACTTATTAAAAAAATATGATATATACAAATATACATCATACATGCATGTTAACGTTTCAAGGGAAAACACGAGTATTTGAAAAAGGGTTATAATGCGCTACTTGATCCTGTTTTGTGAACAACCTAAGGTTTTCCCATACGAGAATACCATGAACATTTATTTTTGGAAAGATTTCAGGGTTCACCATGTAAATTGAACTTGGCAATGCATTTCAATTCATTTGAAACTTTCAAACGTGAAATCAGTCTAAACACAAATTTATTTATTGAAGCATTCACTTTTAATGAGCTCATTGTAAAACAAAGTAATTCCATGTTTAAAACATGAATAAGTAAAACTCTCTTGCAGTTTCTCAGCTATATGGAGAATAATTTAAAACAATATTCAAATCGTTCCTAAAATGTAGAACTTGTTTGTACAATTAACCAACGTGGGACTTATTAAGGCGTTTAATCATTTCTTGTTGAAAAAAAGTTTTTCGCCAGCGATTTTAGCACGTTGTACTTGAACAGCATTTCCGAAATTAAGCAACTTCGTGGCGTAATAAATACTCTCATTCATAGAATTCCGTTTAGTGGTGACTTTGCATCAAATGAATTTTTTAACCCATGTTTGAACCTTACTCTTTCATTATGTCTGCTGTTGATAAAATTGATGAGTTGATGCTGTTTTTTGAACACCTAAAAAAATATCGTTACCTAAATTTACTATTCGTTAGTTTATTACGAACAAATCTGAATTTTTTCTCTGAATAAAGAAAATATCAAAATAAGAAAATTTTAATTAATGTTTTATTATGAGACGCTAAGCGTTGTAATTATCCTTTAAACGTATAGCTACAGAAAAAACACACGACATTTTTCATTGGATGTGTTTGGCTATAAGATTGGGGCCGCAATCACAATTAGGTAGATATAATCTTGTGAAGATGAAGGTATGTGTTATCGGTACAGTCCAATCCCAAAGGAATTCATGGAAAAGTTCTTCACACGATTACGGTGAACAATGGCCACAAACAGATTTATAAGAAATTTCGATACGCTAAAATCGCTGAGTCATTAATCAAGTTGTCATACCATCCAGTTATCCACCAACAACACCGAACCATTGTATATGCACAGTGTTCACCAACAGCTATGTCTTGTGTTCAACAATTGTAGAAATGGCATTATGCAAGGTGGTACTACGCATTTCATTTAATATTACGTCACAATTTTGACAAATATTATTCATATCTCTGTTTCAAACAGACTTGTGTTGTGTTACATACCACATACACAGTTACAATGTATTTTATTGTTTTTTACTTTCTCTTCCATAGAAGATAAAGTATTGTATTCGTGCAGAAATTTTAGACATATTTTTTTATTTCATACGTTAAATCTATCTATCATTTCAGGTGTGTTCAGTTTAATGCGATTTTAGCACAGCTACCACTGAGCACTGTAAAGGCATGACACAAAATCGAGGAGATTATATGTATACCATTATTACCTTTTTAACCTGTCTCCAGCCACTTCAGAATATTCAACCGTCCCCTAACAGCCACCTTAGACGATCGTTTTCATAAAAAAAAAATTGGTCAATCAGTTTTATAAAATCTAATCGTTCGAAGGGTTGCAGCATTTGCTGTTGGTTAAAGCACATAAAGAAAAAATATAACCCTATAAAATTGCCAGTAATTGATACACTAAAACACAAAACTAATAAGTACCTATTTCCATAATTTTCTTTCTGGTCAGTCTCCACCAAACTGGAGCGTCTTTTCCTTCATTTGGGGTTTCACTGATTTTATCCACTCATAATATTATGCTGCTCCTTTCTCAGATAAACGCTGACACGAAGCTATTTCGAGATTTTCTATATTGTTACATTTGAATTTGGGATTCTTCTTCGTTCCTTTATTATTTCAAAGTGGTGCGCATCAACTGGATATGTTACATATTATAATATACACTCAGATAAACTATTCTATTTAGTTAGCCTTGGGACAGAGTGCGATCTGTTCCAAATTCAGCAAGCAACACTCTCATAATGTTTACTATCCTCCTCCGAGTATAGTAGATACCAATACGTCCTACTCTCAGTTCTGATAGTGACGTAACTTCTGGCGATTGCATCATGGCCACGATGAACGATTGGTGTGCAACAACCACGTGAGTCTGAATTATTAGACGAATACCTTTCACATCAAACGATCTATACTTATAAATAATTATACAAAATCATTCAAGAACAATTTATGAATAAGAATTCATCGCTTCTGAACCGCTTCTGGTCTTCGTAGAACATTCACGAATTGGGTTTATTGGTTCACTAACAGACTTTTATCAATGGCTGTGCTGAATCTCTTTAAATGAATAGCATGAATAAATACTATTTCGGACGAATGTACCCTTAACCAAGCTCCGGAATTACTACGCGAATTCGAACAGGGGAATCATCCCTTTAAGACATGTGGATGTCACTCTCAAGCGACTTCTCACAATATTAATATGATCTATGTTCATTATGACAGTAAATTGGTTTATACGCAGATTATGAATTTCAAGAAATTGAGAGTTCGGAAAAATTTGTACATATATTTAAGAGCATATAAAACAGAATAGCATACATTTTAATAATAATAATTGGAATATACCATAGCTTCTCCAAACATACAAAAATACACTCGTTCACTGAAATTAAGTAATGTCCAGTGAGGTTTTACCCGTAGATTCGGGCCCTCCCCGGTATTTCCAACCCATCCCAGGATGGGTGAGGTCAATGTGAGTAGCGTCTCCAGCGTATGGAGTGTAAACACCTGTCTCGAATAACCTTAAGACGTCAAGCTTAAAAAAATGATTTTTTTATCGTTCGTTATAGAAAATTCAATCGTTTAAAATAAAATTATACAATACAAGGTTATTTGACCAAACGAAGTGAGTAAACCTCACTTCGTTTGGTCAAATATGGCAGATGCTATGGCACGTTGAATACACCAGTTCCCGTTAGATTACTGAAGTTAAGCAAAGTTCAGTGAGTTTTTACTAAGTGGGGTGACAATATAGGTTCGCCCCCGTGATGCTGTTTTTTCCCGGCCGAACACAGACTGGGTGAGGTCAATGTGGGTAGCTGGTTTCCGGCGAATGGAGCGTAAAACTCTCGTCTCGAATGATAAAGAGACGTTAAGACAAAAGAGTGAGGTCTACTTTTAACCCAAAGATTTTTCTGTAAACTTCTACTTGTTTGTTCCTTCTATGATAACTCTGTAACGCCTCGTCTGATTTTTAAGAAACTTCGCATGGACATTTAATATGTTCATGGTAGAATTGGCTGATTTGTAATGGACCCTAATGAGCCATCCGGGGTCTGTTGGCGGTAATTGAAATGAGTGAGATATACGATTAATAGAAGTACTGGTTATAAATGCAATACTGAACTTAAAAAACTTGAACAGTAGAAATAAAATGATAAAAGTGAAATTTTAAATTACTAGCATTGTTATGATTGTAATATTCAAATTGAAAGATTTCTATCCAGTGGATTCGTCACAATGTTTCTACAACAACTCATCAGAATTACCAGAGAATAACCATATTATTTATTGTCAAATTTGAAAACAAAAGAAAACATACTTTGCACGTCACCGCGCTTCAATCAGTCTAGCATAAACTTTAGAAAGTTCATTCGTATGTCAATTTTGTTTTAGTTTTTGACACATCTAGTCTAGATCTAAACAAGAGAAAGTGTTTTTTATTGTGACAAGTTCAGTCTGTGTATATGACTTCCGACATATAGATTAAGGTTTTTCAAAATATACGAGTAAAAGCTATAAAAAAAAAAAATGTGTGTTTCATCCAATTAATTTAAGTTGTCAGTACTACTGGTATCGAAATGATTTAAGTTAGCACATGCAGCTTTTTTTCATTTTTGGTTTACTATTTCAAATAACCGTAGTGTTTTTTTTTTTTTTTTTTTTTTTTTTTTTTTTTTTTTTTTTTTNTTTTTTTTTTTTTTTTTTTTCAAAAACTCCACGAAAAAAGAATAATAAAAAAAATACCAACCCCCTAAAAACTTGACATTTTACGTCTCAAGGTATGCAGACTCTAAAAATTGAAAGTCTGATTTTCATGAAATTATTTATTTATATCGAAATATAGGGAGGTCTAAGTTCACAAAACTATACTATAGCAAACAATATTTTCAACAGAGTACTGAAAAAGCATTTATAAAACGCGGTAGAGAGATAAAAAAACCAATTGGGATCTTTGGAAAAAGTAATTTGCTTTACTTTCCGTGTCCGGTTTCTACATCATTGCCTTCTGGAAGCGCCACTCAGGTCACATTATCCTAACCTCAAGTCTGGGTCTACCGTTTGAACTGAATAAGAATGTCACATTTAATGACATAATAATATAAGGATTTGTGTTAGCGTAAGAAGAAACGCTGTTAAAGTGATGGAAATAATAAATTTTCAACTAAGAAAAATACGCTTTTCGTGGGATTGAACCGCCGACTATCGGCGCGAAACCCGATCACCCGCATTCTTTATCAACATGATTGTGCAAATTCATCACGTTTTACATACAAAGATTGATTACAGATATAGCAAGCGACACTGGCACCAGTTCCCGTTAGATCGCTGAAGACATAACCCAGGCTAGCTGAGGTTAATACTGGCAGCTGGTTTATGTGTTTCCAGCGAATGGAGTTTAATACCCCCGTCTCGTTAAGTAAGTGAAAGGGACGTTAAAAAAAAAAAAATACTGTAACAGATACAATTAACCAACATGGGACGAAAAGGAGAATTTGTTTAATTTTATTTTCCTCTTCATTTCATTTGTAATAATTTCAAATCTCTCAAATAATTTCAAATCTCTCGCCACATGAACCCCCACATTGTCAAACTCAACAGTAAGATAAAACACCTAATTTCTTCTTTTGAAAATTTCCAACATATTGACCTCACCAACTTCATTCAAATATCTCATTTTAAAGAAGACGCAGTACACTTGAACTTAAAGGGAAAAACTTTAATATCTAAAAAGATAGTCACAAAGATATTTGGTAGAG
>CM022874.1:33179350-33277895 GCA_012654025.1 Pachypsylla venusta
TAATTACTATCAGGGTTTCCCTTCATTATATTAGAAATTAAATTCATGTGTAATAGTTTAATTACTATCAGGGTTTCCCTTCATTATATTAGAAATTAAATTCATGTGTAATAGTTTAATTACTATCAGGGTTTCCCTTCATTATATTAGAAATTAAATTCATGTGTAATAGTTTAATTACTATCAGGGTTTCCCTTCATTATATTAAAAATTAAATTCATGTGTAATAGTTTAATTACTATCAAGGTTTCCCTTCATTATATAAGAAATTAAATTCATGTGTAATAGTTTAATTACTATCTTATTCCTGAACCGCAGGTATAAACTCGAAATCAAGAGAATACTATCCCAATTGAGCGATTCTCATTGTTTTTGTACCTGAACGCCATATCCAATTTTGTTGAAATTTCTTATGGACAGTCATTATATTAATATAGGTAGATATAGCCAATGGTGGCCATTTTAAGAGGTCTATAGTTCACAGAACTGCTATTTAATTAATACGAATACAGCGTTGCTTAACGTCTCTATAACAGTTATTGGTCATTCGAGACGGGGGTTTTACCATCTATTTGTTGGAAACTTGCAAACCAGCTACCCACATTGATCATCACGAGGGCGCGAACCCAAGTGGACACCCACATGGTGTAGCTTCTCAACAGGAAAGTAACAGGAGTTTTTCAATGCTGTTTTCTACTAGCTGTAATGTCATTTGACTGAGAAAAAAAGTGCTTCTTGGAAAGACCTAATTACATGAGAATCCATAAAATGTTTTATCATTTCGGAAAAAACGATGTGAATAAGATATGATTGAAATTAATGTAAATAATAAAATTGATTCTCCGAACACGTAAAATAATTTTGCATTCCATATGTGATTTCCTATCCAAGCAAACAATATACTTAAAGAGAATTTTGCGTTATATTTTACATAAACGCAAAATGTAAATCTTGAGCATAATTTTTTGAGACTCATCCGTGAAACAGATTTCAATTTCCGGAGAGGACGAAAAATTCGATATTGTGATTGTATTTTTGGGGTGAACTCAGTCCCGACTGATCATCATGAATACTTATTAAGAGCTACAGTCTCAAACATCTGGATACCATCGAACAGGATGATGCTACTATTAATGATATCGAAATAAATGACCGTTCTTCTTTCCAGCAAAAGATCGTTGGTAAATTGATTTTATAATCAATACACGATAAGTACACAAAGATCATGGAGTCTTTCTATGATTTCATTTGTGTGAACTTCCCATCATTGGCAAAAGGTGAATAAAACGATTCATGCATAGGTATACAAAGAGCAATAAAAATATTAATTAAAACAGAGTTGTGAAGATGATAATAACTATACAGAGACGTATATACAGATAAGACATATACAGAGACGTATATACAGGGTGGGCCAAAAGTCAGCATGGGGTTTAAAAATTTAATAACTTTTTATGGTGTTTTGACTTAAGGTGTGCGTTTCGACTTAAGGCATGCGTTATGAGTTATTTTGTAAAAGATTCGTTAGCCGAAATTCCGTGCAATTCAAAAATTACATGATTTCTTGTTTTTGTTTATCGCGAATTGTTATTATGCTTTTTTTTTTTTTTTTTTTNTTTTTTTTTTTTTTTTTTTTTTTTTTTTTTTTTTTTTTTTTTTTTTTACCAAAAATAACAAATTACAATGCGACAAGGAGAGTTCTTCTTCCGAGCGCCCTATTGAGCGTATACATTTCTCATCATGCCACGCTTATCTACTTTTCCATCGACCTTTCTTTACTTCGTGTCACCATATTGTTTAAGCTATTTATCGTACGATCAACGTTGAATACTTAAAACATGCAGAAATTTCATACCTATAAAAAAGTTCTCTTTCATGATTTCGATATACCTCACGAATTTTGAATTATTAATGAAAAACTATTAGTGAAAATTACATTGAACATTCATTTCTTGAGTCATATTGTTTAAACAATGAGAGATACGGAAAAAGTTCTGGATAAAAAATCGGTAAGAAAAGTGGCCGTAACGAAATGACACCAACCAAGACCAAACCACATTCAATTGTCATCGAAGATCTACCACGGTGCCAAATTTCAGCTCAATCGGACAATGGGAAGTGGGTTAAATTTAATTTCTAAGATTTACCCACAAACATACATACATAGTAAGTTAAATAAAAGCCTTTAAAAAATAAAATACGCACTTATTTATTCCCTACAAAATTGCTCCTTACAAGTTTTTCGAAAAAAGTCATCGTTTTCGAGTTATCGCGCGTTGAATAAGTGTATAAACAATTTTTTGGCAATTGCAAAAATATATATTTTGCGATTTTGTCGCAAAGTTGAAAAAAGTCATTCTTAATCATCACTTGAGCGTTTACAATTGGTCTCCTCTTGTCCCTATTTTTTTCCTAGTGAAACTCTAAAGGAGGTGGACTAATTCTAAAATTTTAATATACATATTATTCGATACGCGTATTTCGGATTTTTCTCCATCATTAGGGGCGACAGTGATAATTAATATTAACTTGGCTTTGATAGATAGATTTATCGAAATTATCCACTGAGTTCTAACAATGTTGTCCCTATTTAATTTCTTTTACTGCTGTACGAGTATATTATTTCATAGAGTAAATAAAAGATCTCATTCGATATTAAATCGCTGAAGGTGATTTAATTGTTCTGGGGAATGTTGGTTGACTAAAATTTTTTGTTCCAAATGTCCGGAACGAATCTGATAGCGTCATGGAACTTATACCTGTAGCTGTAGTCGCGAACATACAATGTAAATATAACCTGCTGTACTAGTTATGATTATGATGTACATAGAATAAGATGAAATAACTAGGTGTGTCCGTCGACAAAAACGGGCGGAGCCATCCGTTTCACCTCGAATTTTCGGGCACCACATAAACTTTAGCATATTGCTCCATTATTCCGTTAAAACAAGATTTTTTGAGAATACCGCACCTTTCTTGATTGCATCATGCCGTTGAGTAGTAGGTCCTATTTAAAACGCAAAATAATCGGCCGAAAAATCGGAAACGGTTCAAGATATTGTTCCGAAAATAGATGTATGCACCCTTGGGGGTATATATATATATATATTCGATATCCTTCAACGTTTTGACTAAACAATTAGTATTTCCTAAATTTTATTTTGCCCGATCCCGGATTCGAACTTGTAACTCTGGAATGGTTTGTCAAAATTTAGTAAATTATGTCCTAAATTAAGTATTGAGAAGCCACCTAAAACTTTTTCGTTATGAGTTGATATGCTGTCGCGACAAAATTTAAGATATCGGATCATGACTCTCTGAATTTGGTAAAAAATCGGAAAATCGGCCAAAAAATCGGAAACGGTTAAAGATATCGTTCTGAAAATAGATATATGCACCCTTGGGTTTATGCAGAATATGAAGAAAAAAATTTGGTAAAAATCGGTTGAGTAGTTTCGGAGGAGTAGGGTAACAAAAGTTTGCAGTTTGTAGGGAGTATAAGGCTACGCTTCGCTCCGCCCAATAATTGCTTCTGATAGCGTCATGAAACTTATACCTGTAGCTGTAGCCGCAAACATACAATATAAATAACCTGCTGTACTAGTTATGATTATGATGTACATAGAATAAGATAAAATAATAATTGCTGCTGATAGCGTCATGGAACATATATCTGTAGCTGTACCCGCAAACATACAACGTAAATAACCTGCTGTACTAGTTATGATTATGATGTACATAGAATAAGATGAAATAATAATTGCTTCTAATAGCGTCACGGAACGTATACCTGTATAGCTTTACCCGCAAACATACAATGTAAATAACCTGCTGTACTAGTTATGATTATGATGTACATAGAATAAGATGAAATAATAATTGCTGCTGATAGCGTCATGGAACATATACCTGTTGCTGTACCCGCAAACATACAATGTAAATATAACCTGCTGTACTAGTTATCATTATGATGTACATAGAATAAGATGAAATAATAATTGCTTCTGATAGCGTCATGGAACTTAAACCTATTACTGTACCCGCAAACATACAATGTAAATATAACCTGCTGTACTATTTATGATTATGATGTACATAGAATAAGATGAAATAATAATTGCTGCTTAAATTGATGGAACAAACTTCCTTTAATTGATCAAATATTATTGGAATATAATAGTAAGCAAAATATGTCTAAAATCCCATAAAATATCTCAAAACATAACCGATCTGATTAGCTCAGTAAATTAAGCATAATTATGGCTTTGGTGCCGAGGGTAGGAGGTTTAAGCTCACAGTAATGATGGATTATTCTTAAAAAAATGATTATTTTAGCATAAGAGCACAAGACCAGGAGAGCAGTTCCCTTGGTCTAGTGGATATCACACTGGCATTGCTTAAATCGACCATTGTTTAAAATTGTCGATTAAATTTTTGAAAATGTTGTCGGATTTTAGCTTGAAAACTAGCAAATAAAATTTAAATGTAAATGTCATGGAAATATCGGTTCACAATATAAAAAAAAATACTCATAGTAAAAATAGGTAGAGAGAATTTCATTATTCGAGAAAATAAAATTCTCACTCAATCTGTCTGAAAAATTACAAGCTAAATAACAAAAGTAAATAGCTAGCTATTTACTTTGGTGGAAATAAATATATGAGATTGAAGATAAATATAGAATTAGGTCAACACAAACACAATGGAGAAGAAAATAAACTCAAGAAATTTGAACCAAGTCGAGTTATCGAGGTGAACTTAACAAGATAATTACCAACAAGTTTATTAAAACTGCGATTTCGAGTACTCGTTACGTTGAGATTATGAACAGGAGTTTTATTAATAAATTCATAGGAATTAACTCGATGGTTAATGTGGATGAGAAAATGGGTATTCACGATGTGATGTTGCCAAAAATATTGAATGTATCTTGGCATGGACATTTACTATCCTAATAGAAATAGTCTTTGGGGCGATATTTTGAGGTCTACTGTTTGAAAAAATATGTCAACGGCTTCTAGGCCATCTTTTCCTAAAGATTCCACGAATTTATCAAACGACCCTCGCAGATGGTAAAAATGTTGACGAGTGACTTTTTTAAAAGTGTCGATCACACTAATAATGGAAAGTATTGTCGTGGTACAAACACAGAGATCGGAATATTAGAGAAAAATAAGTAGACCTCATTAAAAAAAAATCAAGAACTCTAAAAGCTTTCATCCGATTTGTGAAGATGGAATATAAGAGATTGAAAGGACAGACAAGGATGCGTCCGAAACACAGGAGACATTCTTAAACCAAGAAGAAAAGGCGGAATAAGCAACAAGAAAGGGTTCAACCTCTCTCTTATAAAGCAAAACATAAGATAATAAAAAGCGTGATGATACAAATGCTATTCATAACGAATCTACAAAACCAGAAGTAATAAAAACCATTAATAGAGAAGAAATTATAACTCAGGATGAACAGAAGAGAAAAAAACAGTTTAAACTGCAATATTAACGTCATCTTGATTTAATTTGTGGTATCCTGTTTAATACACGCTGAAAAAGAACCGGTCCACACCAAAGCCAATGTTTACAAATCAAAACTACCATACTAAGACAAATCTACAACTCGTAGGTTGTTGAATACCTTGACCAATATTGAATGTGTCAGTCATAGACCTAATAGAATGTAATGATCGGCTACTGATTGGCACTATTGGAAAAGTTCATGACTTCGTTCTTTTACTGAAAAATTTGGCAGATAGCCGCTACTTAAATATGACTACGAGTATGTTCAAAATGACAATAGAACATATTCATATCAAAAAGGAATAACTCTTCTTTACAATAAAACGCAAAGCCCGGTTCGTATAGTGACTGACTCACACATAATCGACGTAATTAATCGACAGCCAGACCTAAAATTTGAAGTTTGGAAGACAGTTATCCGTAGATATGAAGAAAAAATCGGAAATTCATTTGTAGCGTAAAATCGCCAAAAAAAAGTGGTACATGTACACATTGTACACACCGCTCAAACGATGGGAGAAAAAAAAAAGAATGACAAGGAACAAACACCCAAAACCTTCAGGAAAAATATAAATCCACTGTATCTTGATCAAGCAAAACGCTAGTTTTGCAACGCCAAGAAAAACAAAACCAGCGTGCTATATAGCACGGTAAACAGAGTTTGTAGGTATCTTCACTTTCAATTCTGACCCTTTTTAACTAAACTTTTTTTTTTTTTTTTTTTTTTTTTTTTCATATTCGTCGTTGACACGAGCAATAGATGGAGTTTAACTTTTATTTCATCTTTGTCCGTCAATGGAAACGCCTTTTCTAGCACCCCAAAAATTGTCAAAAATTCATACTTTTTTTTTCCACCTCGCGCTTACCACGGCCACTGTATTGAACTTTAAGAGTCGGGAATTTATATATGGGATCCTTCTGGCCTTAACTCGAGATTTTTATAAAAAAAAATCGCCGCGGACACCTTGTGTCGCTTTAGAGGTACCCTCTATATCTCTGCTCCTGATTGTCCTAGAATGCTGAAATTTTGTAGTTGTATTATTTGTTGCAATATCAATTTTTTATATTCTATAAAAAAAAATTATAACTTTAACCGTTTTCGAGATTTTCGACTTCTTAATTTTTTTACATATAATTTTGGCAACTCTATACGGCATAAGTATATTAACTATTTATCGTAACAATGTGAAATTTGCGGAACTGATTCATCATATAGCCAGAACGATTCCTAGTTAGAAGTAATGTTTCCGACAAATGTACGGTTTTCGAGTTATGGGCTGCCAAACATGAAAAAAAATGAAATAAACTTTGGAATACTATCTTCAATATCTCGGCCAGTGTTGATCCTAGAAAGCTGAAATTTTGTAAATATATTACTTGTTCCGCTAAAAAAAAAAATAATATGTCATAAAAAAGATTTATAACCCAGCGTTTTCGATTTTTTAAGGAGTTTTTTGATACTCTATCACGCATAAGTATATTAACGCTTTATCGTATCGACATGAAATTTTGAGGAAAGATTCATCGTATTGTCAAAAAATATCCTTCTTAGAAGTAATATTTTCGATAAATGCACGGATTTCGAGTTATATATGGGCTTCCAAACATAAAATAAATCCGAGATATCTTTGGGTAATTTGTCCGACTACCACATGGAAGGTAGTTTATAACCCAGTAGGTATCTTCATGGATGAATTTGTATGTGCCCATAACTTTCGCCTAAATTGTCCGATTTTCATAAAATTTGGTGTGGTTTATTAATATACCATTCATAGAGTAAAGTTTTTTGAATAAATTGGGAATCAATAAATTGTCTTATAATAGAGATGGGTATAATAGGTTTGAAAAAAGGAAGAAAATAGAGTTTAAAAAAATCTGAGTAATTTATTGTCATAAAACAGGTTCTACATTTTACTTCCTTTTACTACATTTTTGATAGATGGAACAATAGAGAATAACCTAAGGGTTTAAAAAAAAAAACAATTCTTTTTCACCTTTTTAAAACAAATCTATATATATATAAGAGAAAGACACTGACTTAACACTCATCGCGATTTCTCCGTACTGGTACGTCCTAATTTGGCATGTAGGTCGCACTTGGGACTTAGATGCGCACTAAGAAAGGTTTTTAAATATTCCAATTGGGGCGCCCGCCGCGGAGGAAAAAGTGGCGCGTTTACATATGACGGTCAACTTTTCATTACTGTTTCTCCGTACCGGTACATTTCCGGGGGCTGAAATTTGGTATGTAGGTTCGCTTTATGTCCTAGAAGATGTGCAAGAAGAAAGGACTTGTTAATATTCCAACTGGGGCGCCAGCCACGGGGGTAAAGGGCGCAAACGGCGCGCCCACCAAATTTTATCACCTTTTCATCACTGTTTCTCCGTACCGGTAAATTTCCGGTGGCTGAAATTCGGTATGTAGGTTCGCTTTATTTTCTAGATGTGCAATAAGAAAGGATTTTTTAATATTCCAACTGAGGCGCCAGCCGCGGGGGTAAAGGGGCGCGTTTACACATGAAAATCATATTTTCATCACTGCTTCTACGTACCGGTAAATTTTCGGTGGCTGAAATTTGTTATGTAGGTTCGGTTTTTGTTTTAGATGTGCAATAAGAAAGGATTTCTTAATATTCCAACTGGGGCGCCAGCCGTGGGAGTAAAGGGAGCGTTCATCAATTATTATCATATTTCCATCAGTGTTTCTCCGTACTGGTAAATTTTCGGTGGCTAAAATTGGGTTGTAGTTTCGCGTTATGATCTAGATAAGCAATGAGGAAGGATTTTTTAAAATTCCAACGGGGGCGCCAACCGCGGGGGTAAAGGGCGCGCCCATAAATTATTATCACATTTTTATTACTTTTTCTTCGTACCGGTAAATTTTCGGTGGCTGAAGGTGTGTAGGTTCGCATTATATTCTAGATGTGCAATAAGAAAGGATTTTTTAATATTCCAACTTGGGCGCCAGCCACGGGGGAAAAATGGGCGCGTTTACATATGAAAATCATCACTGTTTCTTCGTACCGGTACATCTTGGGAGAAGGGGCGCGTTTACATATGAAAATCATCACTGTTTCTTCGTAACGGTACATTTTGGGAGGCCGAGATTTGGTATGTAGGTTCGTTTCATGTTCTTGATGTGCAATAAGAAAGGATTTTTTAATATTCTAACTGGAGCGCGGGGGAAATAGGCGCGCCCGTACCGCTAAATTTCCGGTGGCTGAAATTTGGTATATAGATTCGTTTTATGTTCTAGATGAAAGGATTTTTTAATATCTCAAATGAGGAAAATTATCACCTTTTTATTTCTGTTTATCCGTGCCGGTAAATAAGTGTAGTTTTGCTGATCGAATGGTATCCCCTGAACGGCCTAAATCAACATACCACCAACTGGGGTCTACGAGACCTTCCTGGAAGTGGACATTAGGTATGCTAAAGGAGCCGCGACCCCATGACAATAGGAAGCGCTGCGCCAATCAAGTCTCACGAGTACCCTTTGACAAGATATCTCCTTCCCAATAATTTAATTTTCGCTTTATTTTTTTGGGCAGTTAATTTATAATTTTTTAATCTGTTCTTCAGATTTGAACATTATTTATCCTCATTATTCTAACAGCTATTATAGCCTGTAGCGAAGCACGGGTAAAACAGCTAGTGTCTAGATATATGTAGGTACCTCTATCTCAAAATCTAATAGATATTATGATGAAAGGAAAACAATGATTAATGAAGGTCATTTTATCCGTAACTCAATATTTATTGTTGATAAATACAAAATTATTACATTTTTCATTGCGAAAAAAATAGTTACTTAGGTATCTATTATTTTTTATCACTGAGTATTTCTAACGGATGAAAGTTCTTATGAAAGTTCAGAACTTTCCCGCCAACCTAAATTGGAAAATCTTCTAGGTTTTATATTTTTGATACCTATGAGGTGTGATTGTATAAAGGGCTTTTTAAGTATGAAGACCGTAAAAACTAAGATTTTGAGAGTTACTGAATTCTATCTATGGATAAGGAAAAAAACAAGTGATATCCCCCCAAAAAAAATCAAGAACTCTAAAAGCTTTCATCCGATTTATTTCTAACGGATCCGAGCATTTCTAACGGATGAAAGTCCTTATGAAAGTTCAGAACTTTCCCGCCAACCTAAATTGGAAAATCTTCTAGGTTTTATATTTTTGATACCTATGAGGTGTGATTGTATGAAGGGCTTTTTAAGTATGAAGACCGTAAAAACTAAGATTTTGAGAGTTACTGAATTCTATCTATGGATAAGGAAAAAAACAAGTGATATCCCCCCCAAAAAAACACTTCGTGTGCAAAAAAAACGTCAAGAAAATGTTCCTTAACAAACAAACATTAAATTCATGTAGTTCGTCTCTCCCCCAAAAATCTCCTAAAAATTGTAGGCACAAAGGAAGTGATGATATCATATAAGTGCCAAGTTTATGTCACCTCTAAACCAATTCCCCACAAAGGCGGTGATATCATATGAGTGCCAAGTTCTTGTCAACTGAAAATTATTTACCTCCACAAGGATATACGAGAGCTACAAATAAAAACTTCAATCAATTTTTTTTTACCCAGGGCTCTTGGGGCACATTTTACCTGAATATTGATGGCCTGTACTTGCAGTTAATTGGACAATAGACAGACATGAAATAATATTCGGTAAAATGTGCGCCAAGTGCGCTGGGTATAAAAAAAAAAAAAAAAAATAATTGTAGTTTTTGTTTGTAGCCCTCGCATATCCTTGTGGAGGTAAATAATTTCAGTTGACAAGAACTTGGCACTCATATGATATCACCGCCTTTGTGGGGAATTGGTTTAGAGGTGCCCTACATTTTCAGGAGATTTTTGGGGTAGAGACGAACTACATGAATTTAATGTTTGTTTGTTAAGGAACATTTTCTTGGCGTTTTTTTTACACACGAAATGTGTTTTTGGTTTGTATAACATCTATACCAGTTTTCCCAATTTGCAAATATACCAGTTTTCCCAATATTTGCAAAGATTGAAATACACAGAATTATTTCGGCCAAAAGGTTCTGGGGATCTGCTAGACTTGTTAGAAAGTGCAAGAGTATTTACATTATTGACTATTACTATGTCAACAAAGATAGAAGATTGCAAATTACTTGTAAATTGCTCACTTAAGAAAAACGGTATTCTTTCTCCTTCACTATTAGCTTTTAACATATAATAAAAAGGTAATAAATGGTGTTTATATTTTTGCTATATACACGTAAACCCAAATTAAAAAATGAAATAGTTATAATGTATGAAGCATACCGTCAAAGAGCGAACACGAAAAAGCAAAATACTAAACAATTACGAGTATTTGAGATACATAGTATGAAAAGAAGAGATTCTACTATGAGTGAAAATAGTTTGCCAAATAGTTGCACCAGATGGAAGATAGATGATCGTTTGGTAAGTTTTTAAACTATAGTACCACAACTGGTTGCTTGAGACTTGAGACCAATAGTTTCTTGTCTGCTACAATTGTTGTTAATCGTAGTGAAGTGTTTCCAACTTCTTTTCATAATGGCTCAAAATTTGACTCTAACCTCGGGATGACTGAAGGTATTTGAAAAACCCGACAAATTACAACTTTCGACAAATCAAGCTACGTCACTGGTTGAAAACAATTAGAACATCGCTAGACCAAGTGTACCGGTTGAAAAATAAATGAATGTAAGTTCCTAAAATCACTTTTTCCTACGGATTCCACGAATTTATCAAACGACCCTCTAAAAATCTTGACGAGTGACTTTTTTAAAAGTGTCGATCACACTAATAATGGAAAATAATATAATAATGGAAAATGAATGATTTTAACTTTTCATGAACAATTTAACTTTTCATGAACAATTCTATAACTGCAACTTCAATAATGTAAATACTGTTACAATGTAGCTGTCGGAAATAAGGATCATTAATATTGATCTTTGAACAGCTCACAAAAGTTCTCACCTCAAGTTTGTTCACATATTGTTCCAATGAGTTCAAATAATAGAATTTGATGCGAGGTATCTCTCACTTCTAAAAAAACTTTGAAAATTAAAGACAAACAATATATGCCAGAGACGTCTCCGTGACAGAGGGTGCACATGCACAAGTGGTAGTATTATGAGGTAATTTTTAAGTACATAGCTTCGTGTATTGATCTTCTTTTTTTTAGAAAATACCTTGTAATGCTATGATGCCCACAAAAGTGTGATTTAATGACAAAAGAAACATACATTTTTTTATATATACCAGAGACATTCTCCATTAAACTCAAAATCCCTCCAATAATAGGATATTTTATTCTTCCAATGGTTAGAATTGAACTTTGCATCAATAGGAAGTCGAGATCCCGAGTCAATAAAGACCTAACTTTAGAAATAATTCAGAAATCTTTTTCGGTTTGTCTTGCCTGAATTCAATTAATATGAGGACTGATAACAGATTAAAACAAATTTTTATCATGCAGATTATTGAGTATCCCATGTAGGTATCTACAGGTACTAAACTTAATAATAATATGAGTAGCCAACAAAGCTGTATTAAGGTGTTATCATAATATTTGTCATGATTTCAAAAATAGGGCACATTTTATTTGATGTATATTTGTTAAATTTGTGCTTTTGGTATATATTTGTAATCACAATATTTGATGAGACATACAAACAAAATTATTTGCTTTTAAATTTTGTTGTGTATTATACAGAGATTACGATCCCGGGATCCCACACGAAAATGGCTGAAATTTTGATCCTGTTATTCGCCATCCAATCCCGGGATTTTCCGGACTGACATTGATATATATATATAAAAAAAAAAACATACTTTTTTAATGAATTTGAAAATGAAGCCCCATCTTTTGACTTGTAAAAGTGTGCCAAGGCTTAATTTTTAATGTTCTAATATATTCTAAGATCTTTTTTAAACGTAACAACTTGTGTTCGGTTTGACTTTAAAATGAACGGTTTTATATCGCACAAAAAATATTCAGATCCTTCATCCGTTTGGAGTCATTTTTTAGTGTTCAAAGAGTGTAAACAATGTGATGCTATTTTGAAAACTCTTGGTGGTTCCACAAAAGGACACATCTATCAAGTTAAAAACTTGATTTTTTTATTTTTCTTTTATCTACTTATTATAGTAACTACCTACTTCTACTTGATTTTTGGAAGATTCCCAATTTTTTTCTAATCGCGGGACCAGTCCCGGGATCCCGGGATTGTGATCGTTCCAGTACCGAAACTTCGGGATTGTCAAGAAGGTTCGGGATCATAATCTCTAGTATTATACCATCAATTTTTTGCTATCTCCTACCGTTTGGGTTGTGATAACTTACAACACCTACCACATAGTTACACACAAATTTCTGATTTCTTGGGTTGTGATAACTTACAACACCTACCACATAGGTACACACAAATTTCTAATTTCTATATTTAGATGGCAACCAGATATTTATCTGTAATACATATAATTATGATATTTTCTCTTTTTTTTTTTTTTTTTTTTTTTTTTTTTTTTTTAACTTCGAGGTCGTTCGCGCCGAATCCCTGGTTCACAGGAGTCTAAAGCAGTCTACCAGTTTAAGGTAGACCACAAGAGAGTCCAACACCAAAGGGTCATCTAACAAGGACGGAGGGGGGAGGAGAGAGGTCATGGCACCCGAAAGAGATGGACAGTGCAGGATATGCTGGACCAATACGATTTCTGATCGAAAGTTAATTTAGTTTTTCTTCACTTCTGTATTCTCGATAATTGAGGACCTCAGAAATATTTTTTAAAGGTAAGAATAATGAAATTGTTTTCAAAATCGATCAAACTTGACAAACGTGTTTTTCATGTGTTTAAACTCTATCAGACTAAAGAAGGTGTCTATTTAACCAGTACAAACTTAGGGGGCTGATTCTAGATGACAAAAAAAAATCCAACTCAGTTCAAAAACGAGGCACTAACTCAAACTTTCTGGTCATGAAGTAATTTTATCTGAACAGAAATTTTCCATGTGTTCCAAAAGTAATTTTCAAAAAATTATGTCCCAGAAAGTTATGGACATACTTGTGACGTCAGGTGTACACGTGTAAAAAAAAAAAAAATATTAAAAAGTTGAAGGGTGCATTTCTCATAGGTGTTGGCACTCTGTATAGACAAATTTTGGTCACTTATGTGTTTGATATCAAAGCAATAAAATAGCGTTATCAATCAAATATATTTGCCGATCACACTGTTTGCTACTGCTTGTCGAAAAAATGACAAAATTTGGCATCATGACAAGTGTGACAATTGAAATCAATTAAAATATCGAATAAACGTATTACGGATAAATTTATTTCCTGTAGCCCATCGAATAAAATGGAAAACTCATTTCATTCCTAGTCCAAAAAAGGTCCTTATTCCCACTATTTAATTGACTGGACGAAGTGAGTTTTAGATTTAAACTTCACGATTTTCCTTTCAACATGTGTCAGTTCGTTTCACGATCACTCTCGAATGCCGTTCCGATTTTGATAAAATTTGGTATTGACATAATGAAACGTTTAGAGAATTTGCTGAATAGTTTGGGTCCGACTCCGGGAAGCACCAATTTTTTCCCTTAATTTCACATTTGGAGGGAAACTTATAATCTATAACTACCCATTTTAGTCAAAGTTGGATTAATGATCATGCAATTAAGGCTTTCCTAACATCTTTGGTTGGGGGAAATAGTGCAAACGGAAGGAATAGTTAGGAAACGTTTTACGGTCATGAGATCAATGTTCAAACATGAAGATGGAATTTCACACCACGCTTTGATCCTCTTCAGAGCCAGACTCGAATACCCAGCTTTTGAACTCAATGTTTGAGCTCCCTCGCGTATCAGAGTAAAAAGGAAAAGAAAAACGTAATTTTTTGTTGCTTTTAAAAATGTTAGAAAATTAGTTTCAAAGAAAAAGTCAATTAGCACTGCGGAATACAGAATTTCTGGAAACACAAAACTAGAACAATACTGCACCCATATTATGAAGTGAGTAAGATACTTAACAGAGTGTCAAGAAATCTTCCAACAAGAAAAAAATAATTGGATGATGATGTAGACAAGTTGTTGCTGTAGTAATGTTTCAAGGAACTCAAAGCGACCACAACGCTTTTAAAACTACAAAAAGTACCTAAAGTAACCATGAAATTTTAAAGTGCATTCATCGCAAACAAAGAACAATAAAAAGAACATAACGAGTGATTAGTTCTTTCTTCCGATTCTGTTTGTTTCTACTATGGAGCGGCTGATTTCAAATATAGGTGTCTGCAAGTGCTGCTACTTACATTTAACATTGAATTATAATTTTATTAAGTAGACCTAGGACCAAGATAAAACAATTGCCCAAAATGCAGATGACAATAAAACCATTTATTTTAATATAGACCCTGTTTTTCTAGAATGATCCTTTGGAGACTATAGCCTACTTTAATCTAAAAACAGCGTAAATGTCTTCGGAAACATTTACAACACTAATCATCTAGGAAAAGAATTAGAACTGTTTGTTCTAATTGTGTTTCTTGATCACAATAAAAGAAAAAAAACGACATCGAAATTTTTGAACAATACAATAATTTACTTACCTATACTTCGTATAAAGGAAGATAAAGTAAATAAAAATAAATTGAACTGAAAAAACTGATGTAGAAGTAAATAAATAAAAATCTGTCTAGAATTAGATCCGTTTCTGGAAGCGACCATAAGTTCAAGCTACTACAAACACCAAATAAATGGATCCTCGTCCAGCGTAAGCGTTATATGCTACACCAGTGGACGAGGTTTCATTTACCTACATTCATTTGAATTAGTTGGTCGTAGTAGCGTGAGATTTTGTTCTCGCTCGTAGTCGATTCCATAGGCCAGAGGTTGACCGCCCTCACAAAAAGTAAATGCTTTAAACGTGAATTTTTTAAACGACTAACATTTCTTGGACGCCTGTCGTAATATGAATGAATTTTTTAGTGAAATGAAAAGGAAAGTTAACAAGGATGTGAATACACTTCGATGAAAACTTTGAAGCGTGTATTATCATACATCATGAAACTTGTTTCCAACTTTAAATTAGTTATTACATTTACCATAAATATTTAACACTCTCCACAAGATTCTCTTTCACACAAAACTTTTTTCGACTGATGTCAGATTAGTGAGTGACAGAGAGCAATTATGGAACACATTCTCGGGTTCCTTGTCATATTCACAGGGAAGGGGTTTGGAAAAGTTTGTTGGTAAAGTTTTATAGTAACTTTTCTAACAATTTTCATTGCAGAAAAATCAATATTAAAATACATTTCACATGACTGAACAAGAAAAAAATTGCAATATCAATCCCCACGCGTCACATTGAATTTCCTTTACCTGAGCTTTTTCCTTGTTCACAAAAGCACAAATACCAGAGTGTTTGACATTAATAATTTATAGACACGAAAGCCAACACATACAGGGTTGCCCAAGGGCGGAACGTTTCGTATTTGTGAGGAATATTACCATGCAACTCACTTTTGAGGGTGTCAACTTTAAGAGATTTATTTAATTGTTAATAGGATTGACTTAATTTACTATGGGTTCCTGGAAACTATATACCATACAACTCTTCTTAGGGTGTCCAGTCCTTGTGAAAATCAAAGACTGGAAGTATTCCTCAGCACATTGCTTCAGAAATCTTCCAGTCCAATAAAATAGCAAAAGATGCTACTTTAACATCTAAATGAGTCTGATGAAGACTTCATAAAGAAAGGGGTTGCCGCGCTTTTCAATAAGTTGTTCAATCTAATTACTTTTTAAACACAAGACCAGAACATCACACCAACGTGAGTTAATGCCAATATGTTTTCAAATCCATTGAGTAATGATTTGAAACAATTTTGGTACAAACTTACGTTGGTGGTTAAATCTGGGCAAGTTGCTGAGCGTTGACACTGGATTCGAAACAAAATAGGGTTATTGTGGTAATAAAAGAAGGTCCTTAAAGAATTACCCTATAAAATAAAAAGAAACAGACTTTTGCCCAGCCTTCCCATGCACAAAGTATACGAAAATGAAGTATTGCATTGGTGAAAAATTTCGACGTCCTTTTTTTGGCTTTTCTGGATCCAAAAACGGGTCTAGTAAAAATCGCGCATCTACAGCCTTTATTATATGTTCGATTTTGATGAAATGTGGCATTAATATTCCTTGAGGCCATAATTCGAACCGAATTCTCAACATTGAAGATAGCACCGCCTGGGGTCCATTTATCGGTCAAAAGGGGTCATTTCGGGGTGACCCTCTGGAACCAAAACGACAAGCCCGATTTTGATGAAATATATAACAGTTTTGGGTCTCATGGGTCTACCTTCATCTGGGGGCACTTTAGGGCACCAAACATCAAATTTGGTTCAAATCTCTAAAGGCGGCAATATCACTCCAATTTTTCTGAAATTTAAAACGAACACTCTTTGTACATATCATCAACAAATTTGACAACAGCCGTAGCTGCCAAATCTTATTCAAATATTATTTTCACCAAAGAGCTGCGACTACAGCCGAAGGCTGCCAAGTCCAATCAAATTAATAATTTTCTATAGAGCAGCCACGACACTAGAAGCCTACCAAGACCAATTAAATCAATTTTTACTAAAGAGCTAAAGAGATATTAATTTAATTATTTTTTTACTGAAGAGCAGCTCCTACAGCCAAAGTCTTCCAAAACTAATTGTAATATATATTTTTTCTTACAGTAAATGAAATAATAATAGGTTCAATACAGAGCAGAGACAACACTCGAAGATTGCCAATTTTAGCTGAAACAAGGAAGATAAAGTCTAGTCCGTTTTTCCGTACCATTTATTTAGTTTATGCATAAAAAGCAACAAGTGATTATTTCATATTTTTACGAGGCCATAAACCACTATTAGAGTAAACTGAATTATGCTATTACGTCAGAAAAAAGTTAGTATTAACATAAATAATTTTCTCTCTCAGGGGACATAATCACACGCAAATTAAGCATAAATGTTTGAACAATTTATGATGTAACATACTCAGTTTGGGGTACTTCTCGGGGGCAACTATTTTTTCAAAGAAATAATGCAACATTAGTTTTAATTGATAGCGTGAAATGAACAATAAAATTTAACGATTAAATGTTCTTACACGAAAATATAAAATGTTTATTGTAAAGTAGTACCGAGGGTATTGTGATTTGGGGCTTTGAAAAAGATCTAACATACAATATATAATATTAGTTAAGTTGTCTTATACTTGTATTATTTAACAAAATTCCAATAAAGGCTTATTAATAACATGGATGTTGGTCTCACACTAGTAAATAGGATGTTGATCTCACTCGGATGGTCCAATAGCAACCAAAAACTTATCAGAAAATTCTATCAACAAATCAACATAATGTTAATCCCAGGTCAAAATCGGTCAAACAAACGAAAAATCGTTGATTCACTAGATCTCACTTCTTTTAATCAATTAGAAAAGCCCCAAACATAATAATAAAAACGAAAGCTAAAAGGAAGCAATCCGCCAAAAATATATCAAGCTAGAAGTAATATTTCAGTCATAAACTAGTCCAGATCATTGGTAGGTGAGAAGATGCACAAACTTCATGATATTGAGCGAGAAATAATCATATATAAAACCAAATTCTCATCACGTTCTATTGAAGAAATTGATACAAGCAAAATGATTGATGATGACATCTCACATCACAACTTATCATACTGTCCCGAATCAACGTGGTCTGTCCTTGGCTCATGTAAAGATAAACTTATACAGTCAAAACAATTGTCGATCAATTTTAAAACTTTCTACAAAAACATAAAAGTTGAATTTAAATATTGATACAAAAAACAAGTTAATTGTTTTTTGTAAAAGGTGAATTCTTTTTTTGTAAAAGTTAAAAGAAGGAAAAATAAAATTCTGTTAACGTAAGAAAGGCTGTCACAATGATAAAAATAATCAATTTTCAATTGATAATAATTTTTTATTACTTGAGCGCAAACCTTAAACATACGACACGGAACTTCTATACTTTATCAACTGTGCGAATTTTGGTACGGCATACATTAAGTAAAAAGAATTTCAGTACGTTGACATATAGATAGGTGTGCGAATATTTCGAATAGATATAAGAAATACAGACTGGAATTTACGAAATTTCCCTCCATAAAAATAAATATTGATACAAAAAACAAGTTAATTGTTTTTTGTAAAAGGTGAATTCTCACCTTTTACAAAAAATCATTTTTTTTTTTTAAAAAAACAAACAATTAACTTTTTTTTTTTTAAAAAAAAGGTAAAAACAATCATTGTAAAATCTTTAACAATTAACCTCCTTAAAATTTTTTTTTGTAGTCACAGTTTTTTTCGTGTGGTGCATACATTACAGTGTTCGCATTGAGTACATTTTACTGTCTCCAAACGATAAAAGAAATCGTCACTTGGGTCTTGTCTTGTTTGGTAATTGTGGCGACAAAAAATGGTATAGCGAGAACGAGGTGTTAAATACAATATGGCAGTCTGTCAAATTTTGATTTGAGACGCTAGCATGCGCACCAAAAATAATTTAGTTACACTCGATGTATGCCAATTTGAGCACAATATAATTTCCAGTATTATGAGATTGAGAAGATAATTGTTAAACCGGTGCAATGTCTCAACACTCATATTGAACACTTTCACTATCGATCAAAAAACACAAGCCGTGTGTTTAATAAAATATTTATTAATATTAAAAAGTGAAATTTCGATTTAATCTCTGAATAACAATCCTTTGTTTATATAATGTCGTGATTTATCAATTATCGTGCATTATTTGCAACTTATTGAAATTTCCAGGCTATAATTATAAGTTAAAATATGCTTACCGGATTCTAGAAACAAACTTATGACTCAAATTATTAATGACTGTAGGAATCTTACTTTTTTTTTTTTTTTTTTTTTTTTTNAAATATAAAATAGCCGATGAAGGCATTTTATTATAATTGCAATCTAGATACTTAAATCTAATGAACAATATTATTCTAACGAAATATTAAAAATAAGAAAAATTAGACAGTTTATGTACATAACATAAACAGGCTCGTCTTATGAAGGTGGTTGCAATTTGGTGCACCTAGGGATGGAGCTCTATGTGAGCTCGTGAGGTTTTCTTCTTTTTTTACGTCTATATAGGTTGTCAACCTCGAGGAGATGGACGGCCTCAGGATTGACATGACCTCGGAGCCTTTCTTGGTGGGCAGAGGCATTTTTTTTAATAACATCTGCTACTAGTTCTACATTTAAATCGCGATGTAGGTCTTCGTTTCGAATGTACCAAGGCGCATTGACGATAGTCCTCAAAACATTATTCTGGAATCTTTGTATTATTTTCCTATTAGAGTCACTGGTACAGCCCCAGAGCTGGATACCG
Organism: Pachypsylla venusta; assembly: GCA_012654025.1. NCBI lineage: Eukaryota > Metazoa > Arthropoda > Insecta > Hemiptera > Aphalaridae > Pachypsylla > Pachypsylla venusta. The sequence continues at coordinate 33,199,296 of CM022874.1, forward strand.
TAGGTCCATATAGGTTTTAGGACCTGATTATAAAGCAGAAGCTTGTTTTCGACAGGTAGTGAAGAGTATCTACCCATTAACCAGTAAAGTTTCTGATATTTCAAACCAAGCTGAACTCGTTTCTTTTTAACATGTTCTTTCCACTTTAATTTAGCGTCCAGCGTCATACCCAAGTACTTTGCTTCATTGGCAAATGGTATGACCTTATTATTGAGATAAACCGGTAGGTGTTGAACTCTTCTATTGGTGAAGTTCACATGAACCGATTTGGTCTCATTTAATTTAATTCTCCATTGCTGAGTCCATCTTTGAATTTTGGAGATAGATTTGTTCAGTTTATTAATTGCCTCATTTTGGTCATCACTGACCGCTAATATTGCTGTGTCGTCGGCAAAGGTAGCAGTAGTGTTTGTTTCAACTTCTGGAAGATCACTGGTGTAGAGAAGGTACAGTACTGGGCCAAGTACACTTCCCTGAGGAACACCAGCTTTTATTTCCTTTAACTCTGAAAAGCTATCATCTTGTTTAATTCTAAAGTATCTGTTCGATAAATACGATTCCAAAACTTTCCCAATGTTCATGGGGAAGTATTTATATAGCTTGAAAATAAGACCTTCGTGCCAGACCTTATCGAACGCCTGAGTGACGTCCAAGAAAATAGCAGAACATATTTTACGTTCTTCAAGGGCTTTTTCAATTATATTAGTTATTCTATGAACCTGTTCTATACAGTTGTGTTTTGATCGAAACCCAAATTGATGGTTGGGAATCAAGTTGCGTTCTTCAATTAAGGGAAATAAACGTTTCAATAATATTTTTTCAAATAGCTTAGATAGTACCGGAAGTAGAGATATCGGTCTATATGAGGAAAGTTGTTCAGTTGGCTTTCCGGGTTTTGGGATCATGATTACCTCAGCAATCTTCCAAAGCTGAGGCACATAGTTCAGTTTGAACGAGGCATTTATAATTTGAGTTATTTTGATGGCCGCCTTACGGGGGAGTTGTTTTAATACATCTCCCGTGATTAGATCGTATCCGGGTGCCTTTTTTGTACTAATTTCTGATTTGATAGTACGCAGAACTTCTTTTGTGGTAGCAAGAGTAAGGGGTACTGTATCCTCCTCTGGTTCATTAGGAGTAAAAATTGTTGCTAGATATTTAGCAAACGCTGTGGCTTTAGATTGATTATCTCTAATCCAAGCACTGTCCTCGTTCTGTAAAGGTGGTGCTTGCAATATTGGCCTTTTAATAGATTTACTTGCTTTCCACAAACCATAATCAATATAATTTCCAGTATTATGAGATTGAGAAGATAATTGTTGAACCGGTGCAGTGTCTCAACACTCATATTGAACACTTTCACTTTCGATCAAAAAACACAAGCCGTGTGTTTAATAAAATATTTATTAATATTAAAAAGTGAAATTTCGATTTAATCTCTGAATAACAATCCTTTGTTTATATAATGTCGTGAATCATCAATTATCGTGCATTATTTGCAACTTATTGAAATTTCCAGGTTATAATTTAAAATATGCTTACCGGATTCTGGAAACAAACTTATGATTCAAATTATTAATGACTGTAGGAATCTTACCTGAAAGCAAAAAAAAATTAAGGAATTATAACCCCATGGTTCTTGTACGAGTATATGTCAGATTTAGTCACAGAAGGCTTCCAGTTTTTATCATGTATTAGTCACTCATCATAGATAATGTTTCAATGGATCCATTCTATCCCTGAATACCACACTCTGTTAATAATGACTCCCAGGTTATATAACACTTGATAACAATGTTATTGTTACCGTTTTCAACCACATTCACATTCTTTTCAGACATATATGGCTACATTCGCAAAAGGATAATTCTGAATGTTCTAACAGTCTGGTAGAGTCTATATTCAAATAAATTTCTTTAATGTCATCTGCATGGCTGGCAAATGTTTTAAATTGTTTGATTGGCAGTGGTACAAAAGATTTAATGAAATATATATGTTGTTGTTTTAGCAGCGGTGTTCATCTTTGAATCAACTGTACCTCCATTACTATGGATTCAGGTTTGTAAAAATTGTAGGAACAGGTTGATTGCCTTTGGGAACTGTGATGATATGCGTTTCAAGAAATCCTCGTGCGTAGATCTGACCATCGTGCGGACGCTTAAACCACTGTATATTAGATACTTCCCTCATCACATATAACCATCTCGAACAAGGGTGTGTTTATTCTGACTGACTTTTTTTTGGATATACACAAAACTAACTATATGCAGATTTCAAAATCTAAATATAATTGTGAATAAAAATCGCAATAATTAGTAAAAGTATAGTTTTCTTTTTTTTTAATATAAATTTTTACCTCATAAAAATTATTCCATAAATCCATTAAGCACTGCTCATAACGGGAAATATGGATGCAGAATTGAAATTATATATAAAAAAAATGCTAACATACAAATGCACTACTCAGTGAAAAGTGAAAAACTGGCTGGGGTTACATTTGTACTCAAATAGAATGAGGTTTCTGCGGTTGAAACCTAATGAACAATGGAAAATATTACTGAATATAATAATAGAAACCGTACTCTTTATCTTGTTACATATTATATTTCATACAACTTGGATAGCATCTATAAGAGTTGCAAAGATAATAATATCTTCGCCACAACATTATTTAGGTAATAGGAGACGATATGGAATGACTGATTAAATCGGAATGACATGAGCAATGTGTGACGAGATTTAGAAACTTGACAAGTTTTAAAAACCTGAAATGTATTTATGAAATTAGTTATTTAAATAGAAATTGTGTCATCAAAATCCTTAATGCTATTATTTTTCTTTACCACAAGCATGATTTCCTAATGTGTACTGCAATTTTCAAAATGCACACACACACAGTATATAAGGTACAACTTTGGAAACCCAGGAAATAAAATATCAGAAATGAGTTTCCAAAAAATTAAAATTCTTCTGGGAAAACACATTGTGTAGTGTGTGCACTGTATAGGAAAGACGAGGAAACAGTCTCTGATGTAATAAATTATTGCAGCAACCTACTGAATTAGGGAGTGAAAAAATTCGTTCAAAATAATGTAGTAAGAAAACTGCAAAAACTATTTATGCGGCTGGAGCGAGACTACCAAGCTGAACATCAACGGTACACAAAACCAACTGATGTTTAAGGATATCAAGAAATCTTAGGCATTGTAAAAACTCAGGCGATGAAATTATTTGCGATGTGAGTATCACGAAGTCACTAAAACCCCTAAAAAGAACTCGTTCAGAATAATCTACCTTAAAACCCATGAGGCTGAGTTGTAAGGATACCAACCAAATCTTACAAGGTGAAACTCTATGAAATGAAATGATCTAGATTCTAGATAATTCAAGATTCAATTCAACAAAAGTGAGAAGATAAATCAGTTCAATCAGTTCAATGAAGTGTCCTATATTTTCTAAGTTAAATATAAAAACACTAGGACAACACAAAAGCTCAGTATTGGAGAACAATGTTAGAGTTTTTCAATCTATTTTTCATTATTTGGAACATCTCCAAATTCAGGAAGGGTGATATCATAACCTAGATTGTTTCAACCCCATTTCTACAATTTAATACATTTTAGAGTTTGTTAGTGCACCCGTCGCTATATACAAGTTCATACATTCTATTTCAAGTTGAAAACAATATAACTTCTGTTACCTATTATTTAACCTACATTTTAGAATAAAATTGAGATTTTTTTTTTTTTTTTTAGAAAACTACGTACGGATATCAAAGTTTGTGTGCAAACATTAACCTAGATATATTTTTAAACCAATACTACGTGTGAATCGTATGTTAAATACATAGGTGGGGGGTTGGGGGTTGAAATCTTGCATTTATTTCTCGTAAGCTTTGCGTTTTATACGTTCAGCATTAATTCATTCATTAGTGTCATCACCGCGTCAGATGTTATAAAAAAAAAAAAAAAAAAAAAAAAAAAAAAANACCACTAGGCGAGGTTAATGCCTGAGGCATTTTCTACCACCTAACCCTTGGAGCTCTATTTTTATGTGGTCAAATACTCAAATTAATGAGGAAAAAATCCTGCCTCTGCTGGGGATCGAACCCACGCCCTCCTGTTTACCAGGCTAGCGCTTAACCACTGAGCTACCGAGGCAGGTGTTATAGACATTTGCTCCAAATAAGTACAGGTCTACTGCTAAAGTTTTTAATTGTCATCATACCTCTATTCTTGAAGGCTGATAATGGATATGGGCCCCCAGAATTATGTCAATCACTGCAATATTATTACATCAATGTGTTATAAAAGACAATGATATTACAGAGTTGCTATGTTATTTTACACCATCAGCTTAGGTGGACTCAGTCCGCGAGGATGTCACTTTTTTTCCCTCATGGAAGGTTAGTAAGTCATAAATGCAATGCTAGAATACACGCCTTCTCAGTTTACTATACATTGAGTCAGTGTGCGCATGCCTATTTGAACGTATGCTTTTATATGATGTCGTAACAGACAAAAGCGATCATGACTTTTATTATGATTAATTATTTTAAAATCTCATTTGTTGTGGGGGGACAAGTCAACTATGTTGACACCACGAGGGGTGGTAGTTGGCAAATTTAACAGCAGACAAGAAGTCTCATATATCTGGCTACCATTGAATAAGATGTCGCTAACTAATGATGCATGATTTCACTAAGCCTTTGTTGTCTATTTCCTTACTCTATCGAGAAAACACCTTTCCGCCATTTCCGTACGAGCTTGTGAATAATAAAATTATGGACCAAGTTTCTAATAAATGTTTTAACCTTGCTGTGTCACTAGGATATAACCTTGCCCATATCTCGTTGGTTTGGTGAGTAGGTCATACAGCCCACTCGATGGCACACGTCCACTTAACAAATGAAATATTCCAATGATTGGTACTTGTATCAACAGCATCGCTCGGCTAGAAGACTTTATTATTTTGTTTACATCTCATTCAATACTAAATGATGTAATTAAATTTTATTATTATAGATGAAACATGAAATGACTCCTGGGTTGTTTGCAGACAACACTCAAACAATCATTTCTTTTTTGCTCTCTGTGAGCTGTGATAATTTGAAATCTACAACTTTCTACATATTTCAATTTTCTACCACTAAGAGGTTAAGTCCAAATCGCAAAACTGGTCAGATCTTGAACTTTTTGACAAAGAGATTCCCACTTGTTCGTTTCATTTCAATATAAAGGGCAACGAGGTAAAATTAGTTATTCCTTTAATTTAAAAAAAATAATATGTACTTGTAAAAGAGGTAGAAACTTGTAAAAGGCAAGGAAATCCTCAATTGACCTACAAGTAGCAGAGAAAATTGAATGGAAAATATGGGCTTGTCCCGTCTGAGGATTGGTCACATTAGGATGACCATAGCTTGTTTTTCAGAGATCTTAGATAAGTCACTTGCCCTTATGGAGAGATACTAAGTGTTACTGTTACCCATAACATTGGAGTCCCCTACATATTCAATACACTCTCGTCTCTTAGCATTCCCATTACATTTTCCGACAAGCCCCTACTGATGCGATAATATAAAGGCGAAAGTGATTTTTTTTTTAAAAAAAAAGAGATGGAATAAGAAGCGGAAAGTGACAAATTATTATTATTTTTATCCTGCAAATACACAAAAAGGTCTACGGGCTATGGTGAATCACATGAAGCTATTAATTGTGAGCAAAAATTTTAGTGTAAACCATGAATCGATTTCATAATTATTTTTTATCGAAAATATAGATTTTTACAACCTAACGGGAAACAAGCACCTGTGTGTGTTTTAAAAAAATATGTTCAACAGATTGTAAAATATTAAAGCAATCCCTTTCATCTCCGAAAAGTTTTCATTAAAAATCAAACCCATTATCTTTTGAACGAAAGGTATCACAAAGTCAGCATTTATCAAGTTTGTTCTGCACGAGTAGCTAAGGAAATAAATTACTATTGATTTTTTGACAGCCTGGTGTTAATAATATTTTTTGTAAAAAGCTAATAAGCAGAAAAAGTGTTAGGTAAATTCATTCACGCAACAAAAGTTCAACACGGAGAAGTGGAATGAAGATTATGATAAAATTAGGCAACTTAATGAAACATTGCAAAGAACAAAGTTAAAATAACTGTTAAGTACCTATTTCATGAATGAAATTATGTTTCAAAATATTTGATGAGGTTCATACCTTAGGGAATAATAAAGAGTTGAAACTGGAAATAGTAGCTCACTCATCTAATGAAAATGTTGAGAACTTTGCCATGGCGTTCAAAACAGGATACTAGCTCACAGAAAATGTCGATCAACATTCTCTTTTGAATTTATTATTATAACAACAACTAACAAAAAATAAATAATCCAAAGGCAGTCAGGTTCTCAGGTACCTAATAATAATAAAAAATGTTCATAATCTGTTCACACTCGGTGTCATTTAAAGTAAAAATTCGTGACGATTCCATAAACTGAACACCACTACGTTAGTAAAAGCATATATTTTTGAGTATTTTAAATCCAAAAGAAGCAGGTTATTGTACACTTTCCTCTCACAAAGTAAGTTGATCTAAAAAGGTACCCACTACCCATAGATGCTCCATCAAAATGAAAACGAACAGTAGCATCAGTGAATTTTAAGAAACAAAATACACTGGTAAATTTATCACTCGTTATTTTTTCATAATGGTTGTGGCTCACATGAAATTCGACCTTTGTTACACAGAAATCCCCCCTCCCCCCCGCCTACCCCAAAAATATTTTCTGACGAAACATTCTACTAAAGAACTAGAGTTATTCTAATTTACTTATTTACGTTCTTATAATATCGCCGACGCAAGTTATCAAATTTCTTCTTTTTCTCTTTGATATTTTCATTTCGTTTGGTCTGGAGCATTGCTTTGAGAGCTCCTATTAAACTTTACAATCGATAAAGAATAGTTTATGCTTCCAAGTAGTATTGGGAAGGATTCAAGTATTTTCTCTTTTTTTATATTTAAACAACTAGGCTAAACAATACAGACAAACAAAATCTTAAGTCAAATGAAGGTTTAACGTATGCACTGTAAAGTGTATTTCACAAAAAACAAAAATGTAAAAGAGGCCAAGTTCCAATGCCCAAAAAGTTCTGCCTTTAAAAGTAGTGAGATCTAAAATGAGGCCAAGCTTTTACATTAATGGCCAGAAATAAATGTATCTGAAATTATATGCTCAGCTTGTTTCGAAAATAAGTGTATCTAATGATCTAAAATATCGGATGTCCAACTATCAAAAAATTCAAAATTTTACGACGGGAATATTTATGTTCTTTGCAAAAAATTAGTGAAAATTTTCACATTTGTTTGGAAAGTTGTTGTGTGCGTTTGCATAAAACTGCAAACGCACACAAAACTTGCCAAGTAAATGTGAAAATTTTCACTAATTTTTTGCAAAGAACATAAATATTCCCGTCGTAAAATTTTGAATTTTCTGATAGTTGGACATCCGATATTTTAGATCATTAGATACACTTATTTTCGAAACAAGCTGAGCATATAATTTCAGATACATTTATTTCTGGCCATTAATGTAAAAGCTCCCGTCTTGAATGACCAATAGATGTTAAAGAGACGTTAAGCCAAATTAAAAAAAAATGTAAAAGCTTGGCCTCATTTTAGATCTCACAACTTTTAAAGGCAGAACTTTTTGGGCATTGGAACTTGGCCTCTTTTACATTTTTGTTTTTTGTGAGATCTCAATACTTTTTGTAAGGATCTACTGTTTGAGATTAAGAAGTCCAACTTTTAGTAGCTTTCTGTGGTTAACTTCTAGATGGCATAAATTGTAAATTATTTTCGTCACCTCTCTGATTTGATTTTTTTGGTTTACGTCTTTTATTTTTTGGGAGGACGACCTCTTTTTAAATGTGATAGACGGTGGAGAGGATCCTACGCCGCTCTACTGTTTCTTTTGCGGTGGACAAACAAATTCGTGGATAACAAACAGAAGGAACACGAAATTGATTTGCCATTAAGTTATATTGCCCAGAAGAGGAGTTACCACTGAGCCTGTGTATTTTAAACGTTCACCAAGAATTAATATTTTTGAAAACATATCGACTAAACCAATCAATAAGAAATCTTTATGAAAAGTGAAAAGAAAATCTTCTCAAATTAAGAATGAAAATCGTTGCCACCATGTTAATGTATTTTAGGTTTCTACCTATTTCGCAAGAGCTCTAAAGTTACAAATCACATCTCTTATGAAATCTCTTTTGTGTCCAAAACGAAACACAATTTGGTGTATTCATAATATCCCTGGTGTTTATAAGTTAAATTATACCCCTTCTTACCGAATTTTATGAGTCTTCCTATTCTCAAAGAGCTTTATTAACTTGTTAACCTATTCTTAAAGTCTAAATACCACATCATACCAAATTTTTGGTTTCTACGTATTCCAAATAGCAGTAAGTATAAATCCCATTTCACATGAAATCCCTTTTTTCTCTGGAACGAAAAACAATTTGGTTGTTTTCATAATTTTCCTGGTGTTTCTAAGTTTAATTACCTCCTTACCAAATTTTGGTTTCTACCTATTCCAGAGTGCTCTAAAATTATAAATCGCATCTCTTATGAAATCCCTTTTTTTTCGCGGAAGGAAAACAATTTGGGTGTTTTCAAAATACGCCTCCTTACCGAATTCCATGTTTCTACCTTATAACAGAAGTGCTCTAAAGATATAAATCACTTCGCCTATTAAATATCTTGTTCTTCGGGAATGAAACATAATTTTGGAATTTTCATAATTTTCCTGGTGTTTTAAAGTCAAAACACCTATCTTAACCAAATTCCAGGTTTCCACCTATTACGGAAAAGCTCTAAAGCTATAAATTCCATCGCCTATTAAATCTCTTGTTTCTCCTGAACGAAACAAAATGTTTGAGTTTTCATTATTTCCCTGGTGTTTTTAAGTCAAAATACCTCTCAGTACCAAATACCAGATTTCTACCATTGCGAAAGTGCTCTAAGCTATAAATAAAAGCTACAAATTACATCGCCTATTTAATCTGTTGTTTCTCCGGAAAGATTTTTTTTCTTCTGAGTTTTCTTTATTTGATATTTCCCCGGTGTTTTTAAGTCAAAATACCTCTCCACACCAAATTTCATGTTTCTACCTACTGCGGAAGTGATCTAAGCTATAAATAAAAACTATAAATTCCATCACCTATTAAAGCACTTGTTTCTCCGGAGCTAAACAAAATGTTTGAGTTTTCATTATTTGATATTTCCCTGGTGTTTTTAAGTCAAAACACCTATCCATACCAAATTCCTGTTTTCTACCTATTACAAAAAAGCTCTAAATTCCATCGTCCATTAAATCCCTTGCTTCTCCGGAATGAAACAAAATTTTGGAGCTTTTATAATTTTCCTAATGTTTTTAAGTCAAAATACCCTTCCGTACCAAATTCCAGGTTTCTAGCTATTGCGGAATTATTCTAATGATATAAATCCCATCGCCTATTAAATCTCCTGTTTCTCCGGAACGAAACGAAATTTTGGAGCTTTTATAATTTTCCTGATGTTTTTAAGTCAAAATACCCCTCCGTACCAATTTCCAGATTTCTACCTATTGCGAAAGTGCTCTAAAGCTATATATTCCATCGCCTATTAAATCTCTTGTTTCTCCGGAATGAAACAAAATTTTGGAGCTTTTATAATTTTCCCGATGTTTTTAAGTCCAAATACCCCTCGGTACCAAATTCCAGGTTTCTAGCTATTGCGGAAGTATTCTAATGATACAAATCCCATCGCCTATTAAATCTCTTGTGTCTCCCGAACGAAACAAAGTTTTTGAGTTTTCATAATTTTTCTGATTATTTAAAGTCAAAATACCCCTCCGTACCAAATTCCAGATTTCTACCTATTGCGAAAGTGCTCTAAAGCTATAAACCCTATCGTCTATGAAATCTCTTTTTTCTCCGGAACGAAACAAAATTTTGGGGTTTTCATAATTTTTCTGATATTTTAAAGTCAAAATACCCCTCCGTACCAAATTCCAGATTTGTACATATTGCGAAAGTGCTCTAAAGCTATAAAACCTATCGTCTATGAAATCTCTTTTTTCTCCGGAACGAAACAAAATTTTGGGGTTTTCATAATTTTTCTGATATTCTAAAGTCAAAATACCCCTCAGTACCAAATTCCAGATTTGTACATATTGCGAAAGTGCTCTAAAGCTATAAACCCTATCTTCTATTAAATCTCTTTTTTCTCCGGAACGAAACAAAATTTTGGGGTTTTCAGATTTTTCCTGATGGTTTTGAGTAAAAAGACACCTACATGCAAAATTTCAGTTTCCTAGCTCTTCTGGAAGTGCTCTAGAATTTTGATGAGTGAGTAGATGTGTCACAAAACCAGCATGGTTTTGGACTTTATAGATCCTTTTTTCTCCCTTACCATTGCATTTGCAACCTCCATTCTTACACAGTAAGTCTAAGTATAGGACCTTGTAATAATGACCAAATATCGTGTTCATAGCTTTACCGGATCCGGAGATACAGGGGGGTCGGAAATAGCATGAAATAGTTCGTGTAAATATACACACTGCAGTCACCAGGCTTGACTTGAAACTTGGCCTGGCGCACTGCCGTGCGCCTAGATCTAAATTTTATTTAAAAATAGGTCCAACTATGCTTATTTACAACTGATTTATACTGGTATTCACATTGATATTATTCTATTGATTTCAGAACTGTAAATAATCAACACAAAATTGAAGCAGATATTTCTTGTCAAGAGCAAAGAAAAACATATTAAGATTACTGTAGGCAACAACTAAATTGTATAAGAAAAGTCTATTAACTTACCCTGTGAGCTGGAGTCGAAGCATAGTCCGAGATTGAAATAGTATCCACAATTGAATGAAACCTGACCAATTTTTTGGTCGAAGGTTGTCGTTTTAGAGGACAAAATGAACACATGTCCTCTCTTTGATCACGATGATGCAAAGTTGGCATTCTGGCGATGTCAGTCATTTGTAATTATCATTTCACACTTTATCACTAATAAAAATACTGACTCCAACATGCAGTCAGAAGTCAAAAGTTGTTTTGAATTAGAATTTTCTCAAATATGAAAATAAAATAAAAATATCTCAGGAAAATGTTTAATTATATTCGTGTCCTGTTGTTAAAGAGTTTTCAACTAATGGAAAAAAAAACAAGGAAACAAATATCCCGATGTTCTTTTGTATTTTTCCTCTAGTTACTCACGAAAATTATGTAAAATTTAATCTTGAAACGTGTTAATAATATTCGGTTTTGATGACCACACGTACTTGTATATCAGAGAACATTATAAGTTCAATATATTCATTGATTACATAGCAACGCATGTTTCATCCATTGCAAAAACAGCAAATAGTCAATAGAAAAAATATATTTTAATTCTTATCTGTAAAAATAAGAAAAATTCAAAATCCTAAAAAGTAAGAAGTTGAATGAAATGTGATTTCTGCTTAATAACAATCAATAATTGAAAAAATAAATATATTATTAATAATATATTTATTTCTTAATAGACGTCTCCGTGGCAGAGTGCACATCACACTCGGCTTGCAGCACGGAGGTTCCGGGTTCGATTCCCGGACGGGTCGAAAATTTGAAAAAGGTTTTTCCGAATTTTCTACTTGGTCTGGTTGTGTTTAAGGGTAACTCAGCCTCCTGAGGACAATTGAGTAGTTATGGTAATAGCGCCAAGTGGTACCATTATAAGGAAATTGTTAAAAGTGTAGCTTAGGCTTAGTGATATTGGAGTGAATACCTTGTGATGCTATGATGCCCACAAACATTGTGACATAATAACACAATGAAATATATATTTACAATATATTATTAATAATACAGTATGTGTACATGCAATTGAAGACATATTAGATAATTCATTGATTAATAAACAAAACAAGGGAGCATTAAAGTCAGCATAACCTTATAATGAAAGACAACATCAGTAAACCACGTGGGACCATCAACATGATTCACATCAGACACGTGATATAAAGTGTTGTTACAATAAAATAAAAATTATTAATGAAATTTACCGAAATTTAGCAATAGCAAATTTTAGAGATCATATCGACACATACTAATATGAAAACAAAAATGAATGAGAATTGTAATTGTAATAAAGAGCTTTATCCAATGTTCTTAATTATGAATGGAAGAGCTAATTTCCAATATATATTTCAGGTTGGAATAGTTGAGAGAATCTTCATTTTTAAATTTATTAAAAACCGTTGAGTTGGGCATATAAAATGCCACAGAGGTATGAATGGCTTAGTAGTTAGCTTCTTGGGAACAATACCTTAAGTACATAAACATTAAACTAACAAAAAAATTAGGTTTAGTTTGTGGTAAGAAAACTATATCCTTCGTTAAAAAATATTCAAATGTTTTATGAGGACACGATAGGTCCTGAAGTATAGTCACATGCGCAGAAGCTGAAAGTACGTACATTTGATCTTTTCAGTAAATTTATCGCAGTGTGCTGAAACTCTCAATAGAGAATCTTTTTATTATTGCAATAAATTACGACTGCAAGCCTTTGTAAGAAGTTAAACTTTAACACTTAATCCTCTCATGAATTACAAAATTAAAAAGATTAATATTTCAAACAACATTTTCCCATTCATATTTTCCACAAGACTTAAAATCTACTGAGAAAAAGTTGACACTCAGCAAAAATGGAGATAAAAATAGAGTTGCAGAAAAATTACTCAAGTAGAAAAGGCAGAAAAGAAACCCAGTTGAAAAAAATAGTTTACAAGAGACACTGCAAAGATTTGCTGCTGAGCTCGCGAAGCATGAAAGCTTCTTATTATAGTCATGGTCATTGGGCAGTCAGGTGAAAAAAGATATTAATTCTGTACAGCAAATAATCATGCGGAATTAGATCGTGCTACACTTTATGATTTGGAGAAGAACTTTCTACTCAAATCAGAAATCAAAATGAATAAATCTGTCAGAAGAACTAATACCGCGTCAGGAAACTTTTTATTGGATCCGTGCTGTTGCAAATAAATGATGAGAGATGCAAACCATAATACTAATAATCAAAATAATAAATAGATAGGATGGGACGAGCCAAGAGGTTGCTACTTGCTAAAAGAAGAGATTCTAGAATTTGATAAAAAATTCTAGTACTTCCTAAAGAGATTCTCAATCGGGAACAAACGGTTAATACTTTCCGGAGCTTTAAGATGATATCTTGACAAATAATTACTATAAATAGTAGACAACATGGCTACAAACATAGACAAGGTTATAAAACGTGCAAACCTTTATAGTAAGCACGGAATAGAAGAATAACAATTCAGAGAATACATCGTATCACGTGATTATCTCAGAACACATTTCTGAAGCAATCGATGTGTTGTCGATAAGTGTAGAAATAGACAATAAATTTAACAGGGATAAAGCCAAACTTTTCAAGAGATATTTCAAATGAAACAATTTTTCCATCATTCCCTTTCCCTTGTTTTTTTTTTTTTTGTCTATTTGGAGTATTCTAACGACATAAGAAATATTTTTGTTATTAAAAGTTTATCGGTAACCATACATGCCGTTTTGTTTGATGTTACATACCGCAACCAAATTCACCAATTTTTTTTCACTGACTATAGTGTAAAACAAGGCCAATGAACAAAAAAAAAATATATGAAATAAAATGCATCGGTGTATTCTTTACGAGTACACCAAATTTATAAAACAGGGTGTCTTCTCTTATAAGTATTACACTCACTATCTCCTGCTATGGAATGGCCTCCGTAAAGAACTACAATTACAATGCCTTCTAATACAAAACTGACATCACTCTTGCTTGCTTGCTATTTTTTTTTTTTTTTTTTNNTTTTTTTTTTTTTTTTTGTAGAGAGAGAGAGAGTTCTCCTATATTGACTTTTGGAACATTATTGGAAATATTAATCGAATTTTATTTCTTGGAATAATGGATTAATCCAACTCACTTCGCATTTTATTTCGAGAACAATTTGGAAGCAAGATGGTGAAAATGAAGAATTGTGACCCAAGTATATCTTGATTCCCAAATCCGCCATTTTGTTCTTTACTTTTATTCCCATTCTGATTGACTGTTCCGATTCATGTTTGTTATTTTGAATTTTTCCCTCTGTTTAGTTTTGTAGAGTCTAATCTCATTTCTGACACATTGAGGGTTCTGAAACCGGGGAGGAGTGTCTGGCCAATTTTTGTTACCAATTTTAACCCAATTAGGGGGGTTAGGAGACGTTTTTACCACCATGACTGTATTTCGTATGTACAACCGTCCAAAATGGACCCATGACGCCAATAAAGAAGTTTTTTTTTAAAAAAAAAAAAAAAATCTAAATTTTTTGAGAAGGGTTGCCAGACAATCCTCCCCTGTTCCAGACCCATCTTTTGAGGTGAGAACGCTGCCTCTAGTGGCCAAATTGGTAAATAAAAAAAGGAATAATCAGCTGTTTTCACAATCTTGCTTCCAAAATTCTTAGAATTGTAATCTTCTCAAAAGAGAAGATTACAATTTTTGTCATGCATATTCAGAGCACAACACGCTATGTAGCTTTACTATCATAATGTAGCATGTTAAATGTATATATGTAAACACAAATGAGTACAAATTCAAATAAGACCAGATTCAGCAATTCAATTGAATCTACTCAGAGTAGATTAAGCTACAGGATTAAAGAAAATCCAAATAATGGAACTCATTCCATTATTTGGATTTTCTATTAGAAAACACCATTGACTCCAGTATGTGTTGTAAGAAACATTGACAAGAAATCACTGACAAATAAATAAGAAAAGTGCATGCTATTCGCATTCACGTAAACTGTAAAGTTAAAATGGCGCAAGCTACAATGAACAGCTAAAAGAAATTGAGGATTAAAAAGAACGAAGTGATACAGTCTACAAAAATGATCTCACGCATAGCAAAATTTTGTAATGGACAGACTGTTTTCTGAAGCCTAAGGATGACTAAATTCATCTTCTATAGAATCAATCCATCTTCTATAGGATGAAATAAGGCCGAATTAATATTTGGATTATTGCAATAATACGAGTAAAAGCTATGTCCATAAAAGCAATGATTGGTTTTCCACAATTAACAAAAACACGTTTTTCAATTTTCATATGAAGTGTAAAATAGTTAAGTTCTTCTTACAGACTCTAGCAAAATACAGACTGAGAGCAGTACGAACTGACAGAACATCGCAAAAGACAGAGCAAAGTGAAGAAGGCCACACAAGTCTGAAAGACCTTTGTGATCTGTAAAATCTGTGGACTAAAATAAAATAAGTAAAATTCCGGGAAATTTCCTTCTCAATGCCCACACACTCAATCCACAACTCAATAATCTATATTAGAAACTTAATAATGAACTCTATGTCCAGGTTTGCATTGAGACATTTGAGGAGAAAAGATTATATGGACAAAGTAAAGATTGAAATAATCTTGTCCAGAGAGCAAGAAGCCCTTTTTTACTCAGATATTGATGATCCGCTAGATTCAATCAGAGATTAATAGAAAAAAAGTTTGTCTCCGTTAGAAAACAATAAAGGAAGTACAATTGCTTAAGAAAGCTAAGCTTTTAGGATGACCTTTCACTGACACACTTGATTATTCACATTTATCTTTAGAGTGAAACTCAGACTACTGTTCCCCTAGTGCGTGCGACCAGCAGTGAAAAAATACGTAAAATATAAGCAACTCAAACCTGGTTCTCCAAATTTGTGGAGGTTGAACGTTAGACTAACCATCCACCACCTAATACATTGTTACAAAACAAGAACAATGTGATTCGGATAATGGACTGAACGGAATAAACGGAAACCACAATTATGGATGAGTCTGCAAGTATACGTCTCATCAATAAAACACTAACATTTAGAAGCTGCATGTTAGAAGTCTGGCAATTTTAACAAATGAAATATATACCCATAATAATATACTTCAGCATTAAACGTGTTTTTCTCTAAGAATAAAGTGAAGTTACAAATTTTACATTTAATCAAATATAAAAGTAGTGATTAAAATAATATCTTCTATTATACGTCTCATCAATAAAACACTAAGATTTAGAACCCGGATGTTAGAAGTCTCGCAATTCCAGGAGCGACTTTTGACAAATGAAATATATACCCATACTTCAGCATTAAACGTGTTTTTCTCTAAGAATAAAGTGAACTCACAAATTTAACATTTAATCAAATATAAAAGTAGTGATTAAAATAATTTCTTCTATTATACGTCTCATGAATAAAACACTAAGATTTAGAACCCGGATGTTAGAAGTCTGGCAATTCCAGGAGCGACTTCTGACAAATGAAATATATACCCATAATAATATACTTCAGCATTAAACGTGTTTTTCTCTTGGAATAAAGTGAACTCACAAATTTAACATTTAATCAAATATAATAAACATAGTGATTAAAATAATTTCTTTTTGCGATTTATTAGATAATGGACGCGTGTATGGTTAACATAAACAGACCTATAATAACAGAATAACCTTCATACAAGTAGTTATTCCAGTTATCAAATTAATTGTTTAACGCTTCCGTGCATAAGAAATACTTCTGACATTTAGTAGTCTGTAACTTTCTTTACTTCTTTCTTGTCAAATAATACGAGTATGTTATAAAAAACACTGCCCATTTAGCACAAGTGTTTATTATGTCCAAAGATTTTTTAGTGCGGATCTCGTTGGATATGACTGGTAATAACATCGAGGACCAACAAGGTGGACAAACGGATTTTTTTTTTTTTTNTTTTTTTTTTTTTTTTTTTTTTTTTTTTTTTTTTTTTTTTTTTTTTTCATTTCAATTTCAGGATTCTACTCGTACATATTTTGACTTGGTGAACATCATATTTTAAAGTTGGGTATTTTTCTTTTATTCGAGGTCGATTCCAAATCTTTATGATTTCAAAGAATATTAAACCACAATGAAGAAAACAATGGAATAATGAATATTTTTTTAAAAAAAGTATAAAAAGACAACTTTTGTCCTGAAGAAAAAAGAAGAACACGTTTAAGAGTGTATGAAGACAGCGAGCACAACACCAACAACAAGTAAAAAAATGGGGAGACAAAATAAAAAGAGCATAGCGATTAAAAGAAACAGTTTTTTAAAGTGTAAAAACAAATTATGAAAAAATAAACGAACAATTACACATATTTACTTTTAAAATTGATTAAAATAAAGAAAAAGAAGTGTTTAGAAAGAAAGAACTATCAAATGAGTAAAGTTAGGATGGAAGGAGTGAGCACACAAGTAAAACATAATATATGGAGATGATAATATTCATAAAGAATTAATTTTCATACCGCACTGCACCAAACAATTCAACAACAACTGTAATTAAAGCGGGGAAAGCTTTCAGTAACTTTTAATAGTAAGACTATAAAAAGACGACGATTATTGTTTTTATGTGTTTTCAGCATCAGCAATCATGTTTATGAGCAGACAATGTTGGGCAGACAATCCTTCCGATTGCGAGAAAACATAATGAGAATGCTGACTATTGTCAAAGAAGTATAACCGGGATGGTACTGTAAAGATGTTGTGGAACAAAGGAAAGAAACAGGTAATAACAATCATTATTCTAAAAAATATAAATTTAAAAAAAAATTGTATATCAAACTACAAATATAAAAATGATTCACGGGCGATTTCGTCCGTTACGGCATTGTCTGGTGACGAAAGCGCTCGTGACTCATTTTTATATTTGTAGTTTGATACCCAATTTTTTTAAAAATTTATATTTCACAATGGCTACAGACATCCTAAAGAATTTATCTAAATTGAATTTAAAAAATAGTGGAGTTAAAACTAGATCTCACTTCGTTCGATCAATAATGCTGTAGCGCTCAAATATTTACAATAAATATTTTTCAAAATATAAAAAGGTAAAAAGAAATAGGTAATCTTTTGTTATTTTTTTGTTTAATATCAACGAAGATTCTAAGAACAAAAATACAAGTCATTCCTATTCCTTTCCATTTAAATGTAAATTATTCAATTCCTTGAAACAATGCTAGTAGGTAGAACCAAATATTATTCCTTACATTCATATCACTCTCCTCCATTTCTCGAGAAATATAATATCATTCATGACGTAAGCAAGAAAGAAAATTAAAAAGAAAAATGCAAAAAAAAAGTCTTGTTTCTTTTTAGAAAAAAGTTGCGTTTTAAAAAAAATATTATAGGAGAGAGAAAACTCATTAGAAATTTTCTTGAAAATTGTGTCAAAATAAAAACTAGATGACGTGGTTATTTATGATCAAAGTAAAGATGGTAGAATTAGAAAGGGTCGAAGGGGGGGGGGGGGGNGGGGGGGGGGGTGTAATGTTAGGGTATCCTTTTAGAATGATAAACATTACAAGTGAAGGGAAGCTAGTCGTCTTCAGAAAAGTTTTATTCACTTACGAGGGGAAAGTGTAAGAAGGCATTCTCGATTTCAATGTACTACTTACTTTCCGTTGCGAGTTCATCGCGGAAATTATGCTACTCTGAGGACAGATGTTGATAATCCAGACCCCTTCCAAATATCTTAAATTCATGATATGAAATTCCATGGGTTGGCTTGGTTTGAACTCACGTCCTAGTGTTTACCAATCTGAGCATCTTGCCACTACACCACCAACCCATGTAAGAATGTGTTTGACATTCCTGTTGTGAGAGTAATTATTTTATAAGTCAATAGACGTTTTCGATATTGGACGTTAAAATAAAATGCTTTGGTATACACATAAACACTGCTATTCATAATTACTAAGTTTTTGCCAACGAATATTTACTTCCTAAATTGAGTTTTATTATTTACTAGGACATGGGTTTCGAAAAGAAATGAAATTGATGCGAAGGTAAAAGAGACTGCTGAAGGACCAAGATGTGAGATAAAAAGATATACGAGACACACCTGTTTTAAGACATAATAACTGAAATAACCAAGGACCCAGGCAGCAGAACTGCCATCTTGGTTGGTCAAATCAAAAGAACAACTTAAAAAAAATTGAAAAAGAGCAAAATAGGCAATAGTAAAGATGGATAGGCACCACAAGAAGACATGAAAGAAGAGAAGCGGCCTGATAGTGTTATATTTGGTAATATTCGATCGCCTTTAATGCCACAAACATGTGATAAAACGATGTCTAAAATTAGACCGAACTCAATAACTTTGGTAGCAATGAATCTCATGGTAACTGAGTAGAAAAATTGATACGAAGTTCCAAAATACTGCAAGATAAGCAAAAATAGGTTTGTTTCAAAAGAAATACTTTTGCAATAACTGAATTTATTACTTTTTGGAGGATTTTTTTTAATTAATCATAACTTATTTGAATAATTAAAGTTTCACTGAAGTGGAAAAAAGCTCCCGAAAATATTTCTCGAAGAAAACGGATGCGTTAGAAATAGAACACATTACGTTAATGAATTTAATTTTATCCTAAAGCAACATTAACGTGAAGATTAAATCCAAAGCAAATCATGATACGAGGTGCACAATCATTCTGATCTCTCCAAACATCTGTCTGATCAAGGTTGCAAATATATGTTACACCAACTGTTACCTAGTCAACCGAATAGTCAATTTGACAAAATTAACACTCCCAGACTAAGTAATGTGAAAAACATTAAAATGAGGTACAACAGAGGTATCACAAGTAACACAGTTACAGTTATAGTCAGATTGAAGAGAGACATTGAACTAATAGTGATTTTTTGTTAGTTGACTGCCATTTTACATTATCAGAGTCTGTACAATTTGATAATCGGATTAATCCATACTAATATTATAAATGCGAAAGTAACTCTGTCTGTCCGTCTGTCTGTATGTTACGCTTTCACGCTTAAACTACTGAACCGATTTTGATGAAATTTGGTATGGAGATAGACTAAACTTTAGGAAAGGACATAGGCTACTTTTGGGGTTGAAACTATAAACGGCCATGCCTCTAAGGCGCCAAGCGAAGCGGGCGTATCCTGCTAGTCATAATATAAATCCACACTTCTTTGTGTAACTCCATCACGATTATTGTGGACATCAGGGCATTACAAGATATTTTTAAGAATCAATATCACTAACATGTACTTGCCGTTATTACTTTTTGGAGGCTAAGTTACCCCCAAACACAACCCAGTCCAAGTAAAAACCTGATCAATTTTGTTAGTAATCCCACTTGAAATAATTACAAGTATTATTCAAACACAGATTTATGAATATGAAAACATTTTTTCCTTATTTGAATTTAAATTGATGTAAAAGTATATCATGAGAATAGTTAAGGTTGGAATTTCGGTAGGCTTGAAATCCGGGAAGTCCAAAATATAGGTTGTAACAGGTTGTTATTCCAAGAGTTCCACTATAAATAAATGTTGAAATCGTATTTTTTTTCTTTCCTTATTTTTCGAACCACGGTTTTTTTTATAATTCTTTATTCAATAATTAAACCTTTGGAATCAATACAAACAATTTGAGGGATTTTTGAATCCAAAAAATCGAATAAAAATCCGTTTGTCCCAAACAGTATAGGTGTTACAGAATAAATAAAAAAAAAATTTCTTTTCTTGAATCGATTTTTGGTTATGAGCTTTCTTTGCAATGTTGTTCAAAAATCAAAAATTAAAAAATCGATAAGAGTTTTTTTTTCATCCATACCGTTAAGAACAACAATCTATTACATTCTGCATACGTATTATCATTTTTCCGATCTATTCCACAACCATCTGTTGTAATCCGATATGCATTCAGCAATAAATACTATTGACTCACGGTCACTTATGGTTTGAGTGCTTATACACAAAGTGGCTCGAAACCACTCAACTGGTTACTACTAATATGCTTAAAAACAAACAAGCCACACAGAATACAGAATACAATTGACCATTATTTAAGACTTCTGTAGGAAGAAAGTTTATATCTTCAGGTATATTTTCATCCGAACTCGAAGCAAAAAGAAGTTTTCAAATAAAATTTAAAATAAATTTTGTTTTAAATAGGTAAATACATCTTCAAGGGCAAAATTTGAACTTCCGAGGATTCTCACGACTGAAGAGAATTAAATTTTGTCAAACACAAACTTTTTTTACAGAGTTTTCTCTTGTACTTTTGTTTGTCCTGTTTTTAATTAAATTTAATTAAAAACTGAAAGTAGAAACATCAGAATAGGGTGTTAAACGGCGGGCATGGAAAACCAAGGAAAAGTTTGACAATATTATTTCATTATGTTGTTGTAAGGTAGAAACATCAGAATAGGGTGCTAAACGGCGGGCATGGAAACCCAAGGAAAAGTTTGACAATATTATTTTAATATGTTGTTGTTTGGAAAAATAAATATTCCAAGTTTTTCACCTTTTGCCAAACAACTGTTGATTTGAGTAAAGAAAAACTTGTGGAAATCTAACAACTTCCCGGAAGTGTTTAAATGTTGGGAGAAACATGCAAATGAAAATTTGAAGAAAACTATAAATAAATGTTGAAAACCTAATTTTTTTCTTTCTTTACTTTTCAAATCGAACCACGGTTTTTTTATAATTATTTATTTAATAATAAACCTTTGGAATCAACCACAAACAATTTGAGGGATTTTTGAATCCAAAAAATCGAATAAAAATCCGTTCGTCCCAAATTAGTGATACTTTTGTAGTCTTTTAGTAAGGAAAGTTATTTTCTGTCAAAGGTTACTTATAGTTACTATTCGCTAAAGGAGGAAAACTGATAATTGAAATGCAGACTGAATTACTTTGTGAACCAAAAGGAATTCAACTGCGACGTAAAAATACAATTCTTGACATCATCTCGTTCTCATATAATTTAATTTTGACTTTGCTTTCTCCCACACATTCAAGATTAACAAAACTGTCATGAATAATTTTCATGGGACAATAGAACCTAAATAGTCCCTGTGAATTATTGTATTCAACCCCCTCCCCCATTATGTATTTGCACTCCATCTAAATTTATGTACAGCCTTGTTAAGAATATTATTTATTCGTTGGAATTTTTCGGCAAAGATAAAAATCACACGATCCCTCCCGGAATAATTTACTTTGCCTGTTCTGTAATATAGATTTTGAAGCGGTGAATTAATTTTATTTGAAAAGTTATTTTAAAGAAACAAACAAAGGATACTATCTCATCACACACAATATTAAAACCACAAGACTCTTAAGCTGCATCATTAAACGCATTTGAGAAAGATTAAAGCAGTTTTGTTTTTTTGCTATAGACCAACGTTTGCCATAAGAACGAATGTCTTAACTTTTTCTATCTTGTCGAGTGAACAGAATCTAAAATAAATGTTTAAAAACCTTTTCAAAAGATTCAGCTTGAGTTTTTGCTGAGTCTTGTTTATTCCTTAAATACATAAAATGTTCTATGAACTTAACATACAAGCAGATAGGTACAAATAAAACAGTGATTTAAAATTTTGAGAACGAGATTAACAAATAAATCTTTGCGCTGTAGAGCTCACTAGAATCTTGGGCCAACAATTGGCCTGGAGTAGACCAATAAGGCCCAAAAACTAATTCTATGAATCTATAATGCCAATGCCTTTAAGTGAAAACGAACGGGCATCAAACAAACAGACGTTTTTTTTTATTTACATTATACAAAAATTGTGGAGTTTTAATCCCTTAAAAATCGGGTGAGACACATTGGTCAAAACGTTCAGTCAATACTCTCCTCGCCTGTTTATCCTGCTTGTTGCGAGTATCTGACTGAGCACTAAATAATTTACAACAATATACATCTAAGGCTAACTTTTTTTTTTTTTTTTGTCGGTTAACTACTTTGTTAAGCGACATTATGCAGCCATAATGTTCTTGTTTGAAATCGCGTCCCTTGTAATTTCAGTCAGTAATTGAAGGGGGCATATCAGGATAAGCCAGCTGAACCAGAGAAGTTTGTATTTTTGCCTGCTCAACTAGAGAAGTTTTTTTTTGCCAAACAATTCTGTACCAAATGCAAGATATGGTCATTTCGGCATGATGATAGCTGACCAGAACTTGACTCGCTCCCCATCAATGTGCCGTTTTAAACACTCCTAAATCTTTGTGATCCCGATAGCATAGTGGCACAGTGAGCAAAACACGCCTGAATCTTTCAAATGCTTTCCACCTGGTCCGCTCCAAACGTTCCGTCATTTTACTTGCAAAATCAACGAGACGCATCGTCACTCAAACACTGTCCGAGAGCAACTGACTCAAGAATGTTCAAGGTCTGCTTCCTAAGGTCAGATACTTTTCTAAAAGAGTAGTATTTTGTCAAAGTTGTATTTTCAATTTTCCCATTAAATGTCATAGTCGTATTTTCAATTTTCCCCTTAAAACCTATGTTAAAAGTTTTCGGCTTGGGAAACTTTTGCCTTGTGGTCTATGAATGCAAAGTAATGAATTTTTCGTACGTTTTTTACTGTGCCAAAGTTTATTGTGTCAAATGTAAATTATTACCCTCTTTTATTGACTTCATCTACTCGAGTAAAACACTAGTTTGAAATTCATTCAAATGGTGTTCATTTTCTTTCCCATAGCTTGTTTTAAATTATTTCTTGGTGTCTTTCTTCTAATTGGCGGTGAAAATTTTAATGTTCACAAGAGATTCATTGTTTTCCCCTCAAAATATTTTATGATTCAAAGATCATTCGAGACGGGAATTTTACCCTCAATTAGCTGAAAGCTTCTAAGCCAAAATTCAAATCACCCAGCCAGAATTGGTTCGCGAATAGTCTTCAGCATCATAAGGGATCGAACCTACTTGGTCACCGAACAAGTTAAACTTTGTTGACATTAGTAATCTTACAGGAACTGATGTATTCAACGTGATATATACGCTTGTAAACTTGTTAATTTCAGCTTCACATAATCTTTCATTTTTCTGAAAAATTTACATGTTTTTGGTATAATTTTCAAACACTCTTTAATTTATATTTGTTCCAATCTTACAAGGGTCCACACACCACCGACTTTATCCCTTTAGTTCCTATAATTTAATTAACTGAAATGAACGCATCATTTTCTAAACGCGTGGATTGGGTGGGGGTCCACTAATAGAAGACACCGCATGCTTTTGGCTGTTTCAGAATTTAACCGGGCTTTGGGGATAAATCTAGGTATTATCAGTTAACATTGAGGAATTTTAAGGAATTTTTAATATTATTAAGTGTCAATCATAGTTGTCAGAACTACGAACATGTAACATGATCCACATCGCACAAAGTTGTCAGAACTAAGAACATATAACATGCTCCACACTCCACATAGTTGTCAGAACATATAACATGATCCATACCCCACATAGATGTCCGAACTAAGAACACACAACATGCTCCACACTCCATGTAGCTGTCAGAACATATAACATGATCCATACCCCACATAGATGTCCGAACTAAGAACACACAACATGCTCCACACTCCATATAGTTGTCAGAACATATGATCCACATTCCACACCCCCATAGTTGTCAGAACTAAGAACCTATAAAATGATTCTCACCCCACACAGATGTCCGAACTAAGAACACAAAACATGTTCCATGCTCCACATAGTTGTCAGAACATATAACATGATCCACAAGCCACATAGTTGTCAGAACTAATAACACATAACATGCTCCACACTCCACATAGTTGTCAGCACATATAACATGATCCACACCCCCATAGGATGCTGCTTTTGTTTTAATGGCATACGTTTTTACATTTCAGAAATTTTACCCTATATATTCTACCATTTATTTTGTTTCACGTTTCCTTTTCTTGAGTGTAAAATAAAACTGATACATCATCAAGGAAAATGTAATATAACATCGATTTCATCTCCACCAATGGTTTAACGCTTCTCATATTCTAAACAACTCTCTATTTGCCATCAGAACTTTCTATAAAAAGCCATCAAGAAAGGGTAACAATTTTCATTTCAGGATATAGAGTTGCGATTACTGAGAGCGAAGTACGATTATTATGAGCAGAATAGGAGATGAGGAAGAGGGAAACAAATGAAAATCTAGACAATAATGGAAGCAGTGTGGCTGTGGAGAAATGAGAATGATTTTCATCTGTTTGGAGTTATTTTAATGAGCACAAAGTGACATTTAGAACACTATAATAAACCACAAATTCGAAAAAAAAATTAACCGTGGGGTTACAAAAAATATAGCAACCCTAGTACCAAATTCATTCATTAGTGGCATCATCGTTATCGTGTCCGATGGTAGACAAATGTATGAGAATGCTGGTAACGTTTTTAATTGTCATCATAGATCTATTTTTGAAGGCCAATACTACGACACGAGATATTACCGAGTTGCTTGCAGTGTTATTTTACACCATCTGTTCAGGTTGACTCGGCCCGTGTGGATGTGACCCGCAAGTAACTTCTCGCTCAAGTATGATTTACTTTTCGTCATGGAAACTTTATCCCATAATGTATTGAAATTATGCTTTACTCTACATTTATACAAGATGTCCCATTTTAAGTGGCCACCACAATTTACGAGGGGTGTTCAAAAAGTAAGTTTCCCAAGTCTGCCGTTTTGCCCCAGCGCCATCAAGAGAGCTGGGACCAAACATAGTTTTACCGATAAGAGCGGAAATGGTCTTAGCTGCCGATTTTTTTTTNTTTTTTTTTTTTTTTTTTTTTTTTTTTTTTTTTTTTTTTTCATGAGTACCGGCTTGGAAACCATGGATCTACCTGTGAAAAACGTGTCCACTTGTGAGTTGCGTGCAGTTATTCGCTTTTTAAAAGGACTTAATGGCAACGAAATTCACATTGAATTAGTGCATATTTATGGCGACAAATGCATGAGTGTGCAGATGGTGCGTCGGTGGCGTACAGATTTTCTCGAGGGACGCGGAGAAGTTCATGATGAGCGGCGCGCAGGCAGGCCAAAAACCGCCATTACAGATGACACAGTCGCAGCAGTCGGAAAAATCATTTTGGCTGATGGGCGCTTTACAATTGACAGAATTTTAGACTCAATGCCTCTTAAAATCGATATTTGTTGTCATGCATTTGTCACCATAAATATGCACTAATTCAGTGTGAACTTCGTTGCCATTAAGCCTTTTTGCAGTTAAAAAGCGAATAACTGAACGCAAATCACAATTAGACACGTTTTTCACAGGTAACCCCATGGTTTCCGAGCCGGTACTGATGAAAAAAAAAAATCGGCAGCTAAGACCGGTTCCGCTCTTATCGGTATATCCTAAACTAACACTATGTTCGGTCCCAGCTCGCTAGATGGCGCTGGGGCAAAACGCCAGACTTGGGAAACTTACTTTTTGAACACCCCTCGTATTCGAAACTGTTGGAGTTACAAAAAAATTGTTCTGACCGAATGTTCATAAAAAAGAGGGGGACGTATTATGATGACCTTGGCTGACTTGTCAAGGTTGTCCTCCAAGGTCAGATGTAGGTCAACCTCATTTTCTTAAATGAGACGACCTGTTTTATTACATTTTCGTATTTCCCATTTAATTCTACGTGCATTTAACTATTCACTTCATGTTTACGTTAAAATTTTTTGCGTCAAATTTTGGGAATGTTTTTTGGTCTGACATACTCATGTGGAATATTGAATGAAAACTCTGGCCATTTCCTATACGATGGTTTCCTTTTCTCACTTGTTTGATCATTTTATAAAAAAATCACTCTTGCAATGCATTTCAATATGCCACACGGGTATGTCAGACCAAAAAACATTCCCAAAATTGGCGCAAAAAAGTTCAACGAAAATGTGAAGTGAATAGTCAAATGTACGTAGAATTAAATGGGGAATCCGAAAATTTAATAATTCAGGTCGTCTCGTTTAAGAAAATGAAGTTTACCTTCATCTGACCTTGAAGGACAACCTTGACAAGTCAGCCAGGGTAATCATAATACGTCCCCCTCTTTTTTATGAACATTCGGTCAGAATATTTTTTTTTGTGACTCCAACAGTTTCGGAATAAATTGAGGTGGCCAGTTAAAATGGGATATCTTGTAAGTATAGCAATCAGAAGTTTATCTAAGGTAGTGTTTTTCCTGCCTTTTCACTGCAATCGACTCATTTGCTGTCATGAGGCTGAGTTCACCCCGATCAAGCTAACGATACATGGTGTCCCAAAGCGGACTCCATCCAAGCACTAACCACGCCCGGCTGTTTTAGTGTTAATAAATTCACTCATCTGAGTGGACTAGTGTATCCATTGTTGCGACCCCAATACAAAGCTTTCCAAAATAGTTTGATTACTGATTAGTGTTTACATTTTGTGATTTGATGATGTTGATAAGCAGTTTTTTAGGTTTTCCTGTGGTTTCATTTTGTGAGCGTTCTCTTGTTGGCGAAGAAATTATAATTATATGAAATCTTTTGTAAAAACTTGCATCGAAATAATAGGAAATTGAGCTGTTGTTGAGAAAAAATACTGTCCCAGACACAAACACATTGAAACATTAATAATGATAAAGAGAAGATTATTAGCAGACTAAAGTAAACTTATAATTAACCCCCCGTCTGGGAGGATCCACCATTCCCTAGTTGATAAAACAAATTATATCTCTCTTGTCTGAATTTCCTTTTCTTGCTCTTCCGCCGACGTTGTTCATTTGGAACTGTCACTGATAACTTCTGTCTAGTCTACCTCTTCGATTTCTTCTGACACCATGTCATTATTAGCTCGATTTTCATGTCTTTTCAATTTTCTTCCTCCATTGGTCACTTAATAATCTGATATCTTCTATATGGTCTCCCCAAATGCGGATGGCGCAGTGCATCATTTGAAATTGTCCCAGATAACTCATGAATGCCAGATACGAGTAATTGCATTCCTTTGCCATGATAGTTATATTTTTTAATTTACAAGTGCACCGTAAAGTATATGAGACTCCCTTTTCTATCACTTTTACTAGGGTTTCAGGCTGAATATTTCATATCGAATATTGTCTTTGAAGGGGGTACGTGTTATCAGCAAAAACCAAATAATCCCACAATAAGAGCCTGGAAATGTCACGTCGAGTGATTGTGGAGTATACAGATGGTTAGAAGTCTTCCCTGATGGCCGACTAATGGTGACAATATATAAATTTACAATGTTCAAAATAATCGAAAATGAAGTGACGGGATGGCCCACCCTATATTTATAATATTGCTATTTTGTTTCTGCACTCCATTTTTCTTCACTCACAATTTTTATACGTTCTGTCATATTATATTAATTTGGAAACCGAATTACGTACGTACATTATTAATAAAATAGTTGAATGTGTCATTTGCTCCGATATTAATTATTTTATGTGATTTTTGGTCGTTCCATCCCACTAAACTTCTCTATTTGATAAAAAAAAAAAAAAAAAAAAAAACGCAGATTACAATTTAATTTTTCTCCAAAAAATTCTAGCATTCCAAGATAGAATTTTTTATACTCAGAGCACTGAATTCAGTGGTAGCAATGTGAAACAAGCATGATTATAAATATGAGTCATTCCTTTATTCCGATTTGAATAAATTTGATATCTAGGAAATCTAAACAGGAGAATACATTTCAAATACCAAAAATCCAAATTATTTTTGGATTGACTTTAAATAAGAAGTTGGAGTAAAATGCTTCAAAAATTCTTTCACTCGGAGAAACATTTTTTTGTGTTTTATTTTTCTGTGACAAGTTCTTCGAATTTAAATTTAAAGGAAACTTAATCTTTATTTTGAAAAGAATTAAAAGCAAAACAAAAGAAATTTCTCTTTTCTGAACTAAATATTTTCCAACAAAAGATAAACAGAGAAATAGTTTCTGCTGATGCGGAGAATAGAAATTATATGCGACAAAGTTTCTGAGTAGAATGTTGTGCTATCCAGCTCCAGCTGGCCAAACCTAGAGATGACCTAATTTTTAGCTTTTGTAAAAAATTGTACAGTGTACAAGGAGAGTTGTTTCATGGAAAGACTTTTGGTTGAAATAGAAAAAATATATGTGTTTGTTGAAAAAAATATACAAAAAAAAATGTGTTTGTTTTTTGATTGACGTGTTATACAGTTTGTACAAAAAAAGTGCGTTCCTAGAAGCCATTAGGTTCTATGGTTCAAATGAAGATGTATTGATTACGCCACTGCGGTTCTTGTCTATTATACTATTTTGAATCATTACATTCACTGCCTCTCTTCCTTTGTTAGACACCTATTTCCCTTCCTAAACTTTCCACCATCCGTGAGTTCCTCGACAAAATGCCTTTGCATTAACTTCCCTGAGTTTTCTAATGATAAAAATCAGACTTTTTTAAATTTTTATGGACTGCGGTAAAGTATATTGATAACTAATAACTTTGATGCATGAGATCCCCTCCACCGATCTTTGAACCCGATGTATTTGGATACTCGAATATTCGCAAAGTTAAATTCTCATCCAAAGGGGATCGGAAAAAGATCACGAAAATAACATAATGGCATCGTTTGTACAGTTTTTCCAGAGAATATAATTCCTCTCACTTGATAAAACAAGCAAATAAAACAGTATTTTTTTTTTTTTTTTTTTNTTTTTTTTTTTTTTTTTTTTTTTTTTTTTTTTTTTTTTTTTTTTTTTTGTAAAAAATATGTTCAAGTTAAAATTAGGATTAGTCGCAATTGATATTAGCAGAAGCCAAAAATACAATGTGTAAGAGAACACAGATAAATGATTCACCCAGTACACCAAGTCATGAAAAATGATATGGAGGTTTGATGAAGAAGCAGAAGATGAACTCCAGAGGGATGTATGTGAACAATAATAGAAGAGGTGTAAGGAAAAATAGAAGACACTTTATTGCAATGAATATAAGCACTTCGGGAAAACACTTGAGTGGCAATCAAAGGAATAATACCTAAGTAATCTCTCTTGGGAAATTTGAGGCGTTCAAATGAAAATGAACGACAAAATAAACTCGAAATTGTGTGTCAATTATTCTTACAATTTAGGACGACAAATATCTGAGACAAACGAATGAAAGAGTTCTACCTACATTTCAGATATCCTGCGGATATTTTGAATTCTACAATACGATGGAAAAAATTACTGCTGCAAGAGTCGTACAAACGAGAACTCGTAGCAAACAAGAGTATCATTTTTGAAATAGGTAAAGAACATTAGGAAAGTAAAGTTTAACAATTTGTCGTGGTCGATTCTATAAAAGGATCATTATTGGAAATAATGAATCAAAAACACAAATAAACTTTGAAATTAGAACATATAATTACTGCGTGCATACAGTATGTCCACAAGTCCTTACTGATTGCTCAAAACTTTAGAAATGGGAGCGATAGTTTTTAGTCTTGTGATTGTTTCTGAGGATATTAAAAAATGTGAATTTCTGGAGAAATTTTAAAGAATCAGCGCAGCAATTTGGAAACGTAGAATTCAATGCAGCGCGAAATTAGAATGGAAGGAGTTTTGTCCAGACTTACGAAAATAATAAAAAATCCAATATTCACTTCCATTATGTGAATATTGGAAGAAGGGAGATTTTTGTTAAACAAAATTAAATTACTAAAATATTCCAATAAAAGAAGCTAAGCTAAAATAATTTTTGATCTGCGATACCTATGAAAGTGATTAACACACAGAGTGACAAATCTACAACGTGTTAGAGTGTTCACATTTCGACCACATAGCTCCGCTACTGATGATGATAGCACAATTGACCTAGATGGTTCTGTAATATTAATTTGACCTGTAAATTAATATTATGATATGAATAATATACCTTCTTTTTTAAATGTCTCGAGAAATTGACCTTATTTCCACAAAAAGTCACTTCCTAGGTTTGAACGTAGTTTGAACATCACCGGCCATGAATAATTTAGTATCTTTAGAAACGATCAAACCTATAATATCTCCCGTTCAAAAGTTTTCAACAATCAGTAAAGAATTCTGGGACACATAAATTGAACCAAAAATAAATGTATTAGGCCATTTTAATTAACCTCTTTGAAACCTCAATATACTCGTATTGACCTGATGTGTTCATTTGCAATCACATAATGCGCAGAAATTACATTATCGTGTCATAAATTAATTACTATGATGCTCTTGTTATTAGAAAATACAGGGAATACAATTCTGCCGATATTACAAGTAAAATTTCTCATTTTCAAAATGATATGTATTTATAAGCAAGATTTTTACTAGTATTACATTTCTCGTCAATTGGATTTTTTCAATTACTTTTATTTGATAAATTCGAAATTTTAACAAAAAATAATAATAATAACTAATTTCATTAATATATCAACGGATGTAAAACTAGCGGATGAAGTTACCCCTTATAGTGAAAGATGTTTGATAATTTTTATTCAGGAGGAGCAGAAGGCAATTTCCAAAGAAAATGAGTAAAATATTGCAATAAAACTGAATTAATTTTCATAACCATCACGTCATTGTCGGCATTCGTAAAATTTCAGAGAGCAACACTTTTCCTGTATATGACGATCTTATCACGCCACTGTTGATCAGGGAATTCAAAATGATGTTTACAATTAAATTGAAAATTACTGAGAAGTATCTCCTCAAACTGATGGGATAATTTAAACTTATTCTAATTTTATAATGTCTTATTTCCGCGAAAGTTATCGTCAAGAATTGTTGAGATAATTATCATTATTGTATTGTTATTTAAATTCAAACAAGAAGCCAAGAGTTCTCGAAGTAATTAAAGGAGTAAATTTTTCAGTAGGTAATTAATTCACTGTATGAAAAGGCCTCGTATATCCAATGCCAAAAAAAGAGGTGTACCGTTCAATACCAAGAGCTAATCAAAATACATCTCCGTGGCCAAGTTGTTAGGACCATTAACTCTTGGTCCAAAGGTTGTGGGTGCGAATTCATTTCCAGATAGACTGTTTTAGTAGATGGTGTTTAAGATCTAACAGATTATCACAAAACTCTTAATTATTTAATATTTTTTGTATTGTTAATACAGGATACGTTAATTAGAGTCAGTGAGTATATCAACTGGGCGTTTAAATTTATAAGTATAGATTTAGTCCAAGAAAAATGTTATTATTTATGTATAATGTATATGAAGGACTGACTTTACTGTACGACAAGACCACATATCCAAAATATTGCCACGAGGTCACGTACCTTGCTGAAGCTATCCATTATGATGAACATGATAAGTATGTACTATATACATGGTACCAAACATAAGTATCATCATTCAGGCTCAGGTTAGATTCTCCGGAGTGACAAACATTGTGTTATGTCATTATTTATAATTTAAGCAGAGACCAAAAATGTATTCCTTCACATAGAATCAAAGAGTTACTTTTTTTTTGTCATAATCATGCAAAATGTCAAGAGCTTTAAAGATGAAGATCTGGGAGGAGACAGACACATCTCAAAAATCAACATTGCTGTAGCCGGATTTACATAAGTTAAGTTTCTTCTTTCAACGTTATTCGACGTTCGAGATCTGATCCAAGCATGACAATAATATTGGTAAGGAATCCCCCATTCCTTTATCATTAAAATTCGGAAACACTCTTTTAATTGATCTCGGATACACGCACATTTGGATCTATTATTTTCAATAATAAATCGAAATATTCTAAATGGAATATTTTAAATTGGATTTAAGACAAACTCGCTAGTAAGATTGAGACTAGTGGTTTAGTCACGTTTAGGAACGAAAGATATTAGAAAAGGGAACAGACAAATGGAGAATAGAGATTGCAAACAAGAAAAGAACTATCTAAAATATGATAATAGCATTAGTTGTAAGTAGGGACGGGATTTTCGACTCACTTACATGAGTCGATCGACTCCTCAATATGAGTCGACTCTCGATATCGACTCTTTTCGAGTGCTAATTTTAAAAACAACTTATTTGATCAGAAAGACATAATGAAACCATTGACAGAAGTGGTATCTACCAAATAAACGTCCCCAACTTCGGTGAATACATTAAAAAGATATCGCAATTAATCGTTATCAGAAAAAAACATAATTTTCGTTCAGTAAACAACAAATAATCGGAAAAATTTAATTTGCTGATTTTATGATTACCAATAATAATAATATACCTGTATNAAAAAAAAAAAAAAAAAAAAAAAAAAAAAAAAAAAAAAAAAAAAAAAAAAAAAAAAAAAAAAAAAGGTACTCGTAAGTTGACTCATTTCAAAAATATGAGTCGACTCATGAGTGAGTCGAGTCACGAGTCGACTCATGACTCGACTCGTGAATGACTAACCCATCCCTAGTTGTAAGAAGATGTTGAAAAGAAAGGGTTGGAAATGTATGAAACAACATTGAATTGAGTGCGACAGAGGAACAAAACAAGCAAAAAATGTTAACAATGTTTAAACAACATTGAATTGAATGCGTCAGAGGAACAAAACATGGTAAAACGTTAACAATGTTTGAAACAACATTGAATTGAGAGCGACAGAGGAACAAAACAAAGTAAAACGTTAACAATGTTTGAAACAACATTGAATTGAGAGTGGCAGAGGAACAAAACAAAGTAAAACGTTAACAATGTTTAAACAACATTGAATTGAGTGTGGCAGAGGAACAAAACAAGGTAAAACGTTAACAATGTTTGAAACAACATTGAATTGAAAGTGGCAGAGGAACAAAACAAAGTAAAACGTTAACAATGTTTAAACAACATTGAATCGAGTGCGGCAAAGGAACAAAACATTGTAAAACATTACCAATGTTTGAAACAACATTGAATTGAGTGTGGCAGAGGAACAAAACATGGTAAAACGTTAACTATGTTTAAACAACATTGAATTGAGTGCGGCAGAGGAACAAAACAAGGTAAAACGTTAACAATGTTTGAAACAACATTGAATTGAGAGCGGCAGAGGAACAAAACCAGGTAAAACGTTAACAATGTTAAAACAACATTGAATTGAGTGTGGCAGAGGAACAAAACATGGTAAAACGTTAACTATGTTTAAACAACATTGAATTGAGTGCGGCAGAGGAACAAAACAAGGTAAAACGTTAACAATGTTTGAAACAACATTGAATTGAGAGCGGCAGAGGAACAAAACATGGTAAAACGTTAACAATGTTTGAAACAACATTGAATTGAAAGTGGCAGAGGAACAAAACAAAGTAAAACGTTAACTATGTTTAAACAACATTGAATTGAGTGCGGCAGAGGAACAAAACAAGGTAAAACGTTAACAATGTTTGAAACAACATTGAATTGAGAGTGGCAGAGGAACAAAACCAGGTAAAACGTTAACAATGTTAAAACAATATTGAATTGAGTGTGGCAGAGGAACAAAACAAAGTAAAACGTTAACAATGTTTAAACAACATTGAATTGAGTGCGGCAGAGGAACAAAACCAGGTAAAACGTTAAAAATATTTGAAAGAACTTGACGCGAGATGCTTTAATGAACTTGAAAAAAGATTAAGAATAATAAAGGTTGAATGGAGGTACCCCAGAGGTTAGAAAAATTAAAACTCTTTGAGGCCCATGGTGAGGAGGGGGGTAAAGTAATAATGTAAGGTTGGCTCAAATTTTTACGGTTATGCCTTGCCAAAGATTAGGAGAATAACGTCAGCCTAGAGACAAACTCATGACGAAAAACATAAGAATGTTTACCTTTTTTAGAGCCCAATTTGCTAAAAGGTGAAAAGAGTAAGTAACAACGAAACCCCAATTTTGATTTTAGTGGCAGATCTCATATAGGCTTCGTTCACGATAACTGTTCCTCTGTCTGTGACAGCACTATATCCTAGAAGGTTACAATTAATATTTTCACGGGTTATGTACAGCACAGGATTACAAGAATGAACAAACAACAAATATTGTTGTACAACAAATATTCAATAAGAAACTCTTCATGTATGACGAATGCACAAACATAGGCGAATATTGGTAAGACTTTGAGTGGTGTATAGAATGTAGATGATTATGAAAATATAATTTACCAAAAAGGATAAAAATGTCCTTTGTCCAAAACTCTCAATTTCGAAAAGTTGATGTAAAAACTGTGTTATGTAAATGTGTTTATTTGTGTTAGCGCATCGTAATTAATTGTCACAAAACCAGGATTTGTGGGAATCACACGATTACAAGTGCCACTAAACTATCACTGCACTACATAATTCTTAGCCCTTATAATGCAGCCATGAGGTGAGTGCATAATTTTGAAAATAACGTTTTTTAATCAGTTTAGGTATTCCAGTAGTCTTGAAGAAGATTTCATTTTAATTCAAGGTGCGTGTAGAACTCATCTGGTCCAGGAGACCAGTACAATGTATAGCTCCAGAGTTTTAGGAAAATAATAAAAATCTTTCAAGACGTCTGAAATAGGTCGAACAACAAACTGAATAAGAGCTTAAAGTTAAATTGCGAACTTGTATTTCTGCATTTAAACATACTGTACACCGAATGACGGAATAAAATTATTAATTCTTAAAATTAAATTTTCACAAATTTCGCACATACAAACGGTTAAAACGCCTAAGTATATTGACGAAGAAATCAAATTATTTATAATCAAATTTAAAATAATTTAACTGTAAATTAAAAATAACTAGTTAAAAATAGAGCTATTAAAAAATATATTATTAATAACAAATTTATTTATTTTATTTATTGTAAAAGAAATTCGCAAAGACTCGAGAACTCAACGAAAACACTTCGTAAACTATTTCTCTTATCACTAATGATAGTAGTATAATTGTAAACAAATTTAAACCACAAGGTAGTGGTAGAGATCGCGATAACACCACGCGGCAATTCATACCCCGCAAGGCGCAAGCACTATCAGTAAAATTTTAGAACTGATAACGAAATGTTTAAAATTCTGCACACCATCACCTCGAACTCTCTGCATTATCAGAGAAACTAAAAGTTTCGTAAAAACATTTGTAGAGTGCAGCACCATATTATCAGTAGATAAGTAAGGACACTAAAATGATGGTTGACATCCAGGGGGTAATTAAGGGTTGGATTTAATTTTTTGGCGAGGCATGACCGCATAAACGTGAAACTTATTTGTACTGTTCCTCTAACCACGTAGATTAAAATTAGGAGGACGATCAAGGCCTCAAACTTTACAAGGGATAACAAATTTGAACGTAGATGATAGGTTTGTGGAGGACCCCCACCCACGTACACGGTTACATCAAAAGTATGATTTTTCCGCAATAATCTCTTCCTTAAACTCGACTATTCTCTCCCTCATTCCCATTCATTTTCTTTCTTTTGCTTCTTTCATATTTTTTTAATCACGGCCTGATCGCCCCAACTTTGGACCTCCCCCCAACGGGAACTTCCCAGTGGGCCAGTCCAACAGTGTGTGGTTACCAGAATATCTGTACGGCTACATATATCTATTTTGACTGTGTTGTCACGAGTTAATAATAAAAATTTTATTCTTAAGACAGCCTGATAATTATTAAACAAGCAATGTGTATAACTAATAAAGTAAAAAGAATCGAAGTAGGGTGATTGGATATCATCTGCGGTGTCTCTATATCCGAGTGCTCATATTCGCGGGTTCGAATTCCGGTTCAGTAAAAAAAAATCTCTGATCGCTATTGAGGATTAACTCTGTCTCCTGAGGAAACTAGCTATAGTTATGGCGACAAATGGTAGCATGAAAATTGGTGAATTGAGATTTTAACCCAGTGAAACATAGGCGGACTGGGTACCAAAATTTATACACTCGTATACGAGTGGGGGTCTGTATTTGACGGGTTCGACAAAAGTACTTTATCACCAATATATGTGTTCCTGGGCTCTAATTTTTCACCATTACGAGAACACAAGCCACAATATTAAGCTCCACGAAAAATAGAAATTTTCAACCCCAAATACTGACCCAAACAAAATGTCGAATTAATGTATAGGAAGATTACTCTTTCCTTCTTCAAAGTGACATTTATGTGCACATAAAGTGGTACAAATTCCTTCCGTACGTGCTTCAGTCGAAATGTCCCCCATATTCCAGACTTCGACCTTTATGGGGATTTTTTCTCCTTTTACTCAAGTAAAAGGCTATGTGGTCGACTGCTAATCTCATAAGAATATTTAGAGCAAAGATACGAGTACGAGGTATGGCCTCATGAAGGAGACCTGCAAAATGCTGAGCCGACGAGTATAGTAGTATATCTTTCAACTAGTGATTAATAATTTTGAGCTTCTAACTATATTCAATTTTATTTGTATTGCTTCATTATTATTCAACGATGAACCTTATGAATCATCACCAAAAAAACTACCGCCCCTCAAAATTTGATCCAAAAATGTAATTAAAAATCCGTTTTTCCACCGTGATGGGCACTTTTGCCACTTAGCGTTGACCGATTTGAATGAAATATGGTATATAGGTCTGGGCTCTAAATTGTGCCCCGGAACTTTTGGGTGAAACCGAATATACCTTTGGCGGTTTTTGCCGCTTTTTAGTGGTTTTCAGAGACAGAGACGTGGCATGTATATTTCCTTCCCTTTTTTTGGGGGGGGGGGGNTTTTTTTTGGGGGGGGGGGGGTAGTATTAACAAAATTATTCAGTTGATTCTATGAACGTAATTAATGTCCACGCTAAGTTTCATCAAAAGCAAAGAAGGTGTTCGAGAGTTGGTACAAAAAGGCGAACAGATGTGAACAAAAGAAAAAGCGTGGTGTTAAAACTAGACCTCATTTCGTACGGTTAACAAACAAGTTCGGCTGACATTCCAAGTTTTCAGTTCCTCATACTTTACTTTTCTGTAATTTAGTCGAAGTTAGCAATAACAACAACAGCAAAAATACCCCTAAAAAAGATACCCCTAAATTTGATACGCGTTGTTACATTTCAAGGTATCCGAACGTAGAATCGAAAAATCAAATGAAAAAAGAATCCGTACGTCC
The DNA here is from genome assembly GCA_012654025.1 of Pachypsylla venusta. Classification (NCBI taxonomy): domain Eukaryota; kingdom Metazoa; phylum Arthropoda; class Insecta; order Hemiptera; family Aphalaridae; genus Pachypsylla; species Pachypsylla venusta. The sequence goes on from CM022874.1 coordinate 33,237,188, forward strand.
GCCGAAACTGCCGACTTACCGTCGTTGATTGCTGTAATTTGGCTGCTTGGTTCTTTCTAGATCTGACTGTCTGCTGAACCTTTTCGCGTGACCCTAACTCACATATAGAAGGTTCCGTACTAAAAAACAGAAGTAAACCCCGAATACCGGGCAAATAGAAGTCCTTGCAACCCTTAGAGAACATAGATAAACATGTAATATATCATTAGGAACAAAACTCCAAATATTCAATAAGTAAAAAATATTCACACCATTTTTTTAAAGAAAAAACATTGATCTCTCTTTTATATTTTTTCCCCCCTGACCCCTGTCCGTCTGTTACACATTGTACATTAACATTTCGTGTTTCAAACTCGAAGAGACAAATCCAATTTGAATTAATTTTTTATTAAAATAAAAAACACTTTTTGGTGGAGCGAGTTCAGTAATAGATTACTTGTGTCACCTATAATGTACGAACATGTGTTAGAAACAATACAGACATATGTAATTCCCGGCTTGTTAAGAAATGGTTGGTTCGTTTAATATCACTACCAAAATTATGCAATCAACTCTTGCTAATGTTCAAATTTAACAACCCATCACATGTGCCCTTGATTTTCATGGAAGAGCACGCGAATTTCAATCAATTTTTTCTTATATTGAATTGAAAATTTTTATACTGAATAAAAATTAAATTAGCCAGCGTCTACGACACGTTGAATACACCAGTTCCCGTTAGATGACTGAAGTTAAGCAACGGGGATTTAAAGATTCTAAAAGTGAGTCTCTCAAAATCCATTGCAGATACAAAGAGATGTGACCTGAATGTGTCAGAGAGAGAGAGAGAGAGACGGAGATATAGAACAAAATAAATTACAAAGACTAGAATTACGGGTTACGAGCAGTTACAAAAATAAAAAATGATAAAAAATGTTTTCGACAAAAAAACTGTGTGAGGTCTACTGTTCCACAATACATGCATATAAATTGTTATATGTAGGTACATGGTACATAATATGTATGCACCTACCTACTTCTAAAAGTATGTTTGTAGTAATGTTAAGAATGTTACCTGATGTGAGTTAACATGTTTTTCTACTCGAGAGGGAGTTGAGGTGACATCTGTACAACTTGGTGGTGGAAGAATTAATTCTCCTTCTACAATTTCTTTGAGCTGTGGAGGGGATGGGGGCGGAGGAAGATCATCATCAGTTTGAAATCTATTATTTGTTTTCTGAAACAAGAACAAAGGTGGAAAGACTTGATTGAGACAATCATGGAACCTAATTGAAATAGTGTAAACCTTTTCAAAACAAGAGTCTTTGTTTGCTTCTTATCTCCAGGCTTTATTTTTAACACAATGGAATTTATAAGTTTACAATGGAGAATCATTCATGAAGTTACATCACATATGAACAAAACATGGCGCTGTGGAATTATTTCTGTAAATTATGGCACTTTTATGGCATTTTAAGAAGTGGAAATTCAAAATCCATGTTCAGAAATTGACGTGCTGCTACAGATCTCTCCCAATCTGCAGATTATGTTGAGGATAGCATATAGCTTATCTTGATTTATTAATCCGATTGACCGAAACTTGGTATCGGATATTTTCTTATCTGATTCACACCCGATGTATTTCTTTCTACGTTGATTACACCAATACTCGTCCGAACATTTAAGATATGGCTTCGCTATGTATTATCATAGGGCGTGGGTTGAAAACCGACCAACTCATGTAATTTTATCAGATACAGATTGCACCCAAAAACTGCTGGTGTTTCGGGCAATAGGTCCATTATTAATTTTGTAAACTTGACCTATTTCGTTATTTTGATTTGTTTTCGGCAAAATACTTGTCTATTTTACACTCCATTTTGGTCTCTCTTCCCGTCCCCGTGCTAACTCCCTCGTGTGATTACACAGGAACAAGTGATGTGACTTATTAACATGACAAAAACATGTACTCATGTTTATGGAGCAGAAAATATGATCCTCACTATGAAACAAATGATGCGCGCTCTATTGGGATCAAGAGATGTGCTTCCAAGGGGAGAAATAATAAAGCGTCAAAAACATAATTAATTTTGACAAGGATGGTTGAAATTTATTATGAAAAAAAAATCTGCCAAAAATCTTTTCACTTTCTCTTTCACTCTGCTCTCTCGCCTATTCTCACTCGCTCTGTCCTGGGTGGTTTCCCTTTCTTTCATTTTGCTCGTCAGTAGAAGACACATCGATGACATCGAATGACGTGTCGGATGAAAATAATGGGATCATAATATTTGAAATCTTATTATATATATCTTCGTAAATATCACGTAAACAGACATATCGGATGACGTGTCGGATGAAAATCATGGGATCATAATATTTGAAATCTTATGATATATATCTTCGTGAATATCACGTAAACACGACCTTTTTAGACAATGATGAAACTAAGTATAGACATTTTGGGTACAATTGGGCCACAAGAAGACACATAGCGGCCCATTATTTGAGTGAGATCTACAGTTCAGAGAAGTGTATAGTAATATTTATAGGGAAATTAATAAAAAATTATAGACCACCGAAGAAAAATCACATGAACGAACTCGCTGTTCCTTAAACGTTATAAAATAACATTGAAAAAAAAAAAAATACCCTTCTTGCAAATGAAAAACATAATCCATCCGCCATCCTCAACCTGAGGAAACGTTAAACAGTTCCTTATCAAGTTGAAAAAGTAGACATGTGCGCACACTGCTATTAGACACGATTTGTCAAACTATCAAAAAGTTCATTCTGGTCAAACTGTGGGGAGGATCAGAGAATAGAAAAGTAGAAAAAACAGGAAATAATACACTTTTTTTCCTTCAAACTATGTTTCATTATACCTAAACTGAGAACTGCGACAAGCAGGTCCTTCCTTACAATTGGCAAATCGAAAAAGGTTCAGTATAAAAAGAAAGGAAAAATAAAGAGAGTCCTTTTTTATTCGTATTACTTAATTTAATGACAAAGTTTTACATTACTTCATGTTGAGAATGATACAAAATTATAGCCATTCTCAAGTCCGCCAGTAAACTTTTGGCTACAACTTTTTAGTAAATTTTGGCTAGACTCCATTTTTATAATCTTCCCAGTTTTATTATTCATTTTTCACTCGCTTAGGCTGCTATTTTTTTTAGTGCAAATATTTTTTTTTATTTTTGAAAAGGGAGAAAGACCAATGATGCATTTATAATGGTCTGTAAAATGTACATTTCAAAGCTCATACAATGTCAAGTGGGCTTCTTTACAAGAACAAGGTCTGAAAATAATTAGTATCAAGAGCGCGTAATTTCAATTCTAGAACTTGAATGTTGAAAAAGGGGAACAGTAGAAAATCACATTGTTTTAAGAAAGTGAGATTTCGAGATGACATCAGCACCACTCATTCTTATAACGATTCCTCATATCAATCAGATAACGAGGAAGATGTTGAATCAAGTTACCAAGAACAAATGTTTGGTTCATTCATAAGTACAGATGAGAAGAGTTCAACTCAGTCTGAAAGAGAGCAAGGCCAGAAGGTAGGTCTGACGCCCACTTACATCAAACTAAAATCAAAATTAAAAAAAGTGAGATGTGAAATAAAGCAAAATATGTGCGTATGCAGATTGAAATTGACACTCTTCATCATAGCCCTGTGCTCGAACAAAATGAATCTCATGAAACCATTTCCAATTTTTTTAATGAAAAATTACAAACCAGATGTTGCGACAGTTAAGACGATCGTTAAAAATATTCCTCCTTTAGAAGAAATTCTGATCAATTCATCCTATGATGTTTGTACCAACGCGTTAATAATCAATTTCTTGTATTGGCTATTGTTGGAATGTACTACGCCAGCCATGAGTCGAGTATCTGTGGAATCATTGCTACCAGTTCTTCAAAAAATTAACCCCGTCACTAAAATCCTGAAACCCGATGTTGTCATAAAACTACAATATGCATCAGATAGAACTGTGAACAAAAAAAGAATGGTCTACTTTGCCATTACTACTGACAAACTGTACCGCCTTCTATACCAAGGTGTAGAGAGTTTATTCGACAAAAATCAAACTATGATTCTAGCATCAAACAACGCCTTAGTGAACTTGAAATTAGTAGAGGGATCAGAGAGTTCTCAAGTACTTTGCTCAGATGTTGATTACGTAACAATACTGATCGCTGAGATCGACAGAGACGATTCTACAGAAGTCTACTACGGTCGATTGAACCCCCAAGATAAGACGTATTTGATAACGAATCCCAAAGTTATAAAGATCAAGTATATGCTTTTATACAGAGCAGGAAAATTTGCAATGTACAAGAAATTCATTAGAGCGGAGAAGAAAAAATTGCAACGTGAAATGAACCAAGTAGAAGCAAAGGAGCTGCAGAAATTTCTTATTTGCTATGCAGTATTTGTAATTTTCGCACTTCTTATACTAGAATTTACAGAATCAAATTAAAAGCAATGTATGTACGAGCATAAGGAACGTTTTTTTAAAGATACATAAACTAAAAATGGAAATTTCTAGCCTTGCACCCCAATAACCACTTGAGTACTAACTTTAAAAACATACTAAACAGATAAATGACAGTATGAAAAAATGAATATTTGATAGTATTTGGGATTCTTGTGAAAAGGGTTCCCAATGACGTTTTTTTAAAAAGTTCGTTTTAGGAGGAACATAATGGAACGTACAACCTACGAGTACGTTGTTTTACTTGGCATTGGAAAACTTGAGTTTTTCTTGATAAATACTAGAACTATGTAGAAACTATAAAAGAGCAATCATAAAACAAAAATGTCGGGCAGAATGAGAAAAAATAGAATTGTTGGGTTCCCAATCAAAGTCAAAATCGTTTTCTGGCGGTTATGGGGATAGTTTTTATAGTTTTTGCTACCTCTTTCACATCATTTATTTCATTACATCATCTGTCAAAAGATTCCATATCTACAGCTCCACTTCTGTTTCAAACTTCTATTCAGAAGTTTGAAACTGATGCAGTTCCTCACTTGAAAAACATATTGATGAAGTATTTGTAATATTTGTTGATGATGTTATGGTTTGAAAAAAATATTCTTTTGCCAACAAGAGACTAATTTTAAATTAATAAATATGTATGTTAAAAAAACTCATTTTATTTTAGCCCATTTCAAATAAAATGTATTTAATTTTCACATAGTAAGAAATTTTACTGGAGGCCAACTTATAATTGAAGAGGATTCATTGGTCAGGTAACATTTTATTGTCAAATTCTCGCGTGTCCTTTTCGCTCATTGGATCTTTCTTTCCTTCTCTGTACTCTTACCTTGTCCGACTATAATTAAGAGTATCGACTTCCGCTTCATTTACATATACAGGGGTAGAACATGTAATTTTTGGTTTTTGTATCGATCCGGTGAGGTGATAGCTCCGCCAAAGATGTGAATAATTCAATACATAACAATTTCTCGGTTGAATTTTTTTCGGACAAATTTCAGTTTAAAAAAAAAATGAGTTTTCGGTCGGAACGATCCAAAAACGACGTTAGAGCGCAAGTTTCGAAAAAAAAATGTGATAATAGTGTTTACGAAAATGTTGCACTTGTTTCGCTTGTTTTCTAACTGAAATCAAGAAAATTAGTTTGTGCGATAAGGTTGAAATTAAATTAAAAAAAATAGCCAAGAAAGGAAAACGGTATATACCCATCAGAGTATTTTGTGTTTGAAATGACGTGTTGTCACTACCATGTGATAACGTTATTCTGATTCATCCTGTATAAATAAATTTATTAAAAAAATACAGACGCGAATGCCCTTTTTTAACACAACGATAGATAATGTATGCGGATAAATAATCTGCGAGAATAGCAATAAATAACATCCTAATTTTATGGTATCCTTCATAACTGCGATTTTTATCTTTTAATACGGCTTATTTTGAACTTTTCAATATAATAGAGTAATGCTGGACGGTATAAAAAAGTTCCTATTAGGCGCTGCTTTTGTTTTGACAAAACTGCACAATGTCATTCCAAATTCATTTCTAACCAACGTATTTCATTTTCAATTCTGCTTTAGTTATCAAAAAAAATTTGACTAATGGGGGAAAGTACTGATGAAATAATGTCTCGTAATTTTAAATAATGAGATGTTTGGTGTGTTGCCAAAGCCACTGTTTACACTAAACATGGCGTTTCTCTGTATACAAATAGTTTAATTGTTCACATCATTCATGCACCCACACAGATTCGATTCTCTGTCAATTGATATGTTCCACAGCACATGCAGTTTAGCTATTAATCAAGCTTTGTATTATGCATATTCGCCGCAAAACAATGAGTCATGCAACAAGTGCATCACAAACTGGAACGCATTCTAAAAATTCAATTTAAAATAAGAAATATGATCAACGTCAACATAGTGAATAGGAGAGCCCTTCGAATTATGAGCATACGTTATTGATTCGCTGTGTTAATTTGGGTGGCATCTGCACATGGGGTTGAGAAAATGGTCAACTTCTGATCATTTGCTTTGGTGAAAGCATTTTCTCAGTTTTCATGCATACCATGCATTGTAAAACTATTGCCGGAGTTCCAGATGTGTGTTCTTTTCTCTTTTGTTGGCTTAGCGCCTTTCTAATATCTATGGTAATTTGAGACAGGGGTTTACCCTCTATTCGCTGGAAACTTAAGACCAGGTAACCAAAATGGCACTCAGTCCAGTAGATTCCCGAAATAGGCAGCATCACGGGGGGTTTGAACTGACGTGATTACTCACCAAGTAAAACCACACTATACGTTTCCTAACTTCTGGTGTTTTCAACGTGCCATTGTGTTTCCTACCTACGTGATATTGAATTTTCAATTGTTCTCCTCATTTCCTGGGGAGAATCTTCAAATAACAATCTTCCAATTAAGTATATAAGAAAATATCACTTAACTTAGTAACCTGAAAAAAACACCTTAAAATAATAAGCAACTGCATTATATCTTAAGTTGGATAGAGTTTAAACTTTCTCTTAAAGAACGCATCAATAGAGTTAGAAGAGCCGTATTATTTAGAATATACTTCACATTACCTATCGAGGTAACAATTACTAATAATAATAAAAATTTCTTGGCTTTTAATTCAAATGGATTTTTATTTAAATTGATATGCTATCGGATTTACAAGGATCCCTCTTTTTAAAAGACGGAATCCTGGGAAACATTTTTTCAGTGTACCTATTTGTATTATAAATACAAGATTTTTTTGGAAATTTTATTTAAAAACGAGATAATATGAATCACGCATGAGACTCTAAACCTCAATTTATCCTTAGGTTAGAAAGATATCAAAATATTCGTAAATGAAATTGAAAGAGAACAACGAATCACCTTATAAAAGAATACTTCCCAGTATTAGTATGTCTTGAACGTTCGTTGATCACGAACAACATGATTGCATTTTCTTTGGTATCAAAATATTCGTAGCATTTACTATTCTGTATTACATGAGGAGTCACTTATTGAAGAATAAATCCATCGAACATTAAAAGCAAAGCCAAGTCATTGTATTAATTCTTGTCCGTCATATTATGTCCGTCTTCACTGAAAAAAAATCTTTATAATATTCAGCAATTGCATTTTATAGTACCTAATTCGGATCGCCCTTAAATTTATTTCAAAATAACGATAAATGAGTTTTACTGTTTAGAATACACTTCATATTATTTTATTTTAATTCAAATAGGCTTGCATTTAAATGGATATGCTTTCAATTTTAAAGAGTATTATTAATTTAAAATAAGGGGAAGGGGTCCTTGGAGCCACAGTGCACTCTCTTCAGTTGTTGATAAGAGTTACAACAACCTTGGACAAAGGAGCTGTATTATTACACAAGAAAAACACATCAATATCAATTTGAAAAAGGAAAGGAATATGGAATTCATCTTGAACAACATGGAAGGGGAAATAATGAGAAAAGGGCAAGAAACAGGACAAGGTAAGCATTCTTTCCAATATCTGTAAAGTGATCGTTGGAACCCGTCAGCCATTTCAAAAATAAATCTTAGATCTTAGATTCAACAATTGCAAAGAGAAAAAAAGGTATGTTGAAATTATCACCAAGATAGACCAAGGAAATATCTGTCCAATGGGGGCTTGCAACGCACTCGATACTGAACACAGTTTTATACTTAGTAGTTCTTTAAACTGTAGATGGCCTTATTTGACACAAAGTGGCAAAAAATTGTTAGGCTAATTCTATGAATATAATAAATGTCTATACTAAATTTCATATGCCTATACCAGATAGGCAAATATAAATATGCACAAACATAAGCTGGGAAAGCTTTTGGATTCATAATTTAATTATTGAAGTTATTCTTGTGTTCTAATCAAATTGCCCTTCTGCAATAAACATACAGGGACTTTGAAAAGTCTTAGACCGGCATATGGATAAGTCTTTGAACGGAAAAGTGCAGCTTTTTTAAAAATAATAAATGGTACGGAAAACGGTACTAAACTTTGTATTCCTTTATTCTCAGAATTTGGCAGCCTCCGGCTGTCGCTGGTATTTTACCCCTATTTTGAATAATTTATTGAAATGCACTTGCGTTTCAGTCTTCTTTTTGCCAGTCACAAGATATTTAACCAGTCCTGCAGTTTTTATAGACCCCGTATTATCCGTAACTACCTCTACATGATTAACTATATGAATAGGATTAAAAATAAATTAGGTAACACGTGACCGAATTTTTAAAAGATTCGCCTATCAAGGATTCCGTCCAATCACATTTTATTTTAATCTGTTGAAACTAAGGGCACAGCAAACTATACTACTCGTAATAATGTCAAACTAAACAATTTGCGAAAAATATAGTAAAATGTCTCCTTAAAATGACCCTGACAGTCAACCCTAAAATATTAATCAGAACATTTTTTTTACTTTACCTATCTATCCAAATATGAAGTACCTATAGGAAAATAAAGTATTATATTGGTGATGTCATAATTTTTACTTTTCTGGACAAATTATGACGACTGACGACTACATTCCAAAAAATGAGTCTAGTCGACAAATTTTAGGTCTCATGGCTACCTTAATCTCGGGGCCCCAAACCTCAAATTCGGGTCACTTTTGTAAACCAGGTAATATCATTCCAATATTATGAGATTTGAAATAGACACAAATCAATTCCAATCACAGAGCTACGATAACAGCCGAAGGCTGCAAAATCTAATTCAAATATCCTTTTGCATTAAAGAACTGCGATGACACCCGAAGGCTGCCAAATGTAATTCAAATGTTGCTTTCACTAAAGAGCTGCGACAACAACAGACGCGACGGCTGCCCAATGTAATTTAAAAGTTTTTTCCACTAAAGAGTTGCTAGAACAACCAAAGGCTACCAAATCTAATTCAAATATTTCTTGCCGATGATTTAGTGATTTAGGGTGAAAATATAGAAGATCTTCACTTTTACTGAGTAAAAGCTTTTACTTTTACTAGCCACCATTAGTGATTACACCAAGTCAGCTTTAAAACCGCCGATGAAATTTTCAAAATGAAAATATGGCCCATCATCACATATCTATTGCTTCACTGTAATAAATCATGATTTATCTGAAGCACACCTACATCAACTTGATAGGTTAAAATCTTCTTTTTAAGTACTAGGCCTGCACAAAAACACTTCGGTCTTTCACATGGCTGGCGTCAAAAGACTTGGAGAAGATATAATAGAAAAAATCCACACATCCATGAATGAAAATGATGGTAACAAGTACAAATCTACTATAGAGGATAAAAATCTAAATTTTTGTGTCGACAACTACACAGACGGACCAGCATGTAATTTAACGTATCACAGCACATGGGTTCCATCACAAAATATGCAACACCAAACAATACCACACCGACTACGAACACTGGATCTGCATACTCTGCAACCAACGCATTGTAATTTAATAACACGTTACACAGCACATGGGTTCCATCACAAAATATGCAACACCAAACAATACCACACCGACTGCGAACACTGCATCTGCATACTCTGCAACCAACGCATTGTAATTTAATAACACGTTACACAGCACATTGGTTCCATCACAAAATATGCAACACCAAACAATACCGCACCGACTACGAACACTGCATCTGCATACTCTGCAACCAACGTATTGTAATTTAATAACACGTTACACAGCACATGGGTTCCATCACAAAATATGCAACACCAAACAATACCACATCGACTACGAACACTGCATCTGCATACTCTGCAACCAACGCATTGTAACTAACATCGTTTTAGACTGACATCGATGCTTAGTTGCAGAGTGAATATATGCATTTGTATGTGAAGTAATGCTGAATGCATTTGTAACAGAACTGTACTTTTGTATACTATTTGTAATTTTTTTTCTTTTCTCTCTCTTTTTTAAATATTATTTGTAATTTCCGTATCTGTAATTTTTGTAAAATAAAACTACAACGTTTGCTGTGATTGTTATTTAAAAAAAAAAAAAATATTTCTTTCCACCGAAGTTCTGCGACATCTGCAAAATTTAATTTATTTGATATTTTACTAGAGAATAGAGACAACAGCCAAAGTCTGCCAACTCCAATTAAATTAATGTTTTAGTAATGAGCAGCGACAACAGCCAAAACTGCGGAATCTAATTATATGAATAATTTACAAAAGAGCAGTGACAACAGCCGGAGATTGCCTAGTCCAAATAAGTTATTAATATTTTATTTAAGAGATATGACAACAGTCGAAGACTGCTAAATCTAATTAAATTAATATTTTACTAAAGAGCTGTGACAAAAGGCTGTCAAATCTAATTGAATCAATATTTTACTAATAATCTTTTTAGTGATCGGAGCGAATGACATAGCTTGTGCCATAGAGTAGCTTTAAAAAATTAATTGTGAACGTTAGTAAACTCCACTTTTGACCCCGGTATACATCCCAAAATGCACTTGTATGTGTGTATGTTTGTTTGTTACGCGATACAAGCCACAATTTTTATCCGATTTTTACGAAATTTGGCAGCTATACATTTTTGGAGCACTGAGACGCCCGGGGTCCTGATTTTTATCTTTTTAGCGGTTTGTTGTGGAAACGTAAAATTTTGATATGTTATGGCTGGTGTTAAGGTCTTTTCGATTTTGAAATATCTGTGGGCCCTGGCCCCCTTGGGGAGGCCCGGGGGCCCAATATTTTGTTTTTTATAAATGATTTTTTAAAATTGGATTAATATATTTTTTCTTATATAAATGACTACAACACTAACGTGAACACCTGATCATCTTGATCCACTAGTAATATTATGATCAATAAAGAGCAGAGACAACAGCCAAATGTTGACAGATTTATTTGAAATAAGGAAGATAAATTTATTTATCTCAAACAAGTTCTGAAACACGAGTATTTGACTTTTCTACTTTAAATGACTCGCCCCGAAGTCTCCACGATTATTATCAAGTATATGACACATTGAATACACCAGTTACCGTAAGATCACTCCAGTTAAGCAACATCCAGCGAGGTTTTACTTTGTAAGTGAGGTTTTACTTTGTAGGTGACTTTTGTATGTGAATGATGCTAGCAATTAGTTTACTTAACCAATAGCCAGCAAGACGTTAAGCAAAAAAAGCTGCTAGTTTTAAAATGCCAAGAAATAAAAACAAGCGTTCTATATTATACTTACCTTATCCATAAAACAACAACAAGAAAATTGGTCTGTACTGTGTATAGTGGATGAGCCAGTAAGGCCTGAATGTCCCGTTCCATTTCTATTATTAGCACCATAATGTCTGTATCGACGTCTCCTTCGAACTTTTCCAGGAACAGAATAAACGTAATTGGAAAAACGTCGTCTCGAGTGTCGAACAATAGACATCCAGTCTATTGTCGTTATGACAGACGTCATTATGTAGTCCGCTCACAAAGGGTAATGAGACACACTTACAGCTACTGGAATACGAAATAGACATTACGTCCTGCAAATATTTGCTGTCGCCATTTTCATTTTAAATTTTTTCACTACCGTCATTTTTTTATTTATTCAAGCAATTTTTATATCTCGCCAATTAGATTGCTTACTTTTTCAATTACATTATAAATAGTTTAAAGAAGGACTAATTAAATACAGTTTAAATAATCATGTTAGCGAGGGTAATGATTTCACCATTCATTTCTTTGAGTGTTCACAGTAAGGTATAAAATTTACAGCAGTAGTCTCAAACTCATATCATTTCGTGGGCCACATGTGAACTCTACGATAACATGGCGGGCCGCATTTATAAATGATTGAGTAAAACGTTCCATTTTCCAGTGGAAAAATGACTCTTCACAGAATTTGGTATTCCATTACCGAAGCGAGTTTTAAATAGGACTGTTCACATCAAATGGTTGCCGCTAATGTGTCATTCATCTGTCCAAGTTGTTCAGTCTAATTTCAAATTCTTTTCGCAGTGAAATGAATTTGATTGTTAACATACTAAAATCAACAATCTTTCGTTTCAAAGCATGATTTCAATATTGGGAAATGACTCATGTTTCGAGCACCTAGTTGGTACTCGAACAATAATAGTTTGTGTTTGAAAGCATGTACCAAATCATGTAAATCAGTAAGAAATAACTTTTCATTTACCCTACTGGCAACAGTGTTGGCAGAAAGACTAATGTCTCTGAATTCTTTAACTTTATTTGGGCAGAAGATACCAGCTGATTTTATTAAACAGTCACTGATAAAAGCTCCATCTGTGAATGGTTTGGAATTTTCAGCTATCATTTTTGAGAGAATAAAGCTGACTTTTACGTTTCCAGACATTTGCTGTGACACATTGGAAAAGATATTACCTTGATAAAAGTTCATTCTTTAATTTTTCTACTCTTAGCTTTTCCAAAATTGAATTATACTTAGATGAATGCAGCGACTGGAAGTGTCTTTTTCTAATTCCCATCTTTGATTAAAAACACGATGTTCAAAATTCTAAAACATGACAAAATAAAGAAATCTTCTCCCAGTAGGCAATCTTCTCGCGGGCCACGAAATACTCAGGCGCGGGCCGCGAGTTTGAGACCACTGATTTACAGCTATACAGTGTGTAACATAAGTCAATGTCAATCACTTATACTTGAGACCAAAATAAGCTGTTTTGACTTAAAACCCATGTCCAAAAATATAACGTTTCGCAAAAAAAAAAAAAAAAAAAAAAATGAAATTTATGTAACGTGCTCTACTTAAAACCAAACATTTGAATAAAGATATTGAAAAAAAAAATCCGGACTCTGTAGCCTTTAGAGGAAGCATCTTATTTGGCTCTCAACAATATTTGGTTAACAGATGGAATCAAATTATGTTACACCCTGTATAGAGAGGAGTTCATTTACAGGTAGTAATGATCACACTTTTGACATTGGGAAATCATTTTCAAGGTCAACTTTGAAATTTTAAATACACACCAATTTTTTTTAAATTTTTGGATTAGTGTTACTTTTCGTAATGCTCATTTTAGATGTTTTGTATTAATTATATATTTTTATTGTGTTCTTCAATGTATTTCTGTCTGTAGCTTTCTTTTCATCCCAGAAAAAAGTTTTTGGCAGTGAGTTGGAGACTGCTTTATTTATTAATGTTGTTCTTGGTCTTCCTGGTCCTAGGAAAATCTCTTTCAATCATGCCTTCCAGACTAATCTTCACAATGTTTTCATGACTCAGGTTATGTAAATTCTAATGATCTTTTATTTATAGTGTTTAATATTTCTCTCTTTTCTTCAACTCTCTTTAGGATTTCTTGATTTAGGCGGTTTTAGAATCAGTTTGGATTTAGAAAAATTAAAGGAACTAGGGAAGCTCTAACAACCATGGGAAATATCTATGAGAAACAATTAGCTACTACACAAAATACATATATTGCCTTTAGCCTTTATAGACTTGGATAAGGCATTTGATTAACCACAGTGATAGACAAGTTATCTACAACCTTTACAAAGATCAAGAAGTCCAATAGAAATCAGCAATAAAGAAGAATTTGCGAAAATCAGAAGCGGAGAGAGACAGATATGTGCATTGTCTCCAATGCTATTCAAAACATTCATATTAGGAAAAGCAATGATGATAATTAGAGAAAAATATTAGGCAAAAGGAATAGGTATTAAAATCACGGGAACGTTATACAACACACTGCAATATGCAGATGACATAGCATTCTTTGTCAACTCTGAAAAAAAAAACTTCAGAAAACAGTAAACAATGTCCGAGAGTCCGAAATATTCATAAACTTCAATCTAAGAATAAATGTGAAGAAAACGAAAACCATGATAATATCAAAAACACACTCAACCACCAAAACATAAACATTATATTAGATAATCAAACACTAGCACAATCAGTCGTTCAAATATCTAGGAAGTATCATACCGTAAGATAGCACATGATGGATATTGTATGAGGGGATAAAAAACAGAATGCAAAAAACCTTTATAAAGAAATACACATTGATAACCAACAAGAACAAAAATCTGGAAACGAGAAATATTTTATTAAAACCTATGTGTGAAGTGTGCTTTTATATGGATGTGAGACTTGGACCCTAATTAAAAATAAAGAAAGTAGATTAGAAACTGTGGAAATGTCCATGTGGAGAAAAACAAATAAAGAAATAATAACCCCAATTATGGTTCAGAAATGCATTCGTAAAAAATTGAATAGAATATTTGTTTGGAAATAAAGGGATGAATTTTTTTTTCAACGGTTTTTTTAAAGTGATCACTTCGAGCACCAATGTACAGTGGTGATATTAGTTAGATCTAGCATGATACTAGTTAATTTGAAAAAAACCTGTCGAAGGACCAATGTAACTGAAATTTAGATCTGAGAGTAATACTGAGTGACCCATTTCTGGTTAACCTAAAATTAATAATTTTATCACTTTATTTCTAAACGAATCAAATTATTAACTTAATTTTTAACGAATGTATTTTTTTTAAGAAACATGAGGTTTCCACAAAATAATGAAAGTATTTAAAATGTATTTAAAATTAAATGTATTTAAAATTTCGAAGTTGACCTTAAAAAAAACTTTAACATTTATTTTCCAAGGTCAAAGTAAGGTCATCAAAATACTACAATCCTTCAAAAAAATGAATTCTGTAATGCACGGTTGTTGAATTATCGTCTTGTAATACTTTACATTGACCACCTTGTATGACCATTTTCTTGGAACAATTTTTTGTTGTAACTGGATGCCAGAATCAAATAATTTTCTCCGTGAAATCTTCATAAAACTTTGTAGACAAAAGGTCACATTATAGAGCCCCCCCCCTCCCTGAAACTTTCGTGCGTGTAGATATCATCGATCCAATTAAATTTAACAACGAAAAAGATATATAAAAAATGGGGAACTTTAAATTATTTCGAATTTTCGTACCTAACTTCAAAGAACAAAGAAAGTACAGGGGTTTGAATATAACCATATATCTGTGACAACAAACAGCCTTTGGTGATGGAAAATCACATTTTCTTCTTTTCTCTGACGAGCGTGTGGCGTGTATCACACTCTCCTTGAATCGGGTTTGAATCCTCGTCGGGTCGAAAAATGAGGTAAATATAGCTTATCCGTAATGCTATGATGCTCACTGAAATTTTTAACATATTTTTTAAGCTGATAATACTTCTCAACAAGAGCTGCAGTTTTATTTGTGAAAAAATATAAAAATACACTAAAAAATACAAAAGGAAAATTACCTATGTTCTGAATTTTAAACTGTTTTGTGACACACCTATGCATACCCATTTTGTGAAATAAAACAAAGAAATGTATGTATACTCGTATTTGTTTGTCCTACCGCAATTCCATTATTTCACGAAAGAATAAAATGGATCATGGAATATAATGGCAAATGGTTCCAGCGATGAGAACACAGTTATTAGCAAATGCCTCGATAGTATCGTGTTCAAACACTGGCATGGTAAACAGGATAGCGTGTGTTCAATATCCAGTTGTGGCAGTATTATTTCCTCCTTATTTGACTATTGGACCACATAAAAATATTAGAGTTCTTAGGGCTGAAGTTGCCTTCGGTATTACCTGTCTTATGGTAACCTTCCACTCAAGAGTCTATTTTTACATAGTATGATATATATGATGAATAAACTTAATAATGTAGCCACCGAGGGGAGCCCGCTTCATTAGATGACAGTCCTAAGCCAGTGTTCAAACCAGCAAAAGAGATTATCAGCAAAAAGCAAGTTTCTACGCAGTTTATAGGGTTAATATGAAGAAGCAAGGATTTCCACGCCAGGAACAGCTAGAGAGAGTAGGCACAGAACAAAATTTTGTGGCATGGTAGAAGAAGGAAAGCAACGCTGACACCCAATAAAATTGGGAAATGGTGAAATTAAAGAAGAATGATGATTAAAATAAATAGGGCATAGTAAAAGTTGACTTGACATTTTTTTAACTCAAGTGAGGTCACTATGAAATGACAGAGTAAATTAAATACCTGAGTAAAAAAATCTACCTCAAGGGAACCCTAGAGCATTTATTTTTCCATATATATTCACTGTTAGATTTGCTGTGTTGTAAGTTCAATACTCATCCTACTTTGAACTGAAGAAAGATTTTTCGCCAAAGAAATATTTCACTCAAGAAAAAATTTAACTTTGTCTTTGAATTGAAAATTTAACTCAAGTGATAATTTTACTTTCTTAAGTCAAGAAAAAGTTACACTTGAGGAATGATTATGAATTACGTCCTTACTCGGAAACGTTCCGCATAAATAATCACTGGACGTACAGAATAAATTCAAATAGAGTAAGCCGCGCAGCTCCTATTTTTGAAAAACACTAAAGCACTCTTATTACATCTATTCATCAAAATAAAACTATTTGCTGATTATGACTAAGTACGAAGAAAGGGTTCAGCCAGGACAAGGCAATCCATCCATCATCTTTATAACGTCAAATAAAAAATATTAGGACGGAAAATAGAAAACTTCGGGGTATTTCCTCTGAAGAGATCATTTTCATTTTATGAAGGTTTACATTGAACATAGACAACACTGAGCTGATACGCGCTATAACTGCGAGTATAAAATATGCCCAAGAATTACCCTCTTCTTTTAAAGAGATTGAATTTTGTAGAATAAGCTCTATAGGTTTAGGAAAAGCCCATGGCTATTTTATTGATATTGAAATCCAGGAGTGTTTAGTGTAAGCATAGGTTTTTTAGTCTTTTTAAACATTGGATTTTTTTAAAAATAAAAAACAGCAACAAGCGGACTATGGAAATTTATACATACAATATGTACTATAAATAGCCCATATAGTCAGTATTGTGTCTACCTATTTAATGGTCTACCAAACAGGGGAACAGCAGTGTGCAGGATGTGTGCTGGCCTGTTGGGGAAGCGGAGACGACTTCGCACATCAAATTTGACTGCTTATCCATGACATTACGTTCAGGGTGCTAAACTTCCAGGTCGTGAACTCATACAGATACAATCTGACAGTGGGGTCATTATTGAACTTAACTAGGGTTACGACTATTTTGGGGCTGGGCATGAGACATGTGGATAACTGTTGTGCAAAATAATCCTAACTAGTGGACGCAGCACGTGGAATTTTGAAAGGAAAGACCGCTAAAAATGGTGTACCTATATTACATACTTTTTTGAAGGTCAAGAGATCTAAAAAATATGACGAAAGCATCATATTTTTAGTGGAAAGAAATCTTTAGTAGTCCAGGGCAAAATATCATACGCAAAATATCATACGCAGATGATATTTTTTTTTTATTTCATAGATATACTTATATGGGTGTATAAACAGCTTCACGCGATTTACGAATATCTTGGAAAACTTTCAAAGTTTTCAAAGTAAAATGAAAAGGCTGTTAAATGAAAAAATTTATAAAAACAAAGATAAATAAAACTTTCTATTTGCTTCATAGAAATCAATTTTTCTGAACTGTCCATCATAATACTATCAAATGTTTTATTACTTCACTGATGTCAGTTCAGGGTCAGTTGAAAATATTTCAATGGATATACTCGTATTATTGAAAACAAATAAATAGACTTTAGAAATGTAGACAGCTATTCACAGGTCTGGTCGGAATGGATTCAAACAAACTTCGAAATAATGATAGCAAGTCTCAATGGAGACTTCCGAGTACATATATTAGATTCACAGTGAAAATATCAGAGATGACAGAATGAAATATACTTGAGACTTAAACTTGCTAATGATGACTCCATGGTTGCTTTCTGCATAGATAATGGACAGGATACAATTTTCTACCTAGCCTTATTTGATTCTAATGACCAGGGATTGATGTTTGGAAATAATTTTTCCAAACCCAAAAATCCAATCCACAATCAAAGACAGAAGTACCTAACTGGCCAGTTATCCACCCCTGATGATTTTGGAAAAGGCAGATTGTCCCAAAGTCAAGGTATTGTAACGAGTGAAGCAGATTTTTACATATTTCAATGTAAGTTGCAAAAAAGCAAAAATCTAGCGTTGCTGCAGACTTATTAGAGAGTAAACTAAATCTTCTTTGAGCCATGAAGCATAAGGTTTAATTGACCCATGTGAGGTTAACCATGTGATTCGTGAACCTGAACCCACATGAACGAACCGTCAAAGGGGCACTTTCGGAGTCAACTTTTATTCCAATATTGGTTCCCAATGATGAGACAATGAAATTATTTTACAAATTGCTTTTTATTTTGACTTTTTTCAATTGAAAAATACTGACTCAGAAGCTCAGAACAAAATTGAAATGCAATTAATTTTAATCATTGTCAATTCATTCTTCAGTCGAATCTCTTGTTGTTTGTTTTTCCTCTCAATTTTCATGAAAAAAGAAAAAGGAAAAAACGCTTCTCCATTTTCAGGAGAACGACTTTATTTTTCAAAGACAATTTTAAAAAATAACAATATTCCATTACCTTAATAAGAACCAAAATACTATCTCCAATAAATATATTCTAGAGATGAGAACAGATTTTTAAAAATAAATTAGAGAAGAATGTATTGGACCAAAATAAGTGAATAAGTACTGTCGGTCTTACCGGATAGCTAACAATGAATGACGGTACGTAAGACATGACTGAAACATTTGTAGTCCATAAGGAAACTCACACAAATATACTCCATGAACAAACTGAAACAAATTAGGTCATAGAAAAACTCTATGCCCAAATTTGATTGAGATATCAGAACACTAAAAAAATTAAAATGTATAGGAACTAAACGAAGAATCTCAAAAAAATGACTCCAAAGAGAAAATTATACAAATGTTCCCCACAAGAAAACACAATCAAATGTATGAAAATCAAACAAATGTAGGTACTCCACAGGGAAACTCTAATAAATGTACACCACAGGATTTTTTTTTAAAAAATGTAAAAGATTTAAACGAAGAAATGTCTGCAAAGAGAACAATCAAATAACAAGTACCAATTTATTTATTTGAAGACATCTTCTGTGGACCACTTTTAATTCATAAGAAGTTAAGCATCTTCTTTCTTTATTTTCCCCCACTAGCACTTCATTTGACTTTTCTTCTTTCTTCTGGTAACGTCATATCTTTTAAGGAACTCGTTTTGACTAATTCAAGGCGTTTTACATTTATTTAAAGCCAATTATAACAAAATTATTTTAAAATTAACAAAACTATGAAAGTGAGGTGTGAATAAGAATTATTTTCATTTCGGGTTCAAAAATAATTCATCAAATGTTGTTTAAAATCAATATCAAGGTAAGTATATCTAGTCCTCCCGTAAGTCTACATCGAATATTTTCAACATAAATAAAATCCGGATTTGGGGGTACTCGATTTAGCTCCACTGGATATGCTTTTCACTTTTATTTACATTACACTTTCACATATTACCATTCCCATTAAAAATATATCGTGTTCCCTTGAGAGAAATTATCGGTAAATTATTTTTTAAAAAAGAAAATTTATCTTTCATTAACAAATAGAAAAAATCCGTTATAACGGACGACTCCGTTTGAATATACTAAATTCGTTTGAAAAACACTTTGGACAACGTCTTGCCGGTACCTTCTGTTGCCATGACAACGACGCTTTTCTTTATCTTTCATTTAATTATTTATTCAAAAGCATTTGGAATATTTTTTTAACACATCAGAAAATAATAATTTATTTATTTTATATGTTTTTTTAAAAATAAAAAAGGCACTTATCCATTTTATATCTCCTGTGACATTGAAATTTTCTATTAAATTTTTGTCTGGTAGTGCTTCTGCGTGAAAATAAAAACTTATTGCAGACGGAGAAAAAAATAATTCATTCAACTCACTATTCTCTCTTTTTAGAATATTGTTTGCGACTTTTAACCTTGAAATCCTTTGTTTGATATTGTTTCCACATTCATAATTTTTTTCCAAAGTTGTATGTCAATCGTCTACGAAATGCAGAGTGCATGAAACGAACATTTATTGTGTACTTCGTATGAATATGAAAATGCAATTTCGAGTAGATAAAAAAGAAGAAGGATAAATAAGCTATTAGAGGGAAAACAAATCTGTAATAAAAGATTTTAAACTGAAAATCTACGCACGTTTATCATAATTATTTCAAGATACTTCCCATGTTTTTCTAAATTTGCGCTGAACTCATAAAAGACTTGATAAATACTTTTATTGTGTATCCCATATAAACAGTTACGCCTATAATTGAATTAATGTAGCAAGAAACTAATTCTACGAAAAAAGAAAGTTTTGACAAGATTGAAGGTGTTGTTCATAATCAAAAAATCTTAATTCAACAACGCGACGCACAGAGAATTTACACAATGGACTTGGAAAATGGCGAAATAATAAATTTAAGCCAAAATGAAAGTAGATATGATTATTTGTATTTTAATAATTTTCACATTTTTATTGAACGTTACTTCTGTAAAGACAAACATTCTTTGTAGAACTTTAGGATGCCAGAAATCAGCCGAAGATATCAGAGCAAACATGGACCCTTTCGAAAATCCTTGTGAAAACTTTTATAAGTTTGCTTGTGGAAATTTTTTAAAGTCTTCTGCTATACCTCCAGATAGAGCATCTGTAAGTACATTCTCAAAAATAGAAGATAGACTGTCTAATCAAATTAAAACTGTTCTTGAGGAAGCAGAAAATGATTCAGGTCCCCACATATTCAATTTAATGAAACGATTCTATGCGACTTGTATTGATGAAGATACTTTGGATAAACTGGGCATTCAGCCGATGAAAGTTATAATTGAGAAACTTGGAGGTTTACCTGTGGTGTCAGGAGAGCAATGGAACGACCAGAACTTCTCCTGGATGGAAACAACTTATAAACTGCGCAACATGGGATTCAACCACAATTTACTGATCAACATAGGTAAGACGATAGTGATGCTATGTCCAGCAAGTCCAAATTTGATTAACCCTCCTAGAAAAGATATTATTTACGTTTCAAGGTAGGCAGAATAAAAAAATCCAATCAAAAAAACGTTTGTCCGTCGTCGCACATACTAAGATTTTAGTGGCAATGCTAAGTGGGAAAAGTGCCTAATACGACGGACAAACGCATTTTTTATTCGAATTTTGGATTCTACATACGTAAGTTAAAACATCAAATTTTGAGGGGGTATTTTTTTTTATGATGGTCAATTCCAAATTTTCAATATTGAAAATAATAAGCCAAATGGCTACAAAATTTATCACTACTCAAAAATCAGAAGAGTTTTCGTAATAACTTTATTTGGACGCCTACTGTGACTCTAATTACAGGTTCGGGACCAGATTTTAAAAACTCGACCAAGAGAAGACTTTTGATAGACCAAGTAGATCTAAAACCTTTAGAAGATTTTCTTCGAGAAGGCTGGAAAAACAAAAATGTCCGAGCTTACCATTCATATATGGTGAAAACGGCTGTTCTTTTTGGAGCTCCCGTGTGGAGAGCATATCGAGATTTAAAAGAATCCATTGATTTTGAGATTGCCATAACCAATTTTATCGTACCTGATCAAGAGTTGAGGAATCTGTCCTACTTGTACAATCTTATGTCTGTGGAAATGTTGGATCGCAATTATCCTACCATACCTTGGTAAGAGTAAAATTAAATTGGGTCCAAAAGCTACTAAAAGTACCCACCGGTTAGATAATTTCCAGTTAACCAAACTCGAAAACCTTAACTCTTCAGTTATGTCTGTTATTGTATTGAGAGTTTGGTAATACCGGGGGCTTATGGACAGGACTCCAAGGAAAAATCCAGGAATTAATGCAGGGTTTGTCAAAAGACACCTGTTTTCAAATGCCCTCGTCAAAATTTACTGGAGTCTTATTGTGAAACCCAGTAAGTTTCTTGAATACTGAAGATTCTAAAGTTAAACTGTAGCAAGACTTTATTGTTAATAATAAATACTCTTATTCGGGCGCAAAAATCACAGGCTTCACTTCCTCAATAAAATAATTGGACCAAAAGTTTCCATTACCAAAGATGAAATTCTGATGGTCACCCAACCGAAATATTTGGCCAGCATGGAAAAATTATTGAGCATCACACCGAAGCGAACAATAGCGAACTATATGCTCATGCAAACAGTGCTCTCTTCGTGCACCTATCTTTGCAAAAGTGCACGTCGACCGTATCATGATTTCAAATATGTTCTCACAGGTAAGAAATACAATGATCTGTTCTCTAACATTCATCATTTGATGGTATCATCGTGTCTGAGGGTAGAAATATAAAGATATGAGGTTTCAGCTCTACTTTAGATTTTGTCTGCTGCAAAAGATTCTAATTGCCATCTTTACATCTATTAGTGGAGCCTTTTAATTTACATGGGTCCCAAATCGTAACAAACACTACAGAGTGATGGACATGACAAAATGAGTTTTGTCTTAAGCTCGACAAATAATTTTTAAAAAATCAACACGAAATCTAGCTGTTACTGCATTACAAGAGTACGTTAACTATTTCTATGCACACTCGGCCGATATTTCTAATGATTACATATAACATATTAAAAGACCAATGTTGTCAGGTTATTTCAATGTCAATTAGCATTACCAGACTTTCAAAAGCTATTTCTACAAAACAATTAATTAAATTTGATGAGCTTTTAATATCACATCTATTATAATACCTATAATAGATGTTGACTCTTTCTAATTCGTCAGGCAATGATAGTCTGAGTGCTATTGAAAGCTTACCAAATTTAATTTAAATATTTTTAGTAAGTATACACGTTTAATTTTTAAAAACGAACCTTTTTAAAAGCTTTATTTTAGTACATTTATTACTTGTATTAAAATTAATATTACATACAAAGAGTATTTTTTGTGAACTTCTGAAAAAAATGGCAAAAACATGAAAATGTGAAACGAAAATGAGTCATAATTATATTTAAAAAAAAATCATAAAAAAGCGAGGTCGACTAGAAATTTAATTTGAACATCAAACGAAAATGTTCATTCATTTGTATAACAGGAAAGACGTTAATATTGACACGGAAAAGTGCTCTAATTAATTTCTAAATTAGGAAAAAGGAAACAATTATGAAGTGTTCATACTAATTTTGTTTATTGATTGAAATAAAAAATAAAAATCTGGTGTGAACATCACACGACTTTCCTAATCTATAAAAAGTAGAAGAAAGTATTGTAATCGGCTGAACTTTTTGATGTCTAGATTTCAATGCAAAAACACATTTTGAGGTCCCCAGAGCCCAAGTCTAGACTTTCAGCAATTGGTCCGTGTTTTGTGAGCAAAATGTCTTGGTAGGATTTCTCAAGTTCTATGTTTATAATTATCATAATACATACCAAATTTCAAGACTGGCTCTTAACGTTTTCTTTTCATGTGAAACTCGTAAACACCGCTAAAAAGCGACAAAAATCGCCAGGAGTAGATTAGATTTCAACAAAGGGTGTCATTTTGCATTCCATGCATGTAATTGATATAAATAGACATCAAATTTTAAGATCTACCTAGGCAAATAATCGGCAACAGTAACATCGATTTCAACTCTTTGTGGTTCGTTCCAGGGATAAAATTGAGATATATACGGATAAAATTTCAAGTCCTAGCACCCACCGTTCTTGCGATATCTTGTCTACCGTTCTTGAGATATCTTGACAGACGGACACACACACAGGAATCAATGGTTGAAATTCTAGATTTGGGATTTTGGGTACCTCAAAAACTTTCCTTTGTAAAGGATAATGAAAGTAAAAGTGGAAAGAAAATTATGTTTCACAAAATATATCGAAATATAAGTGCCACTACATGAACAGTATGGTAAAGTCTGACCTTACAATATAAGTAGATACAAGAGAATTGATTGTTGGGTTACAGTCTTAAAAGTTTCGAAGATTATACGGTATAAAGTAATCCCTTTGGGTTGAGAGGTTTAAAATTGAAAAAAATTGAAATGTAAATCTATATCAAATGCTTTATTCTCTCTCTAAATCACAAAAGACTGAAAAATATTTACATTTTCTCTAACCCAGGTGTGAATTCAACCCGTATTCGATCTCAAAGGTGTGTGGATGAAGTTTCAGAGAAGTTTTCCCTTGCAGTTGGATCGTTGTATGTTCGACATTTCTTTGATAGAACTTCCAAAGAAAATGCATTGGAATTGGTAAATAACCTACGACAAGAGATGGATTTTATATTACAAAACGTTTCTTGGATGGATCCCCAGACGAAACAGAATGCTTTAGAAAAGTCAAAAGAGTTGAAAGTACATATTGGTTATCCTGATGAACTCTTGGACAATAACAAAATGGATTGGCACTACAATGATGTTCAGATAGGTAAGATGGAAACAAATGTCGATCTCCGGACCGAGCACTACAATGATGTTCAGATAGGTAAGATAGATACAGATGTCGATCTCCGGACCGAGCACTACAGTGATATTCAGATAGGTAAGATAGAAACAGATGCCGATCTCCGGACCGAGCACTACAATGATGTTCAGAAAGGTAAGATAGAAACAGATGTCGATCTCTGGACCGAGCACTACAATGATGTTCAGAAAGGTAAGGTAGAAACAGATGTCGATCTCCGGACCGAGCACTACAATGATGTTCAGAAAGGTAAGGTAGAAACAGATGTCGATCTCTGGACCGAGCACTACAATGATGTTCAGAAAGGTAAGGTAGAAACAGATGTCGATCTACGGACCGAGCACTACAATGATGTTCAGAAAGGTAAGATAGAAACAGATGTCGATCTCCGGACCGAGCACTACAATGATGTTCAGATAGGTAAGATAGAAACAGATGTCGATCTCAGTATAAGGTGGTAGCAGTATAAGGTGAAAATTGTTAAAGTGTAGCTTAGGCTTAGTGATATTGGAGTGAATGTTAAAAATACCTGGTAATGCTATGATGCCCACAAACATTGTGACATAATAACACAAAAAAATATACATTTTTAACATTCAATAATTCTTCAAGATAGGTAGTAAGAGATGTCCCGTTTAAGAGAGAAACAACTTTTTGAGAAAAGTGATGTCGACATATCGGTGATTGCTACGACACAGCATACCCAGCAGTCCAACTGGACATATTTTTTTTTGTTTGTTTGTTGCTATTTTTTTTATTTTTTTTTTATTCATTTTTCTCGAAATCCAATGTCTATTGTTTTGCTTGGAGTTCACGGTTTTATGTAACAGTAAGATTTCCACCGCTTCTCTCCGTAGAAGTATTGCTGTCCCGTAAAACTGCTATATGTCCTTCTGAAATATGTCCAGAATCATGTAAAAAAGTACAGATTGATAAGGTAGATTTCAGTTCAGTTAGCTCAGTTAGCATGAACAAGGAAACCACGGTTTTATGTAACAGTAAGATGGATATCTGTCATCCATTGGAATTGGACACAGCGGACATGCACACTTGTAGTCGTCAATGTCAGCGAGGAGGAGGACATGCATAAATAACAGAATATACTTATGGTGGATTCCATGGGCTGTGAATCTCGAAATCCAATGTCTATTGTTTTGCTTGGAGTTCTTCCAATTGTTGCTGATATTTTCTCTTCAATATTTTTCTCCCCAATTATATTTTAATATTGTGTTCTTGCATTTGCATTCTTGTACAATGTTTCTGTTGTTCAACTATCTATATATATAAAAGAGAATGTCTGTTTGTTTGTTTGTTTGTTTATTTATTTGTNTCTATGTGTATGCTCTGATCGCGTTTAAAAGGTTGCACCTCGGTGATATGATTATTAATGTGGGAGTCAGATTTATTATCATATTTCTCTCATCTTCTCGAAACGAAGTTCGGGTACTCAGCTAGTTAAAAATATGATTCAAATGATAAGCAATCGCTTTTGTTTGAAAAAAACCAAAACAGATATCATCTTCGACTTGTTCCATTAAAATATTTATCAATATTTGATAACAACTTTATTTGGAAAGCAACTTTCACAAATGCTACTCGAATAATTGAATATTTTGTAAAAACTTTTCTATTGTGCAAAAATTAAATGAACTTTTAATCTATAAAATTCATTTGTGCACCCCGACTACAGAAAATTGATTTCCAGAGTTCTGAATTTGTTTGAAAAGTGAGGGAAATTTCATTTTAACTTTTATACATTTTATGTACATCAGGAACTTGCTAAATTGAAAACATGTAGTGCCAACCATCTCGATCTTTATTGACAAAAAAAACATCATGTTCCGCTATCAGAAGTATACTTTTATACCTATAAATAGCCTCAAGCGGTGAATTCGTAAGCAGGAGGATGTTGTTTCGTCTAACTCCGTCACCGCCTCTTCGAAATACTGGTCACATAGATCTAAATCAAGTTCGCAATGATAATTTCAACTCGTCTCAATAGAGTCTTGCAGACAGTTTAATAATAATAAAATGCATCACCTATATACAACTTAAAAAAAGGTTAAATTATTATTTCAATAGTTTTAAATTTGCACGATTTTCCTTTACTAAGGTAAATACTATAAAAATCCACGAAACAAATGATTCTTTGTATTGTCCTAATAAATTGTCCCTAAGTTCCAGGAGACTTGTTAACAAGTGTTCTAAATCTTTATAAGAAATCAGTTGACTATGCTTACAACCAACTGCACGAACCCATCAACAAAACGAGTTGGAAGGAGTTTGGATCCGTTGCAACTGTAAATGCTTTCAATCATATTGATAAGAATGCCATTGAGTTCCCAGCTGGAATTTTACAGGAACCTTATTTTGCAGCTGATAGACCTTGTTTTCTTAACTATGGCGCAATAGGAACTGTTATAGGACATGAAATAACGCACACATTTGATGATGAAGGTAAGTTAGTAAATTATTTTTGGAAGATAAAGTTTATCTACACATATAAAGCACAAAGCCAAGTTGATATATTCAACGTAGCTCCACATGAATAATGCTAGTAACTTCAAATTTGGAACAGACTCCCCTTACACTGTACTATAGCATCCCCCGATCGGGGCTTCGCCCGCGCTTATTTTAAATGATGTCTCATGCTATCTCTCTCGCTCTAACGTATTTCTTATGGGGATTGTTTACTTTTCGCGATTTCTACCCCTTAAAATTAAAATTTTGCAAAATCCTTTCTTAGAGCACACTTACATGGTGCAACGAAGGTTCCTGCCAAATTTCAAGTCTGTAGCATTAATAGTTTCGGCTCTACGTTGATCAGTCACTCAGGACATTGCCTTTTATGTAGAAAGAAGATATAGGTACGAGTATGTTATTACAAAAATGACCCTTTTTACAAATACACAGTTCAAATTATAAGTATAAGAGGTGTTAAAAATGACCAAGAATGAAACCCCTAAAAACTTACATAAAGCCTTGGGAAAAGAATGTCACATCCACTGTATTTTCTGGCTATGACAGATATAAAAAGAAATATTTGTAAAGAAAATTGGAGGATTATTTTATGTGAAATGAATTCCGTGGCCACAGGAAGGGACGTATAACCAAATTCAAAATAAACATCAAGTGAAAGAGGATCGACCATACCAGGCTGACCCATCCTGCGGAAAATGCTCAGTGTCAGGCAAAATACAACCTCAGCCGTTCTTTGCCTACCTATTCGTTAATCGCTCATTTCTTCACCTGCTTTGACTGATAATTTTGAGCGCGTAGACTCCCTTTTCTAAAAGCGATCCACATAAGGGACAAAATCTAATGTTTTTTCCAGAAGAAAAAATGGTAATACATTATAGTAATGTTTAAATGAATAAGGTTGGTGAATGTGGCGATAGATCTTAAAAGGTAGATTTGCAAACCCAGAATAATTTGCTTGTATATTATTCTTTATATCTCCCCAGGAAGTCAATATGACAAATTTGGAAATGTTATGAATTGGTGGGATGATGAATCTAAAATGAGGTACAACGAAAAAGCGGCCTGTATTATAAAACAATACAGTAATTACACTGTAGAAGACATCGGATATCGAATCAATGGTATAACAACACAAGGAGAGAATATTGCCGACAATGGAGGAGTCAAAGAATCATATAGAGCATACTTAGAGTGTGCAAAGGAGAAAAATTCAGAGTTCAAACTGCCCGGTTTGGGTAAGAATATGGAAATGTCAAAGAGGCATATGGAGCATACTTAGAGTGTGCAAAGGAGAAAAATTTAGAGTTCAAACTGGCTGGTTTGGGTAAGAATATGGAAGTGTCAAAGAGGCATATAGAGCATACTTAGAGTGTGCAAAGGAGAAAAAATCAGAGTTCAAACTGCCTGGTTTGGGTAAGAATATGGAAGTGCCAAAGATGCATATAGAGCATATTTAGAGTGTGCAAAGGAGAAAAAATCAGAGTTCAAACTGCCTGGTTTGGGTAAGAATATGGAAGTGCCAAAGATGCATATAGAGCATATTTAGAGTGTGCAAAGGAGAAAAAGTCAGAGTTCAAACTGCCTGGTTTGGGTAAGAATATGGAAGTGTCAAAGAGGCAATTGGTGGGATGATGAATCTAAAATGAGGTATAACGAAAAAGCGGCCTGTATTATAAAACAATACAGTAATTACACTGTAGATGATATCGGATATCGAATCAATGATATAACAACACAAGGAGAGAATATTGCCGACAATGGAGGAGTCAAAGAATCATATAGAGCATACTTAGAGTGTGCAAAGGAGAAAAATTCAGAGTTCAAACTGCCTGGTTTTGGGTAAGAATGTGACGGAGAAGTCAAAGACACATATAGGACGAATTTTGAAAAACTCAAGGAATAGGGAATGGGCCATGGCCAATTGAATGGTTATGGTGAGATCCAGTTTCTTCGACCACGGAAGTATTTTTTATTGACAAAAAGTGTCGATTTCTCAAAGCAATAATCAGGGACGAAGCTAGAGGGGCCTAAATTTTAATTTTGTTAGACCCTGTATAACGCTTTATTCAAAAGTGTACATTTTTATTTTCATCAGTGTCGTAAGAGAACAAAGTCAAATCACATTTTTCTCTAGGAAGTTATAAATAGGCCGTTTTCAATTCTTTCACAACAGGGCCAGAGGAATGAGATCTAAAACTAAAAAACTTTCAATCAGAATTAAGATAGTGACTCATCAATCATCATAAATTATACACTCATAGAAATTAATAGATAGACACGTACCCAAAACTTTTACTGGAACTTGATATGACTTTTTAATTAATTTCTATGAAAGGATTGGGAAAGAGGCAATATTTCTAGAAGAATAATGGAAAACTATTTCTGTTTATTTTAGAAAAATTTCTAAACTTCAGAAACTTTGATCATACCAATCAAAAAATTAAATTAAATAGTAGACCCGCCAGTTTCACCAAGATCCTTACAGATATTACCTGTTATACCACGATAAAATGTCGCATATGTCACTCTCAGGCCCATTAACTATGTTTACAAAAAAACACATCATTCGGGTTATCCTTGGCTGCGAGAAAGAAGAACAAACCAAAAAACACATTAATAAACGAACCTAACGTATGAGATAATGGTCCTAAAACACAAAGGCATTTTTCTCTTTCAGAACGGTTTACTGACAAACAAATGTTTTGGATAAGCTTTGCTAATGTATGGTGTACAAAATATCGTAAAGAAGCAATGGAATTGCTATTTAAAAATGATGATCACCCTCCAGCTGAAATACGAGTTAATGGTCCCCTTTCAAACTCATGGGATTTTGCCAAAGATTTTAACTGCCCATTGGGATCAAAAATGAATCCAGTACATAAGTGTGAAGTATGGTAAAGAAATAAATTTGGAAAACAGAATGAAGAACAAATGCTGCACTCTAGAATACGCTTTGAGAAGTTTTAGTCATTTCATACAAAACAAAATTAGTTCTCAAGTGTATAAAAAGAGAGAAGCACACAAAAGGGCTTGAGCGAGCTTTCAAAAGTATTCCAAATAATTTGAAGATTAAATTGGCGGGACATGTGGTGTGAGCTTAAATCATAAGGAGTTTCAACTTAAATTATGAATTAACAAGCAAAATTAAACGAGGAGGAGCGAGAAAACAATGGAATGACACAATTAGATAATGGTTTTATGTAAGTTAGAACCCGTACTGTAAAGTAATCACGTTTAAATCTAAAAAAATAATAAAGAGTGGAATTTTTTTTTTTCATATCAACAACAGCTTATCAGTTTTTTGCATGAGACTGTGAGTGCACCCCGAACATCCAACAACACCCGTGGCGTCCTTAAGCGGACTCCTATTATTCGAGCAGGTACATGTTAAGCTCGAATTTGTTCAACTTCAGTGATCTCACTGAAACTGGTGGTCACTAACCTATCACACTAAGTAAAAATATTTACCCACATAATATATTCAGACTCAAAAACTGAACCCTTAAATGTTAAATCTCGTATATACTCGTATTTATGTATTTCTTTCTGTTAATATAGAACTCAAGGGACATCAGAACATTACAACGAACATCACTAAATATTTGGTGGGAATTTCCATCAGGTGGGGAAAAAATCATCCGGATGAAAGATTTAGGACAAGACAGACGCAGAACCAAATTCTTCCTTGATATCTAAAACCCATTTGACAATTTGAGATTTTGAGGAAGCCAATCTCTGCATGAAATCTAAATTTTAGCAGTATCGTTTCAGAAATAATCCATCAAGAAAGATAACGCGAATTCAATTGAAAAACTGCATTCATTTCGTTGTCAGGATGCAAATGGAAACTTGTATCTAATAGACTCAGAACAAACATAGAAGAAAATGTTTCAGCAAACGTCAGCAAAAGAGAAAGTTTCATTTAACATATTACTAGAATATTAATTCAGCAAAGTTCACAGAGTAAATATTTAGACAACAAAAGGCCATCAAAGATGAAAAGTTTTATATTAAGCAGAAAATGTAAGTTTCCTCTCAGGAAAAGTACTTTTTTCCTTCTATGAAATTAAACAAATACATGTAAAAAATAAATATTATTTTTTATATGTTTGCAGAACGTATCAGTGGCAAAATAAAGAAATAGATAGTGGAAATATTATCATTTGAAAATCGATAGTAACACGAAATTAAACATGAAAATTAACAAGAAGAAATTAACATGGAAATCGATAGTATAAGTGAACAAAAGAATAATCCCTGGGTAGAATAATGTGAAGGACAAAAAATAAAGATTATAATGGCAATAAACATTGGGAAAAGTTTTAGTGAAGAAAAGAATTACCTGCTTTTAACACATTTCCACAATAATTAATGTTAACATTTCTTAATTTTAAATTCAAATGAAAGTGGAGATTTCGGATGTAACGAGTATTTCTCAAAAATAAAATAATTGAACATCTTTAATTTGTCAGAGTACATTGACACATATCATCTTGTTTCTTTAGTTCCACCGATCTTTCGATTGTTAAATAAAAATAACGGCCAAACTTTTTGGGTTCAAATACCACCCGGAGAGAATGAAATGGTTATTGAGGGAATGTTCGTAAATGGTTCTCAGGCATATTAGCAGAAAAGTTGTAAATAAAGTATTTAAACCGAATATATTATTGTTTGGTTAAGAAGATCTCAAAAGTATAAAGCACCAAATAAAATAATTTAAATAATACCTAATACCTCCACCAGTAATAAATAAAGGCACAATGAACGAGTATATGGGACAGCAGTTCTGTAGTGCTAAAGTTGCAAATGCTAAAGACGAATCTCAAATTACATTAAATATTTAACACTTAACTTACTCTAAATAACTAACAGACAAAGAATGTGCAAACTCTAAAGGGCGTCAACAAAAAAAGATATTTCCACAATGATTTTTCATTCCTTCATTAACTCTGAGGCGACAGAAAACCTATAACTTTATGAGTGTGTGTGTGTGTGTCTGACTAAACTAAACTGTTTTTAATTCAAAGCATTAATTGTGTGACTCGTAAAATTTGAGTAAGCACACATTTTAATTTATTATTTTCAATAATGAACTTTTGGAATCGTCACGGAAAAAAATACCCCCCTCAAAATTTGATATTTTACGTTTCAAGGTACGTAGAATCCAAAAGTCGAATTAAAAATAAATCCGTTTGTCCGCTGTGAGATAAAAATGTTTATATTATTAAAACTACAGCTCTAAATAATATGTTACTGTTTTTAAAAAACACTACCGTTATTTATGACGGGGATTCACTTACTTTTTCACTTCCGACTCGAATTTCGTCTACTTCGTAGACATTTTCAAGGAAACTGACTGTTTGGTGTTGTTGTTATTGTTGCGTTTCCGTTGGTAACTCAGGACCCACGTGATCAATCAGCTGATTTCTCTCATACACAAAGTTTGGGAAAGTGTCGACAATCGCGTTGGTGCATTTACCTTTATTCATTGACGCATGGATGTAGATTTGTTCATAGAGTAGGATTTCCATTTGACGATTACCTCGGTGGAGCAGGGACACCTCAGTATTTCTCATATCATGATGGGTGTTAATAATATGTTCCGCGTAGTTTGACGTGTCAGGTTTGTTGTTGCGTACTGCCGCAAAATGTTCTGTACGCGTTTTAATATTCCTCATCGTCATACCCACATACTCACTTACATTTAATTAGGTATACTCCACTACTTAGAGGCTGAGTGTAGAAAGCTGGTCTGTATTTATACTTTTTGAGTAGGTTTTGTAAGGAATACTCTAGACTTCGGATGTAGGGTAGTCTTAGGTATTTTACAATTTCTTTGTCTTTAGTGGAGTATATTAATTTATTCACTTTATTTCAAAGAGTGGAATTGAAAACTTTTTTTAGTTGTTATCGCCGATCTGTCTAATGGTTCTCAGCTCTTTTTGAAAGTTGGAAGGTGACATAGGGATACTGAGTAACCGGTTGTATTAGTTTCTAAAGACAGCCATTTTGTGGGTGTAAGCATGATAAAATGTTGCAGGTATTATGACATCTGTAAAACTACTCTTTCTATAAACCTCAAATGAGTGTTTTCCGGTCTCAATTGAAATTTTGAGATCTAAGAAATTTATGTTCCTTCTAGTTCTAGGGTGAATTTACTCCATATTTTATTAATTTCCGTCACCAGCAGATCTAGCTGTCTTTTTGTTCCGTTCCATAATACTAGAATATCGTCGACGTATCGATAGAGGTAAATAATATGTCGTGTTAGTCCTTGAGATAGGCAAAATAATTTCTTCTCAAACGCGTACATATAAAATTCGCTTAATAAAGGGGAAAGAGGTGATCCTATTGGACAGCCTTCCGTCTGTTTATAGCACACGTTGTTAAATTGGAAATAGTTGTTTTCATGTACTGTTTTTAAGCCTTGAATTGTTTCTTTTATTTCACCATTTTTTAGATTTGACTTTTTTCTCAGTATGTTTTCTATTATTAAAATAACTGTTTCTATTTTTACACTGGGGAACAAATTTTTTACATCCAGAGATATTAGGTTGCTTGTATTTGGAACAGTTATATTTTTCAAGGAAACTGACCAAAGAGCCAGTTTCCTTGAAAATGTCTACAAAGTAGACGAAACTCGAGTCGGAAGTGAAAAAAATAAGTGAATCCTCCTCAGAAATAACGGTAGTGTTTTTTAAAGTTACTAATATGATGTCTAATATAAATTTGTTAAATAATGTTGGTGTCTGCTAAAAAAATTAATCACTTATCTTGTATGCTAATAATTGGCATGGCCACCGGAACTATGACAATCAATGCAATATATATATATATTTTTTTAATTTGGCTTAACGTCTCTTTAACATCTATTGGTCATTCAAGACGGGGGTTTTACCCTCCATTCGCTGGAAACTTGCAAACCAGCTACCCACATTGACTTCACCCAGCCTGGGTTGGGCCGGAAAAATGAGCCAACTATACGTGGTGTTCCCAAGCGGTCACCCATCCAAGTACTGACCACGCCCGACGTTGCTTAACTTCAGTGATCTGAGTGGAACTGGTGTATTCAACGTGGTATGATCGTTCGCTCTCAATGCAATATAATTAGGATCATTATTTGTTTGTATGGATAATGTACATGTATTTATATTGAATTGATTAACATGGTTCTCGGGATTCATGTTAATTATTAGCCTCCAAGAATAGATGTATGATTATAAAATTTAACAGCAAAGAACAACTTATTTAGAGCTGTAGTCTCATACACCTTTTGATTGAAAAACGGAACTCATCACTTTTTTTTTAGAAAATTTCCAAAATGTGGGGATATTTTACAAAACTAACTAAAATTTTACATATTTAAAGCATTTGGCAAGCCGTGAAAAAAAAATGAGCGTAGACAAGTACACCGTCTTAAGCACTGCGCCACTGAAGTGGGTTTCAATACAAGAATAGTACAGGTATTCTGTGTGAAAGGCTTAGCTGATACCATTAGTTTTACCTACAACAACAAAAGAATATTTATTTTCAGGGAAACCCCCCAAATTATGTTAAACTCATGAGTCTCATATGTCATGGGTTCGATTCCCTTTTGTAATTTGTAAAGCAAAAATCTCATAAGTACCTACCTGCTGGTAATTATTATATGAGGCCACAGTAATACAGAGTGTTCGAAAAGTCCTGGGGCGGATATTTTATTTTTCACGGCTAGAGATACTTGAAATTTTATATGTTGTTCTAACAAAAATTGATCTATTTTTTGGCGTAATTAAAATTTCTACAGGGTGTTCTCAAAAGTGGGTAAACAGACACCCAATTTCGATTTTTAAATAGAAACCCCTATTTTTTATTCAAATTTTACGTCAAATTATACATACAATTGACGCCTCACTCGATTTTTGGTTGATCTTAAAATTTCGTGTGTCGCCTAAATGAAATTTTACCCTCTTTGTGTATAAAAAGTGTAAAAAATTAAAAAAACTAATGATACCACGAGATTCAGCATAAAAAACTTGATTGCTTTGATGTATTACACTATTGGTTTTATCACTTTTATTCCGAAGAAAAATCCATGATTGGGCGGGTTTGATCACAGATCCGTTTGATCATAGTATCGAGTGAGGAGTCCATTGTCTGTAGAATTTGACGTGAGATTTGAATATGAAATGAAAAAAATTAAAAATCGGAAGTTGGTGTCTGTTTACCCACTTTTGAGACACCCTGTAGAAATTTTAATTACGCCAAAAAATAGATTAGTTTGTGTTAGAACTACATATAAAATTTCAAGTCTCTATCTTTAGCCGTGAAAAATAAAAAAATCCGTCCCAGGACGAACACTCTGTATATGTTGTCCCGAGGGGGGCCCGAACCAAAATATTCCAGCTTTTCCGGTGAACAATTCAGGCATAGGGATAGTTTACAAAAAGTAACGAGCATAAAAACATAAAGTTTTTGCTCGCTATAGGGATTTACCAAAAAAAAAAAAAAAACAGTTGTCAATACTGCTTCTCAGGGAATACGATATCATCGTGAGTTCTGAAATCTGACTATTTTTTTCTCATCTGACCAAATTAGGCTTGTTTCGACCAAATCTTGTGTGCGCATCAGATTTAGCTGGTTAGCAACTGGGATTATGTTTTTATATACAAATCCTTATAATGATGTTATTTCTACTAATAATTATCATACCATTTCAAATATATGTGAGAGCAGGGCATGCGGCTACCATGAAAGATGATAAAGGATCAATCAAAGATTAGCTCCAAATTGGTGGTGTAGCAACTACCAAGGCGATTAAATTAGCGATCAACAAATTCGCTAGAAGAAATTGGAGATGCTTACAAAAACGATAATTCTGGAGCTATTGCAACTAGCATTTTGTGAATAATTCATCGGTATCTTCTGATGACATCACGACACAACAAAGTAATAAAATACACACAAAAATACCTGAATAACGTTAAACTCACTCACTTACTCACACTCACACATTTTAATTAGTATCAAGCTCCCTATTGAACTCTCATAGAAAGAGGCCCGTCTAATTAATCAAAGTTTATAATTTGGGTTTCACAGAGCGGAACAAACAATTAGTAAACACAAAGTCAAACCTTATTGACAATAATTAAAATCAGTTCAAATATTACAACATGAAATGAGGCAATTTGAAAGGCCCTGGAGATTATAAAATGTAAAAACATGACCTTTCCTAAGAATTTTCAACAAATAACCCGCTCATTAATTAAAACAATGAGCTTTACAACTGTAAATCATGGCCGCTACTTTCAAGAGGTAATTGTTGATCTTCCGTGTCAGCTACAGAGATCTCGGAGTCACAATTAATAGTAGAAAAAAACATTCTATATACCAACAAGCAATTTTGGCATAATGCAGGTAAAAATAATGTCGCATCTAAGGTCAAACGCATGTTTGGGGTAGCTCAAACTACTTAGAATAATTGAGTAGCTATGGTAATAATTTTTGTCCCATTCATCGGAGCCTACTTTTTCTTACGGAATATCCCCGCCATTTGTTAAATTTTGTCTATTTCTTCGATTAATCCAATCCAGAAGAATTTCAAAATAAATAAATTAGCTTAAATTTTTATTATGGAATTTGTAAATTACAATTTTGTAATTTCGTGATGTCCACTGGAAACTGTGAATAATATCCCAAGATATTCATAAAAAAATCTGATTATTATTAATTAAACTATAAAAAATCATAATAATTTCCTTCTAAATCATTTAATTAAATATACAAAAGCTGAAAGCAAAGAGCTCGCAAAAGCATCTACATTTACGAGACAGGATGCACCGAAATCACAACAATCATGAGTAGCCGAAATTAAAAAATTGTTTTACCTGCAAAAATGTCACGTAAATGTTAAATGAACCAAACTAACAAGTTCTTCCCATTACCTTTGAATGAAGTGTTTCCTGACGCCAACTATTTGAATGACATCTCTACAAACAAACTCATGCAAACACTGAAGCGAAATTCCTAAAGGTGAATTGAAACTTGGTTGGTTTTACAGAAAGTGACAGATTAATAGAAGAAGAATTATTGTTTAATACGAAATATGCGTGTTAAATGAGAATACCTGAGAAAAATTCATTTCAAATTCGTCCGACGGAGGTGTAACGGAGCGCTGTTGACGTTTCAAATTCATGAGAGCTTCAGAAAGGGAGTCATGTAGATCAACCTACCGAGAAGATGAAAACAAACACACATTAGTTGAACAATTCTATAAAATAAAAATAAAAAAAAACAAATACTGGAAATGTAAAAAATGAAAGTGCTCACAACAGAGAACATAAAAAAAAGGTGAGCAAATAGAAATGGTGAAATAAATTTCCTCCGTGGAAGGGGGAGGAAGTGAAGGAAAAGATAAGAGTAAAATTAAGAACTCACACCTCACACTGGTTGAACCTTTCGGACCTCTCTGTAGCAATAATTTACCATTGTAATTTATTTGGCTAGTTTTAAGTATGGCCATTCATGGGCGTAGGAAGGGGGGGGTCAGCTGCCCNAATAAATACCGATTTACTTTATCGATACCCCCCTCCCGACATGAAGATCTCAGCTGCCCCCCTAGGCCAGATGCTGGCTACGCCCTTGTGGCCTTTTCTTACTTATCCG
This sequence comes from Pachypsylla venusta, assembly GCA_012654025.1. Taxonomy (NCBI): domain Eukaryota; kingdom Metazoa; phylum Arthropoda; class Insecta; order Hemiptera; family Aphalaridae; genus Pachypsylla; species Pachypsylla venusta. The sequence goes on from CM022874.1 coordinate 33,275,146, forward strand.
CTACTCTGCTGTCTGCTGACTTAAACGAAACATTCAATGATATTTCTTGAAACAGAGATTTTAAAATTGTGAGCTCTTTTAATAGAACTTATTTAGGGGACAGCTTTTTGTGTGCCATTTTTATATGTCCGACGGGTCGGCTCAGATGTGTACCAACACCTTACTGTTTTTAATTCAAAGTATCGTACCACTACACCACCTACCTACGAAAGATATAAGTCAACATTTGTCAGGGTAGTTATTCTAGGCTTGATGAAAGATGAAAACACTCTTTTTTTTAACAGTTTAGTAGTTTAAAGTATTATTTAATATTCTTTCAAACTGTTCGACCTCAACCTCGCTCATTCAATACCAGGCAATAAAATTAAATACCACAATTTTATATTATCCTCAAGTACAGATGAGACATTAGATGGGAGGACATGACCTGTTGCAGCAGTAACACTTTTTCAGGTTGACGGTTTGATAAAAAATATTCATTGTTTGCTTGCATTATAAAGACTTTTCAACCTGTCCGATTTTCCCTATTATTTTTTAAGTCATTATGTTTAATAATTATTCACTTTTATTTAGATTCGGTTTAATATCATTGTGATAAAAAGGGTGATGTACAAATTAGTAGTTTGGATTGAATGAATAAATAAATGTCTGAAACTAGAAATATTGATTGAAAACAAAGAAGAAAAGTACCTTTGCATCCTAAATTTGACCTCGGGGATAACAGAAATAGGAGAAAGAGTTTGAAAATGAAATTGTTTTGTTGCAACTAGCCTCAGAGGGAAGGAATTTTGTGAATAAAACTGGACCATTTCGAGTTTTTTTTTTTTTATTTACACAAAATTGTTTTTCTTGTTCTTTTTATTCCCATATGTTTGCCTTGCAGACATTGTCAAGCGAATTCTAAACATTAGTTAATCTTTTTCAGAACATCTACTAGTTCTAGTATGAGACAGTCAAACAAACAGACTTAGCCACTAACCTAATAGTTTCATCTGAAACTAGATTAATGAATGAAAATGTATAAGCTAACAAATAGGGACATCTACTTACATTCACATTTTACTTACTTTCCCACAGTCCACCGGTAAAAGTGATGGTGGTGGAAGGGTTGTGTAGTATATTTTTCTACGCTTAGGACGCCGGACCCCCCCCCTCAAAATTTGATAAATATAAGTTTGTTTCCCGCGCCGTCCGCCGTGATGGACACTTTTGCCACTTAGCGTAGACCGATTTGGATGAAATTGGTATATAGGTTCTATCTGGGCTTTAATTGTGCCCCGAAACTTTCGGGTGCAATCGAATACACCTTTGGCAATTTTCAGTTTTTGCCGCTTTTTAGCGGTTTTCAGTATTGCCGTCTAAAAGGAGAATGATAAGAGCTAGAGATTTTGTTTGTATGTCATATTTAGGGTCTCAGTTAGCTCCTAAACTTTTGGGTTCAATCAAATATACCTCTGGCGGTTTTTACCGCTTTAAAGCGGTTTTCATTAATCCTGATGTCTAAAAAGAGAATGGTAAGAGCCAGAGACTTCAAATTAAGTAGATATGTCAAATTTGGGGTCTAATTTCGCCCCAGATTTATAATCGTCACGGCAAAAAAAATAATAAACCCATGTGTCATATTGGCAGAGTTTTTTAGTGACGATTCATTTAATTCTAAGGTTTAAATATGTGACCGCAACACTGCGTTTAAAAAATTCACTAAAGAAACAGTACAAACCTCAGGAATAAAAATAATTGTATTTCTATTTTTTCACCCCAATATAGACAATTCCTTTGTTTTATGTGCGATTAAGACGTCTTTACAAGGACTTTTGGTACAAAACTTGAAAATGTAAATATCACTTTACTTCAGCCATTGTCTACAGATCATCAATCGCGTGCAATCTATTGTAATTTTGTTCTAGACCTCAACGAGGAAGGATGTCTCTCGAAACTTTAGGAATTCTACAAAAATTCAAATTTAGCACGAAATTAATTAATCGTCGCGCGGTCTAAACCAAATAACACAAAAAAAAGGTCATTACATTTACCTCACTCTATACCCGTACGTCCTCTTTTCAAATTATGTCAACGCACAAATGACACCTTATTTCCTAGAAACATGAGCACTGAGACACGTGATGATCACAGGATACAGAGCTTCCCAATATAAAATACATTTCCGATCGCAATTTCTCGTTAAATGAATCCATTATTTTTTGTCCTCCAATAAAATTAAATTTAGGCAAGTGAGACAGAGTTTGGTCGGGTTGTTTGCGGATTGAATGGGACCTCGGCCTCTCTGCTCTTATCTATCTACGTTTATTCGGACGTGACGTGGTGCCAGTCAGTGGTTCCCAGAATTTGGGTGGCTAGTGTGTTTTATTTTGAAACATTAATTATTCATCAACAAATAATCCTTCGAACACTTGTCATTCCCGACAACAATCCTTATTACATGGGCGTAGGAAGGGGGGGGGCAGCCGCCCCCCCTAGAAATTTCCAAGAGTATGCATCACGGAAGCGGCAACTTAGATTTACACTAGATAAAATTATTTTTGGAAGCAAAAAAGTCGTCAAGTACCGAAATACGATAAATGCCGCATTTTGTCCCTAATCCAACAGACCCACTGTGAACAATCAAATGCAACCTTTGTCGTATCGTTGAATCGTATTTGATAAATTTGGTGGGAAAAATCAAAAATATTATCAAACGTTACAAACGTATAGTCCATCTGTTTTTTTTTTGTTTTTTTTTTTTTTTTTTT
>CM022874.1:33278487-33291243 GCA_012654025.1 Pachypsylla venusta
CCATTGGGAGATCGCAGTTGATGTTCATGTGGTATTAAAATGTTACCACAATACTTCCTGGGACGTTACTGATACTTGTAACTATCCAGGGATCATCAACCACTTGCTCGGGCCCTGGAGTCGCCCCTCCCCAATAACTGAATCATCAGTTACCCCTGGAGGTTTATTATTAAATAAGTAACGATTCACTTTATCAACCCGCCCTCCCTCTCGACATGAAGATCTCAGCTGCCCCCCCCCCTGGGCCAGATGCTGGCTACGCCCTTGTCTTATTATATTGCTTTTCCGCTGAAAACACTCATCAAAAACAGGAATACACATTTTCAAAATGGGCAAGATTATATTTTCTGTGGAATAGAAAACGGAAATGAAAGATATCTTGAGTTTTTCAAGACTTCTTTTAGGCGATTAAGGGTTGGATTTGGTATAAGTATTATTTAAAAGATAACGACTACGGTGTGCGCTTTATATTTACTGCAACATACTTCTCAGGGTTTGTCAACCCCGAACTATTTCAACACGAGAGAAACAAAGAGGAAACGATATTTTAAGCTCATTGTGTAAACTTCAATTGGGATTGACTCGTACACAATGGCGAGATTGTGTTAAATTAAATTGGGAAGTTAGGAACCTACATCAAAATGCACAACTGTATAATTTCCTAATCAACACAAAATGTCCGTCCCACGAAATAAAATATAATCCTTCACATAGTTTAACTTTTCCGTCTGTTTTCACTTTGCTCCTTTTTTGAACAGCCTATCTCCTAAATTTTTACATCATTCGCAAAAGAAAATTTTGAATAGGATTTTCTGGTTTTTTCTCTTCCCAGTTTACATTAAATGAAAAACTAAACTGAAAACAAGCTTCTTGTTTAGCCACCGAACAAAAAAATGCTTCTCCATTAAGCGTGAGTGACATTAGCCTGGAATAGATTTGAAGGGTATTGGGCAGAATGATTAGACTTCTTAGAGTACTCTTCACTCGGTATAAGCGAAACATTAAAACCACGTAGTCTCCAGGTAGATTACAATTTACAATTAACACTTTACTGTAGCCAGATTACTGGAACACATTGATATCGGGCGTTATTTGCGAAAAACTTGATTAATCAACGACTTCTTTGTTGAATGGCCCATTTTTGCGCCAGCCAGAGTGTGACTAGATTATTGTTAATGGACACCACATTTTTTGGGTCCCCATTGGCAAAAGGGTAGGCTCATATTAGTGGCCATTTCAACTGTGCTGGATCTATTTTTTTTTTAATCTCTTTAACATCTATTGGTTATTTAAGACGGAATTGTGTTAGATCTAAAATGTGAGATGTTATTTAGAATGTTTCAGTCATTCTGAAATATAAATTTGAAGGAAAAAGAGTCTCGAGTCATTTCAGTTGATATAACGTCATAACAGACGAAAGCATAATGCATGAACCTTCGGAGTCAACTCACACTGTTGAAAAAAAAACTTTCGATAAAACAAAAAAAAAAGTCCTCTCCAATTAGTTCAAGATGAACTTCCAACATCTACGACTACAATGATAATTTCGAATATTCACATTGTTGCAATATTTCACAATTGTAAAATGCAGTGCATCTTAATTTATCAAAAGTGCACTTATATCTCTGATAGTGCTACTGACATGCATTCGTCAAATGACAATACATTGTTTTCAGAGTATTATATAGAATTTATTGTTGACAGACAGGAAATATGAGACATGTGCTCAGAGATGATCTTGACAAAAGCTCTGAACAAAAATATTATTCCGCATTATGATGTTATTGTTTTATGCGTTAGGCATTATAACCGAAAACAGAATCTATGCCCTTCGCTCCAATTTCTCAAAAATAATTAGATTTTATTTTATAGACCATCTGATGCCCTCAACTTCGTATACACCTTTTCCCATGGATGTAAAAATAATTCTTTTTAAATATCGAAAAATCTGTCATAGCTACGAACTAAGAAACTGTGGATTTTATATTTTTACTGAAGGTTTTGGTTTTAACTAAGGAGGTCCATTTTTGGTCACTTTTCAATATTTCTTAACGTTTGGTCTGCATAATTGTACCGCCAAAAAGTTTCGTTTTTGACGATAACGCGTGTTCCATTTTACTCTTTTTCCTTCTTTATTTCAAACTAACAAAATTCATTTATATTCCAAATCTGTAGGTTTAACCATCGAATTGTAAGAAATAACTTGAGGGTGAGATCCTCACATTCATGGTCCACCTGAGCTGATGGTGTAAAAAGTGCTTGTTAACATGGTAAGAGGAGTTGTCAATTATTTATTGACCTCACGAATAGATGTAGGAGCATTAAAAACTTTAGCAGCAGACAACAACAATATTCAGAGTAATGGAATATTACATGTGGCTACCATCGGAAACGATGATGAATTTTTGAAATGAGAAACAATATAGAAAATTAAACAGTTGTCGGAAGCGTAAATTATTTAATTGAGATAAAAGTTTAATTTTATCAACCCCAAGTACACAAAATTGAAACCACTGTAACACATGTTAACGTCTAAAGTGGCATGGGCTTTGCTGACATTTTCCTTTTCTAATTTTGTTATCAAATGTTAAAACTTCAAAAGTTTCCAACCAAAAATAATATGGAGGTTAAAAATTTGAAACAGGAGAAATATTACAACACTTTCTATTTACACTTTAACCTCACATGGTGCTCACAGTTTTAGATTCAGTAGAGGCAAAGTACTCGCAAACCGTGCTCTATATTAGGTTAGTGCCTATGCAAGAAATATAGGTCACTGCGTATACCAGAAATATAGGTTACAAATTCTCTTGTTCCTAAGTTGAACATACTAATATTGTACGTAAAATATTAGAATTGAAAAACAATTCCTCGAAATGAAACCATACGTTTCCCAGGGAAATGCTCATATAATCTCCCTATAAAAATTGACAAATTACAGGACATAAAGGAGCATTCACACTACACAGTGAAAGTGCTCTCCGACGCCGTACCGTGATGTTCACAGTGATTTTACATGAAAATATCTCCATTATGGTTTTATGCGAGCACAAGTTTACTGTCTGAGCACGGAGAAAACACTGACGGGTGTTATTAAGACTGTGAGATCACGGTCACTGACACTTTCATTGTGTAGTGTGGATGCTCCTTGATTCCACTAAATATAGAGGCTGCCTATTATGAAGACCTATCAAAGGAATTTTTCGAAATTACAATTCGAAAATATTTAATTAACCACATGTAATGTAACAGGCGGATATTCTATTTTGAGGATACATTACTTATCCTCAAAATGGTATTTTAAAAAACAAAGATCACAATGACAGAAATGATCAATGGCTCAAACCTAAACTCGGCACTAAACACCCTAGTTTAATTAACTAGGCTCACAAATAATTTGAGCAAATGGTGTACAATCTGTAAAGAAATATAGAAAACAACTCCATAATGGTATTATGTTACTGACATATTTATATTGTAGGGATTGACAGCATGGTTCCGGGGGGCCAATGCCAATTATTACCCTCCGAGATTAGAACCCAATTCCTAATGTTTTAATTTGTTTTCCATCTGTACCGATAGGCTTTAATCTTAGTACCAAATCATTAAAATCGCCTTAACTTATGTCATGTTAACTTATGACAATTTACTTAATACGGCTATATATAGAGAAAATCCTGATACATTATCAAGGAAAAATTGACCATTGTATAATGATGATTTACGGGTACATTAATTTTCAGGTACAATTTTAAAAAAAGAATAAGATTTTTTAGGAAAGATCATTGCGATATTGCTGGTAAATCTTACGATACTTTAGAAAAAAATTGTTTTCCTTGTTCACGCTAACTGAAAGAACAACTACCTCATCAATCATTACCAAGCCTTTTGGTTTATTATTTTCATACTATCGGATATTTTCCAAATAAATAGTTTTGGCAAAATAAATAGCATTATTGTACATGTTGCGCATACCCCCAAAATATGGTTGAGGGAACCCAAGCTTTTAGTCCGTAGACAGTGTGCATGGATAAAATAGGGGGTGGGGGTATTTCAAATGAGCTCCAACACCAATTTGCTTAGTTGGGAAACAGAATGCAAACGATACTTAAATATTTAATAAATGGGTATCTCTTGGATAGAGGGATTTGCTTAGTTGGGAAACAGAATGCAAACGATACTTAAATATTTAATAAATGGGTATCTCTTGGATAGAGGGATAGTTTGAGGTATAATAAGTATTGCACATTTTTTTTTTTTTTTATCAAACTGAAACTGAATTGGTCAATGTTTGTACTCTTTGCTTAGTCAATATTCACTCTTGTGTGAAGAAAAAGATTAACGCCAACAGTTATTTATGACTATTGTAATGGATCATTAATTACATGAAATAATACAAAACAGAGTTTCAGACAGTAATAAAAAAATATTCTGAATACTTCGCAGCAAGGGACAAAAAAAGGCAGAACACGAGGAGATCTTTTGAAATTAAAGCTATTAAGATAGAAACTTTTAAGAAATAAACGAGAGAAAAAGTGTTACTGGGATTGAAATAATGTATTTTCAAATTAAAAAGATAATTTCCAGAATGTTGTAGAAAATGGCACACAGGTGCTATTTAGTATATCGTTGTAAATTCCATGAAAATTATAGTGAAAACGTTTGTTTCAAGTCTGTGGAAGACTAAAATAGAATTGCTATTGACTTTGTTCTTTTAAAAAGATGTGATGGCGTTACAGCTAATTTTACGTTATTTGTCCAACACCAGGTCTAAACACTGAGGCAAGTTTCATCTTTCCCTGTTGTGATGGCTTTACAGCTAATTTTACGTTAATTGTCCAACACCAGGTCTAAACACTGAGGCTAGATTCATCTTTCTCTCTTGTGATGGTGTTACAGCCAGGTCTAAACATTGAGGCAAGATTCATCTTTCTCCCTCATTTTGAAAACATATCATTAAAATTCAAAATAAGAAAACCTTTGGGACACATCATTTGCATTTGTTGTATTAAATACAACAAATGCAAATGAATTGAAACACTTGACTTTATGTTCTACAATTTTAATATATTATTCGATACGGCTATTCCAGAATTTACTCCATTATCAAGAATGAAATTAAAAAAAACTTCAAGACTATCTTATACAGCGTGTCCCAGAATGACCGGTCACCCTAATGAACTTTTGAACGGATTGGAATTTTTGAACTTTGAAAAACTCTGGGGACAGGAGAAGGGCCATAGCCAATCGAATAGTTATGGTGAGATCCAGGTTCGACCTCCGCGGAAGTGACTTTTTTGGAAAAAAAGTGTCGATTTCTCAATAAATTTAAATAGAATGGTACAAATATTTTTCATTGAAATAAAAGTATAAGTAAAATAAGGAAAAACTTTCATTTTTCAAGTTCAATTTAATTTTGTTACACCCCCTATAAAAGTTTCCTTATTGTGTTCCAAAAAATGTTTCTTATCGACCTAAACCATCAAAAGTGTACATATTTATTTTCGCAGTGTCGCAAGAGGACAAAGTCAAATCTCATTTTTAAAAATGGGCCGTTTGTCATTTTCAGGTAGAAAGTCTGGAATAAGGTGGTTATGTTCTGGAATAAAGAAGGTAAATATTTTCCTTTTTTGTCTAAAAGATTTCCATATTTAAGTTAGTTATCACTGTTTGTCCTAAATAATCACCATATATGCAGGCTTTCTACCCCAAATTTACGGTTTTCTAAACTGCTTATTTTTAAATTCCAGGAAAAAATGAGACACTGATGAAAATAAAAATGTACACTTTTGATCGTTTATTTAGGTAGATGAGAAAACTTTTTGGAACACAATAAGGGAAATTTTACATCAAAGCTTAAAACAAACGCCGTTATACAGGGTGTAATAAAATTAAACTTTAGGCCCCTTAAGCTCTGCCCACGATTATTTTTATGAACAAATTAAAATGAAAGTTTTTCCTTATTTTCTTTGTACTTTTATTTGAATAAAAAATATTTGTAGCATTCCATTTAAATTTGAGAAAAGTTCAATAAAAGTCACAAATTTGAGAAAAGTTCAATAAAAGTCACTTCCGGGGTCGAACCTGGATCTAACAATAAAGATTCGATTTCCTATCCCCAGACTCCAAATTCTAAAATTCCAATCCGTTCAAAGATTAAGGGGGGTGACAGGTCATTCTGGGACACGCCGTGTATAAAGGACCAGGTGTTTTACCCGTGCTTCGCTACGGGCTATAATATTATAACCTCAAGTATCGATGATACGTTTGTTGTAAGTTCTAGATGTGCAATAGAAAGATTTTTGATATTTTAACTGGAACGACAGTCGCGGAGGAAAAACTCTGCCAATGTGCCACATGGGTTTATTAATTTTCTTGCAAAAAAATAACCCCCCCAAAAATTGAGGGGGGGTTTCGTCATGATTCCAAATCTGGGCGTAATTAGACCCCAAATTTGGCATAGCTGCTAAATTTGATGTCTCTGTCTCTTACCATTCTCTTTTTAGACAGGCAGAATGAAAACCGCTTTAAAGCGGTAAAAACCGCCAGCGGTAAAAATCTAGAGTTTCGGAGCTAACTGAAACACCAAATATGACAAATTTCTAGCTTTTAATTCTCCTTTTAGACAGCAATACTGAAAACAAAAAAGCAAAGCTAAAAAGCAGCAAAAATCGCCAAGGGTGTATTCGATTGCACCCAAAAGTTTCGGGGCACAATTAGAGCCCAGATGGGACCTATATACCAAATTTCAGTTCCCGGAAATGTACTGGTACGGAGAAACAGTGATGAAAAGGTGACTTTCATATGTAAACGCGCCCCTTTTTCCCCCGCGGCGGGCGCCCCAGTTGGAATATTTAATATTTATTTTTATTAGCGCGCATCTAAGACCTAAGTGCGACATACATGCCAAATTTCAGTCTCCTAGGTCGTACCAGTGCGGAGAAATCGCGATGATGTCAAGTGAGTGTGTTTCTCTTTTATATATATATATATATATATATAGACACATAAAAAGGAAAAAACTGATACCTATCTAAAATCCGAAACACGTGTATCAAATAATATTAAAATGGCAGAACATGAAGTCAAGTGTTTTTCATCATTTCCATTTCTTGTCTTTGATTTCAATTATCTGCTAGAATTAAACAATCTCACAAAAAAAATATCATTGAAAAAAGGCCAAGTTCCACTTATTCAACCAAAAAATGCCGCGTATGAAAGTAGTGATATCTATTATTGGGGTTAAGTTTATTGTTGCTGCTGTATATCCCGCACTTCAATTTATTATTGCACGTTCTTCTGTCTAAATTCTCTTAAATTAATACCGACTTTACACTTGGTCAATTTTTCTAAGCGGATTCGTAAAATACTACCTTTTTACAAACTGGCCAAGTGTAAAGTCGGTATTACTTTAAGAGAATTTAGACAGAAGAACGTGCAATAATAAATTGAAGTGCGGGATATACAGCAGCAAAAATAAACTTGGCCCCAATAATAGATATCACTACTTTCATAGGCGACATTTTTTGGTTGAATAAGTAGAACTTGGCCTTTTTTCAATGATAATTTTTTTGTGAGATATCAATACTTTTTGTAAAGATTACTATATGTAACTGATTATTTGGCCGTTTTTTCTTCATTTCTTCTTCTTCTTTTCAATTACACAACATATCGGAAACCAGGAAATTTCTGTGTAAACCGGACCCAAATGTCCAATAAGATCTAACACCAAAGTATTAATAAAGTAGGTAATATGCACCACAAAGCAAATAAAAACAGAAATATTTATAGTGTATCTTCTTCCCTGAAGTTATAACACTGAGAGTTAACGAGTTTGAATTTTGATATTTGCGGATTCATTTGAATTTAAGTCTCTCTACCTTCATGCAAGATTTCAGCGTCTTAGCAGGTGAAACTAGATTTCGTGCATTTTCTTCCCTGAAGCGGAACCGTTTTGGAACACTGGTAGTCAAAGAATGAAAATATTTATTTTCCATTTAATTGCATGTAAATATCTAACTTAATGCAAGATTTCACCCCACCAGTTTAAACTAGTTTTCGAGCATCTCCTTCCATAAAGCGGAACCGTTTTGGAGCACCGGGAGTGAAAAAGTTCAAATATAAATTATTTCCTAATTAATTGTATGTAAATATCTAACTTTATGCAAGATTTCAGCGTCCTACCAGTTTAAACTGTTTTCGAGCATCTCCTTCCCTAAAGCGGAACCGTTCTGTAGCACCGGGAGGGAAAGAGTTCAAATATAAATTATTTCCTGCTAAATTGCTTGTAAATATCTAACTTTATGCAAGATTTCAGTGTTTTATTAGTTGATTCTACATTACAATACGTTGTATTGTCTTCCCTAAAACGACACCGTTTTGGAGCACTTAGAGGTAAAAAGTTCAAATTTTCGGACTTTTCCCTTTACGTGGATGTCAATTGCTAAGTTCATGCAATTTCAGCGCTCTACGTGTACGGGAAGTGCCTGAAACTTTTGATGATGAGTGAATCAGTCAATATGTCAGTCAGTCAGTCAGTGAGTATCCAAAAGTGCAAACTTTGAAATTACGTATCTCCCGGCCGGCTTAACATTAACTTTTGAAGTTTATCCTGTAGTATTGTACTATACTACGGAATGTATGTTCAAAATTTCAATGATCTATCCCTTGTAGAACCGGATATCTGACGGTGTGAAAAACCCGGTGAATTGCTTCGTGTAAAGATACACTGGTGCTTTCTGGAACTTGACCTGGCGCACTGCCGTGCGCTCAGATAGGTAATACTCTTTTTTTGAAAGAAAGTAATTTTTGAAACAAAACATGATCATTTCGAGCATCACAATTAGACGTCAAGCAAATCTGTTCGTGTGAAGTATTCTCCTTTATAATGCATCCTTCTTCTCCAGAATTTTGTTAGCTTATTCGCCCTTCTCTAATCCTCAAACTCCTTGATCCTAATCCCTTAAAGACATGAAGCATTTTTCTAATCCCAACATTTTCCTAATTTTTATTTTCTGAAAATTCATCTTATTTTTGCTGTTTCGAAAATTTTAAACCCCACATGAAAGTTATTTTCTATGTACTTAGTTATCTTTAAAAACTTTTTTTAAATAATGCAGAAGATCTGAAAAATTTTGCGAATTTTTGAATTGCTTTCATAAAATAATAAAGAACTATGACAATTTTTATCTTTTGTACAGGGTTAAATTGACGGAATATATTAAAATTAATTATTTTCTATGAATTGTATTTTCAATTATTTTGAACCTTGCTCCATCACTTGTGGAATTTATGATACTCCGTAGAAGGACGAGAGCGAATGGTACCCTGTGCTCTTTTTCGGAATTTCCCTTTTGGATTCCATTTCATGACAAAGAATATTGATCAATCTTGTCTGTATTAGCGATACAAAATCCTGTCATTTAAAATGTCCTGCCCTTTTTGCAGATGTAAAAGTATTTGCTTATTTAGAACACGAAATTTGACTTGCTAAATAATTGCGACGGTAATCTTTTTGCATAATGAAAAACGAAGAAAATCAATCAGCATCAGAAAATGTGAGGGAAAGAAGTAATAATAATTTTAGAAAGATAAATTTTAATTTTGTTTTTCAATAAATTAAAGATTTGAACAAAAGTCAGGTGAAATTGAGGGGAAAAAAGGTCAATCATCAGCTAAGGCGACAGAGGGATGGATGAATATTATATATATATTATAATAAAAACTAGAAAAATAAAAAAGATCCGTCTTTGTTTTAAAAGAAGAGAAAAAATGTTATTTTGTACCCCCATGTTGCAAGAAAGTAACACAGTCTTTATGTTATGTAGGGAGAATAGGATGCGATGTGCTCGTATCATTGATCAGACACGAAAAATCTCCATTTACACAATACCAAAAATGCGAGAGTTTATTGACGAACAAGATGTCTTTTGACAGAACCATACAATGTGAGCGATAAGACTAGAACATAAATATTTTGGTTTACTATTTTCAATAATGCATTTTCGGGATCGTCATGAAACAAATTTATACCCAAATCAAAATTTGATCGCAGGATTTGCCGTTAGGAACTCTGTTATTTGCTTCAAAGATTCCTAAAATATTTTAAATAGAAGAGGGATTAGTGTTTCATTATATTCATTAAATAATATTCTTGGGAACGAAACAGAAATAGGTAAATACAGTTTTCAAGGTATGCTACAATATAAATGTCATTTTTGTCACTTACGTTGACCGCAGTTAATGAAATTTGGTAAGTTATCGTCAGTCACAAGTTTCGCACGGAAAAGAAATATTACTTTTTATTGAATGAAATACAATTTCAGAAAAGAGAGAGAATTGAGATTTTTTTTCAATAGAGTAAATACAGATAAAATCAAATCTTATGGGAATTAAACCTATTGCCAGAAAGAAACAAAAGAAGGAAGAAAAACAAATGCAATAACTAAAAACTACATGAAATAAAAATAGAAGTATTCACTTTAAAAAATCTAGTTATTTGATAAAATGGCACAAAATGCTGACTGCGCTAGTTGTCCTATAAATGGGATAGCATAACTTTGTGGTTGCTTAATACAGATACAGTGCCTGATTTTTACATTAAACCTCAGATCATAAGTGGGAAAAGCAGAAAAACGAAGTCGGGCCGATATTCTAAGATGTCGTCCCTATAGATCGTTGTTGGTTTTTTGAGTCCGTCTAAATATGAAATTGATGATAATATCTTCGAAAAAGGAAAGTACATCTCCATATACTACTAAGGTAGGTAGATTGTGTGGTTACTTACCAAATAAACACGTGGAGTCCGCGACCAGACTCCTATTCAGGTACTAAATATGACCTACGTTGCTTAACTTTGGTGTCCTAACAGTAATGTTTTCTGAAGTTTAACAAGGTTGGCTACATTCAATATTTGAATACAAGTCCGCTCAGGCACACGCATGGAAATCCACCCGGTGAGTACTCTGATGGCAGCACCCTGGGTATCGTTGGCTTTACTTGTTAACATTCAGTTTCGTGAGGGCGGCGAATCCGCAGGGGAGGTTATACCTTAGTTAATCTAATTGTAAAAATGGGTTTTCCCCCATTTTTTGCGTTTGAAAAGTTTTCAACTTGGGACTATTTATCTCATATTACTTAAATTATATTTTTAAATATACAGGGTGGCCCCGAAAAACATAGCTAAAATTTAAGAGGTTTTATAACTCATTATTTCCAATAATAAATTTTCAAGATGGCGGATATTTTGTGTTTTTTTTTCTTCTCTCTCTCAAGTTTTGAGAGATTATAAAAAATACTTCCCTACAGAAAATGACGTATAACTTGTTTTGGCTAATGGTACAGAAAAATGTTTTAGATCGTTAAAACCAGAATAAAATTTGCAGTACGAATTATTCTCATGATTTTTTAAGAAAAAAAAAATTGTCGTACTTTTTAGAACAGGGGTTCCCAAACTGGGGGCGTGAATGTAAGCCAAGGGGGTTCGCGAGACCAGTTGAATTATTATGATTTAGTTAAAATATATGTACACATTTTTTTACAAAAGTAATCTTATTGAACATGATGTTTATAAAATTTGAATGAGATAGCATTCAGCAACACAGCGTTTTGAATGAGATAACATTCAGTAACACATTAGCGTTTTGAATGAGATAGCATTCAGCAACACATTAGCGTTTTGAATGACATAACATTCAGCAACACATTAGCGTTTTGAATGAGATAACAATCAGCAAAACATTAGTGTTTTGAATGAGATAGCATTCAGCAACACATTAGCGTTTTGAATGACATAACATTCAGCAACACATTAGAATTTTGTATGAGATAACAATCAGCAAAACATTAGCGTTTTGAATGAGATAGCATTCAGCAAAACATTAGCGTTTTGAATGAGATAGCATTCAGCAACACATTAGCGTTTTGATTGAGATAGCTCTCAGCAACACATTATCGTTTTGAATGAGATAGCATTCAGCAACACATTAGCGTTTTGATTGAGATAGCTTTCAGCAACCACTAGCATTTTGAATGAGATAGCATTCAGCAACAAATTAGCTTTTTGAATGAGATAGCATTCAGTAACACCCATACCTATTCATAATTTATAACGTAAAGGAGAGGGAGGCGTGGGGGGCTTTCATTTCAAGAAAAGGGGACGCGGTACCAAAAAGTTTGGGAACACATGATTTAGAGCATAATTCGATTTTTTTAGAGTTTTTGAAATTTTCAATGAAAATTGTGATGGGAATCCTTGTGGCAAAATTCGATTTTTTAGCGTTTTTGAATTTTTCAATGAAAATTGTGATGGGAATCCTTGTGGCACCTATATACATGTAGGAGTATTTATTGTTGAAAATGATGAGTTCTATAACCTCTTAAATTTTAGCTATGTTTTTCGGGGCCACCCTGTATATATATTGAAATGAATATCAAAAGCCGATGCACAAAAAGGAAAATATCAAAATACTTCTAAGGTTGTCACAAGACTTTCACAAAGGAAAATATTTAGGAAATTCCAAGGGGGAATTTAGAAAATAGGCACCAGAAGAAGGATCAAAGAAAAAAATAAATGGTACGGAAAACCGTACTAGACTTTCTCTTCCTTAATCATTCCATCAGACTACCACCGAATGCAGATGTTGTTCTTCTAAAGTTTTAAGTCTTTTAGTTATATATTTTAGTTATTGTTATATTTCTATTTTCTGTTGATGTTGACCATTCTTTTAAAAAGATTTTGCAGCCTTCGGCTGCGGA
>CM022874.1:33294182-33321736 GCA_012654025.1 Pachypsylla venusta
CTTCCAGAGCTCTGCACACGATTCCGTACGTACGGTGTACGTAGTACGTCGGAAATATCGGTTTTTTGGACCCCATGGCTCCAAATATTTCCAAACTTAAAAAATGACCCGAAATAGTGAAAATATGGCCCAAAAGCAATAGGAAATGATATATTTGATCTTTATTTTGGGTTTTGGGTTCCCGTCAAACGATTTTTTGGGCCAAAAAAAAGTCAAAATTTTCTGCACGAATACAATACTTTATCTTCTAGGAAGAGAAAGTAATTAAATTATTGAATGACATAATAATGTACTCTATAGAAAGACACCGACACATTTATTAAAGGTTAGATTGAAAGAATTGATATATTAGATATAAAGATGTAGAAAAAGAGGAAGACCACATTAAGTTGAAATAGATTGGCAACGTGACGGAAGTTACGCAAGTGACAAGATGAAGTGGCAAAAAACCGATAAACATGGAAGGAAACTGTGAAAGAGATCAAATTGAAAACAAAGTAAAAAAATTTAATATATAATAAGCAAATTCTGTTCAATGTCCGATATTCTATCTAATATATCTCGGGATCTAATCTACGGAGACATATATTATACGATAATTGAAGGGTAATAGAAAGTTTTTCAACGGATACAACACAAACAGTACTCAGGTAGTATACAATCATTTGTAATTAAGATATAAGTTGGTTAAATTGTCAATTATTGAAGGTTAAGGTAAAACCGTTTGTTTTTAGTTAAGTGAAGATATAGTAATTTTTAAACTTCCATTGTGAACCATTTGCAATAACTGGAAGAGCAAATATAATTTTCTTCTCTTCTAAGATTTTAAAGAAAACATTTTTGTGTACATATAAGAAGATGATGTATTGCTAGAACAATTATTCAATTAAATTTAATATTATATTATTTGTTTTTTTTTTAAAAAAAAAGGTAATACAACAATATCAGTATAATGTCTTTTTATTTCAAAATTTTACTCGAGCATAATAAAAAGATATTTTGTATAGTCAGCAAATAATTATTATTGTAATTAGAAAGCCCTTTCCGAAGATTACCTACTGCTGATAGCAAAAAAAGCCATTATTTTTCAATTATTATGGCTGTTCCAAAAAGAAGTAATGGAAAAGTTTGACGATAAAAAAATGTATTTCAACCGAAAATTTACTCTTTCCTTAATATATTTGGTTGATTAACTAGCACCATTTTCTTTGGGGGGGGGGGACGTTTTAATAAAAAATAAATAATGATTGAAGAATTGAACGAAGCGACGCGACGAATTGTGTTAACGTTGTCAAAATAAAGAAATAATTAATTTTCAAAAAAAGGCTCGAAACGTTAAAACTCGAAAGGAGCTTTGTTGAAGTCCCGTCCATTCTTCCCCTTTCAAACTAAATAAAAGAAAACAAAACTCATATTACCAGATCCCCCTTTCTTAAGCCTAAAATTTGTTCATAACGCAATCTCTGGAAGTAATAAAATAATGGAGGAAATCCCCACATGTAATAATTCCTCCCAAAGGTTAAGGCAGAATTTAATATAATCTCCTGGTTAATTTCATAAGGGCAATCTTCGTAACCTCGGATAGAGAGGGTAATGCTTTGATCAGGGGTCTTCAACATGAGGCCTGAAGGTCGAAATAAGTGGGTCGAGCTGTTTTTTCAGACGGTTCGCTCTCAAGATAACATTAAATTTTAAATAATATCCTATTCGAATGCAATAACGTATTCGTAGATTTGAAAAGCAAATTGCTGTCCAAACCTTTAATTCTTACAAAGTACTTAACACCTCAAAAAGTTTTAAAATTGATACTTTTAAGCATCTCATCTCTCATCATTGCACGCGGGGAAACCATTCCCGGCAGGGTAGGCGTTTGTAGAATTAGTGCTTTTGATTTCGGGGTGCACCTAGCCTGGTGAGGACGATTGAGTTTAATATTTGTAGCGAGCATTGGCGGTATTACCAGAGTAAAAAGTTTTGTTGCGGTAGAAGATTCAAGAAATTGTTATCACATGAGCATCTAAGTAATGCTGTGATACCTACAGAAATTGTGTGGAGGCTGTTTGTTGGACCTTACCACAAAGAACTCTACATTTACATTTTTTACTTTATAATTATAATCCCTTTACTCATCATCATGCACTTTTACATAAAATATTATAATTGCATTTTTGTGCTCATGAACCGAATTATTTCCAAATACTCTCATTACAAAGGTAATAGGATCCCTATATTGTTTATTTCCACTTTATTGTTTATTTCCACTTTATTTCAGAAATAGAGAGCATTATCTTCAACTTGGCCCACCTAACAAAAGTTTGGAACACCCTGGTTTTGAGTATAGGATAGACAAGATGATGAGCAAAGTACACAAAACTTTCTTAATTTCGGGCCTCATAAATCTATTACACCATAATATTACTCGCACATCCTACTCGGCCCTTTTATGAGTTTCTTCTTCTAACCTAAGTTTTTGAAAAACAAAAAGTTTATAATCGTTTGGTCATTTTTTGATTGTCTTAAGGAAAATCGAACCTCATACAGTGCAAGATATAAAAGATAAGTCACTTGCACTGGAAATAGGTCGTTTCAAGGGTTCAGTAACCGAAGGGTAATATGATAACAAATGTTTCAGGGGTTGACGGGTAAGCTTTTTGTCTGCATCATTGAGTCCCACCCAATAAAATCATTGTGACAAATACGCACCTTAGGCAATGCAACAGAGAGCCAGTTAAAATGTTCACAGATTCTGTATTGTTGTGACGTTAATCTACAATAAATAGAAAACTATAAACATCATGAAAATCCTCTATCTCTGAAGAACGGTTGAAATTGGCCTACCGTTGATTCAAAATGTTTTCTGAATTTCAGCACATAAAGAAAACCTTAAAGAGCGCTAATGGCACGCATTACAGCAGCTCCCGTAAAGTGAGGTTTCACTTGTTTTGTGACCATGCATTCACCGGCAAACTACACAGACTATGTAAAAAAACTGACGAATTATGAACTTTTGATACAACTGTCCATCATGTTTCTTTTGATCGCCCACGGGGTGTTAGTTCATTGAATATATTGATTCTGGGAACGGGGTGTTAGTTCATTGATTCTGGGAACGAAGTGTTTTTTCATTGAATATATTGATTCTGGGAACGGGGTGTTAGTTCATTGAATACATTGATTCTGGAAACGGGGTGTTCGTTCATTGAATATATTGATTCTGGGAACGGGGTGTTCGTTCATTGCATATATTGATTCGCACGTTTTTTGTAAATTGTTCTCGAGAAAATCGTTTTTATATTAATTAAAATGACTCACTCTGAATTTTAAAAACAAAATAAAAGTCAACGATTTTTAAGAAAAATGTTTACACACCGAACCGATTTTACTTTAAACGACAAGAGGAGAATAATGCAATTATAAATTCTGCATCGCAACAGAAAAGAAATGAGGCACAAATTTTTTCCCACAGTAGAAAATAAAATGTCTTTAGCATGACATTATAAATGTTAAAAGCGCATCTTGAAATATGAAAGATTTCCATTTTCAGTAAAAAAAAGTGAAGAAAGTAATAAATGCAGAATAAAATATGATATATATACCTTTTCGAGTAAAATAATAAAATCCTGTTGCCATAAATCCGATTACATGCACCAAAACGCAATGATATTTAAATTGCCGGGAAAATAAATCACTCATCTGCAGCATAAACAAGATTTTTCATTTCAAAAGTAACTTTATGTTCAGTTTGAGGGTTCCCCTTGTATGCTACACATTAATACATACAGTCTTATTTTGAAACAATCTTTGGCACCGAAAACTGTTACAGATCTTAAGAGTTGATAAAATAGATAATGTCGCCGTAATAGAATGCTGTAGTTTTCCCTTCCAAATATGTATTATTAAAAATTTCCATTTCATCCGGTCAAAAATGAAATCGCCAGGTCTGAAATACTGTAGCTAACAACCTCTTTAATCTCTTTAATCAGTCGAAATGCAAGATGTACGAAAAGGAAATATCATTTATAGTATAAAAAAAAAATTGACCGAGTCCGCATCAAGCACGACTTGCCCCCAAAGTGTCAGGTTCTAATATCGGACAGGCCAGAAGTGAGAGATTTTTTTTCCGCCAATCATCTTTATTTTATTTAACTTAATGTGTATCTGATTTAAATGATTACTGGCATAAGTCCAAGAATAATCTATTTGGTAATTAGACTTGGGGATAATCCAGCTAATGAGGAATTTTAGTGAATTTAAGTCAATTTTCCATTTTAATTTGACATCTGCAATTATAATTTTTACATTATTTGTGAAGTAATCTGTAATACTGCTCATGTTAAATAAAAATTGTGACATAATAATAAAAAGAATTATAGATAGATTCACATGTAATTCCTTTCTAGAGGATGAATTATATTTGGACCGTAATAATCTGTCGGCATAGGCTAGACTGCTAAAATCTACAAAACAAAGTTTTGTATGATTCTAGCAGTCTAGCCTATGCCGTTATTTTATGAAAAAAATCTCGGATAAAATAATTGTCACAATGGAAATTTACGTCAGCGTTATTCATTATGTTACCAAAAGAATTAGAAATAAAATGCAAAAATTGCTTTTTCTTCACTAAAATTCCCCATTTTTCTCCAAAAACAAAATTCAGGTGTACTTTTTGAAAAAAGTTTCTAAACTTTAAAATTACAAAAATGTTTGAACCTAACTGCAAAAAAGTTGGCAGTCAAGAACAAAGACCTAATTTTTCATTCATCATTCCTAACATTGTTCTGATCCTTTAACTTTAGATAATATTCTTTGCTTTTTCTTCTTAAAAATTAAGAAAGTTATTTTAGGAGCTTAAGTGATTAAGGGTGAAGGCTTGATGAAGAGCATTTTTTAGAGTAATCTTTTAATTATTAGTAGATAATCTTCAATATCGGTTAGCAGTCATGACTGAACGCCGAGACGGTTGAAAAGTTAAACAATTTTAGATGAAATATATGTCGAACACAAACAATTTACTAGTATCACACGAAACATCTTTGGTATTATCTAGTCATTTGGCCAATCGGTATTATCTGTTTACGAATTCTAGATAAAAGTGCTTGTTTTGAAAGGTGTTCAAATATTCCACCTCTTTCCCTTGCCAGGCCTTTGTTTATGTTGTTCTCTTTAATTTTATGTGTTTTTAATCCCCATCGTTATCTCGACATTCTGATGATAACAACTTGAACTAAGTTTTTGTTATAATTTTAAAATTTATAATTTCCATTTTTTTATGCCTGGTTAAGGAAAAAAATTATACTTCTACAAAATCGATATTATAAACAGAGTATACATATGTTGTGCCATATGCATGCTCTGCCCAGAGGGAGCGACTTCAAATCCTGGTCGAGTCAATAAATTTAAATAATAATAGTCCTTATGTATACTGTCCGAATAAGAATAAAGACAACTTTAACATCGGCAGGCTTTTGAGTGCTATTATTATGTGATAAATATATCAAATTCATGAGGATAAAAGGTTGGCTGGGTTTGAACCCACGCCCCAATGATTATCAGTCAGAGCGTCTTGCCACTACACCATTAACCCATACTACTGTCAATTTGAGACGGTTTTTGTAAATATCTATTCATTGAAATTTATTTAGGGCGGAGAATCAACAATAAAATGTATAGGGATAAATTCTCTGTCCCACCTAAAATATCTGGGGATCTACTGGTATGACAAATTAATAATGTTGTGATACCGCAATATTACTAGGTGTGTCCGTGGACAAAAACGGGCGCAGCCATCCGTTTCACCTCGAATTTTCGGGCATCACATAAACTTTAGCATATTGCTCCATTATTCCGTTAAAACAAGATTTTTTGAGAATACCGCACCTTTCTTGATTGCATCATGCAGTTGAGTAGTAGATCCTATTTAAAACGCAACATAATCGGCCGAAAAATCGGAAACGGTTCAAGATATTGTTCCGAAAATAGATGTATATAACCTTGGGGGTATATATATATATATATTCGATATCCTTCAACGTTTTGACTAAACAATTAGTATTTCCTAAATTTTATTTTGCCCGATCCTGGATTCGAACTTTTAACTCTGGAATGGTTTGTCAAAATTTAGTAAATTATGTCCTAAATTAAGTCTTGAGAAGCCAGCTAAAACTTTTTCGCTATGAGTTGATATGTTGTCGCGACAAAATTTAAGATATCGGATCATAACTCTCTGAATTTGGTAAAAAATTGGAAAATCGGCCAAAAAATCGGAAATGGTTAAAGATATCGTTCTGAAAATAGATATATGCACTCTTGGGTTTATGCAGAATATGAAGAAAAAAAATTGGTAAAAATCGGTTGAGTAGTTTCGAAGGAGTAGGGTAACAAAAGTTTGCAGTTTGTAGGGAGTATAAGGCTACGCTTCGCTCCGCCCAATTATTTTGAGGCGAGGCTAAGACAAGACCAATATTCCGTACCTATACCTCTATCGGAAAAAATAGTGAGGTAGAGAGATATATATTGGAAAGAGCGATCCTATATAACATTACTACTGTCAAGGTGAGATATGATTTGGAACGTCAGCCAGTTTAGTGTTATTTTTTGTTTACATTTTGGTACCAATTTCAGTGCTGATAGGAGGACCTAAAAGGTTAACTGAAACTAAAGGGAGAGTTTCCAAAAGCTCCCTAATGTAAAGACATTTTGAAATGTAATACGAAGCCTTTTATTCCCTGATGTCAATTAAGAATACTTGATTTATGAAATCAATACATTAACTATTTGTTACTTCCTCTATTTCTTTAATTCAATGGTCACGTGACAGATGGGGGACATCATAATACCTACGTAGGCTGTAGTAAGAGTAGGTACTCTATTACTATTAGGCTCAGAAATTGAAAACAGTTGTAATTGAGTTATGGAACCCTAAAATATATTTTTTTAATTTAAATAATTATATTTTAATGATCGATTAAATTATAAATTAATTAATATTGGTAATCTGACATTCTTAGAAATCATACATACATCATTAAATTTAGGCAAATTATTGCAATATAATTTATTTTAGTTTTAGTCCCCTTCTGTCCTACTTAAAACAGGTAAAATATAAATTATTAATCTTTTCCTATTGCCAAGAGAATTTATAACTGGCATACTCAAAACTTGGCATGGCTGTCAACGTGTTTATGAGAATACAATAGCGCAATTTCATTTGTGTATAATATGTTCTTCTTTAAAGGCGTTCCCTTTGTTATTGTTTTCAGATGTGTAAAATTAAATTCATTCAAAATAATACTAGAGAGTTGCTTTATATATTGCTGGTTCGGGCTTTCATCCCCCTCACTCACTGTCTCATTGCAATAAATATAATTCTCGCGTATGCAAAATAAAGATTAAATTGCATGGAATTATTGATATTATTTTATGACAAATGTAAAATTCAATCGTTATGGTGAAAATCTGTTTTGTACTCCATTTTATGATGTGTTTACCTAAATACTTTACATTTTATTTAATAAAATAATTACTAGTAGTACTGTGACACGCAGACCTCACTCGTTTAAAATGAAACCTTTTGGCCAATACGGCCCAAAAACTAATCACACCCATTCTATCAACGTCTGAAGGTCCGGAGAGGAACAATTTTTCCCCCAAATTTCATTTTTTTTTCTTCTCTCTCACACGTTTGTTTATCCCGTAATGCGTGGGGGGAATAACAATTCCAAGTTTGACGCTTGTACATTCACCACAGAGGCACGGGGGTAAAAACGTTTCCTAACCTCTCTGGTTGGATCAAAATATGTCATCTGGTACTATTCCTTAAGTTAGCACCATTTTTCCCCAAACAGAGAGATTAATTAGGAAACGTATTTACGACCATAACTTGATTGCGTGATTTTTAATTTAACTTTACCCAAAATGGGCAGATATAGATTATAAGTTCCCCTCCAAATGTGGGGCAATATTTTTTAGGGGGATAAATTGTACCTCCCCCTCGGATTGAAGGAGTGAGGCAGAAATCGACTATAACAAAATACTGCTTCTAAAGATTAAAGATGATAATGACGATTAGAATTTATACGGATTGAATACTCATTTGGATTTCTTCCCCACACAATTGTGAAAATCCATCACTGGTAATATGCATGTTAATATCATGATAAGTTATTGTGAGAGTAAAAGTAGCCGATTTATGGGGCGGAACGGGGGAGGGGTTGCAAGATAAATATATGTATAATGGAAGATAAAGTATTGTGTTGGAGCTGAAAGTATTCCGTTTTCATATTGTAATTTATTTTCTTATCCCTCTTAAAAGTGATAATAGAAAGCCTCGTCGCGCCCAAAAGAATTTTCAGTTCAATGAAATTTTGCCCATTTTTCATTTATCAGAACAACAAAAAATCTTTATGATAAGAGAAAATCGAACAGAAACTTAATAGAGAGGGGGAAAGAAATGAAATGCAGAAAAAGGAAATGGTTAACTAAAATAAATCCCTTTAAGATATTGTTTATGGAACGATTTCGTCTGATCGGTAGAGGGGTGGTTCTTTCTAATTAACGCAAAGTAATGTTATCAGATATTTTTTTTTGTCCTTACTTAGTTGTCTTTGTGTAAATTATTTCTGTCTCACTCCTTCTTTTCTCTTTTTCTAAATCGATTTATTTATTACTCTTTTGAAGTATCGGCACTTGAATTTGGAAAAATATAAATGTCGATTTTTTTTCTTTCATTTTTGTTTTTTTTTTTTCTCTCTCTCTCTCTCTCTAGCCAGTTTTATTTTAACTCTTTCTTCTTCATCGAAATTATTCAATGAAAAATTTCATAAAGAAATTTGGGGCAATCATTCAATGAAAATTTTATAAAGAAATTTAGGGTAAATCATTCATTGAAAACTTTCATAAAGAAACATAAGGTAATGAAAAATTTCATAAAAAAATTTAGGCTAATATTCCTCAGTTCAAAAAATATAAACTGATTATTATCATTTTTTTATTTTATTTTATTTATTTAAGTGTAGTCAACGATGCATTTTTATAAACAAAAATATAAAAATGGTTATATACACTGTAAGTGGAGGAATTACAAAATAAGTTTGGTCTTATTTAGGAAGGAATCAATCTTGAAAATGTTCCACCTCAGACAATAGAACAATTCAGATTCAAGATTGAGACCGGGCCAAATTTGGGGCAATCATTAAGAATGTGTTTTGTAGAAATTCTGCAAGAACAAGTGTCACAGATAGGGGGACTCTCCCTCCTCATCAGAAAACTATGAGTTAGATGAGTTTGCAAATTCTAAGGCGCGTAATAGAAACATGGTTATTATTATTATTATTGTTTTATTGTGTACAACAACCGGTGGTTCTTGACCCATTACAATACCTGAAATTTCCAAAAGAAAGGGTTCTTTTGGAAATCTCGCAAGGGATGGGCCAATATTTGGCATCCGGTTTTAGACGAAGTAGTTGGGCAACAAACTGACGGAGCCAAGTATTTTGCCAGGATGAGACGATTTTTTTGAGAAGTGGCTTGAAATCTTGGAGAAATACTTTTGGTAAAAAAGGACAATTATTTTCGACCAAGGCTTCTTTTGCCAGGGTATCTACTTTTCCATTGCGAGGAATCCCCAAATGGGAAGGGATCCATAAAAAATCAATTCTCAAGGAATACCTATGTTCGTGCAAAATGTTTTTAATAAAACAAATATACAGGATTTGAGGGACAGAAACTTTTCAGGGAGCAGAGAACTCAGAATCTGAGCAAAAGAGAAAATTGGACGAAGAGAAAGTAGACCTATGACGGACAATGAATGAAACAGCGAAGAAGATTGAAAGGAGCTCAGCATTTGAAAGTAACTGGGGTTAAGTTTAATTTTAAAGATAATATCACCTGTGCAGAACGCGGCAGGGACTAAATCATTGCATTGCGAGGCGTCTCGTCTGTATAAATGATGGAGAATTGAGGAAATTTGAGTAATAAATCACGAAAAGCAATACGAATAGTTTGATGAAGATCAGTTTCTTTGTTGAACTGTTGCATGTTTAGATGGATAGGCTGAGCATGCGACGACCACAGAGGGACTGCGGATGTAGGGAGAAAAAAGAGGTGTGGGCTTAGAGTAATTTCAAGGATATCTAGGAGGTTTTGGAATCTTATCCTAAACAGGTTTTCCATCTTACATTTGGAAATAAAAAGAGTTTTCAAGCTCTTATCAAAGATAACGGAGTTAGTTAAACTAAATGGATTTTTCATGGAATTAATGCCGTAATTATATACGATATCTCTGCAAGAAGAAAGTGAAGACTCATCAGCCTCTGATAAGATGATTAGCAGAGGAGAGGATTTGTATGCGCCAATCGCTAATAATGAACCGTATAAATTATTTTCAAAATACTCCAAGATGATGAATCGGATCAATTATTTTCAAAATACTACTTTTAGAGGAGCTATATATACACAACACTTGCATAATCAAGTTTGGATCTGATGAAACTTTTGTAAAGATTTAACAAAGAGACTCTATCACAGCCCCACTTAATGTTACTTAACATGCGGTTTAAGTTGTAAAAGATGAGGTTTGAAAGAAAGTTTCTTGTCAAGAATAACTCCGAGATTTAAATTTGGAACAAAAGCCAGTGAAAAACCATTAATAAAAAGAGTGGGGTCATTATGCGCCCTCCTTTTCCTGCAAAAATGAATAGCCTGACATTTTTGAGGAGAAAACAGAAATCCTGACTTAGATGACCAATTGACCATACTGATGGATTGTCCAGCGAAGACTGAAGACAGGACTGAATTTTCAACAAATGTAAACATAAACAGGATGATATCGTCAGCAAAAATAGCACCCTGAATATCATTATACAAAGTGGTGATAACATAATTAAGCGCTATCAAGAAGACAGTACAACTCAAGGAAAGCCCCTAATACCGTTGTCTTGACTATCGGAAAAAATTGAACCTAAACGAACGCGAAACGAATCTTCGTGTATATTTTTAATGAAAAACATCATACCATCATATTGCCCTTTATTTTTTTAATTAGGATACTTACTCGATGGGTCCAAGTTGTTTCATAGGCTTTCTGAAGATTTAAACTGACAGCAATACACTGTTCTTGGTTTATGAAAGCATTGCGTATTTCATTCTCTAGACGAATGCGAACATCAAGAGTAGAAAGTCGTTTCCTAAAGCTACATTGTAGCTCATTAAAAAAATGGGTGCGTGTACTTATGTACGCGCGTGAAAAGTTATACTTCTTTTTAAAAATAAATTTAATGATATTTAAAAAAAACATACCACCCCACCAGGGAGTGAACACAGAACTTACCAACTGTGAAACAGAGGCCTTGCCACTGAGCCACGATGTTCTCTGTGTATGGAATGAGAAAATAGAATATTTAAATTTCACTCTCATCATTTTTTCATAACGCGCCTAAAGAAGTATATAAAAATGTTATTAAAATTTAATTTAGAATAAAACTTACCTCATTTTTAACATAATAACCTGGCCCAATAGTGCCATCTGTGGTTTCCCATTTATTGGCTATTCTCAAAGTTTCGGCAGTTTTCTGTTGAATCGTTTTGCTGTCATCTAGTAATGTCAATTCATAAAATTCTTGAATATCTGGAACAATATAAAAAAGTAATCTAATTTAATCTTTAAGAAAGATGTCTTGCACGTCAGGAGCTGGAACACATATCAGTACAGTTTGGCATAAAAAGTGGAAATGAGATAGGTCTGCTCGGATTTTTGAAAATGGCTTCTTACGCAATATGTTGACAATAAAAATTTTGGAAATGGTGGCAGCAATGTATGAAATCACACTTCGGAACAACTATGGGTATGTAAAGTGTCTAAAGCTTGAAACGCTCTTTTATGGGGAAAAAAAATTGGAAAAAAACAGAAAGAGTTATTTAATATACAGGATGGTCCGTCTTTCAAACATTAAATGGTTACAGAGAAAACGTTTAGGTAGCACCACCACAATAACAGATTTAATAGGCAATTATGGACTAATGAAGCTAACACCTGTGCAACATGGGATACTGGTGCAAATCACGTTCAAATTCTTTTACATCTAAAACTAAACTCAATTGTTTGATCTTCAGAAAAATATAACCTGAAAGCAGCTTCCATATTTATAGCAGTATGGGTAAACGTGACAAAATGCAAGTAATATTATATGTTCTTTATAGTGTATGCATTACACTCACGTGATATTTAAACTGCAAAATTTTAAACTGCAAAATTTAATTTCTTATTATACAGGTAAAATGAATTTTTGCACTTTTCAAGTGGCAAGAACATTCCCACGAGATCATTTTTTTTTTTTTTTTTTTCANAAAAAAAAAAAAAAAAAAAAAAAAAAAAAAAAAAAAAAAAAAAAAAAAAAAAACGTTTCACTTGAAGAGTTTCTAGTAATATTTTGCTGAAATTAATGTTTTACGAGTACTAATATTGAAGAAATAACACTGTCAATTTTGCAAGTGGGTTTAATATTTTAATGTTTATTTAGTACCAACAAAGAATTTCATAGCACCAGCAATGCCACAAAGCTTTGAGGATATTAGGGGCTGACAAGATTCGAAATAAAACCTTTATAAAAAATATGATTTAATTTTGGTCAACAAAATATGATTAAGTATGTGACAAAAGTACCACTGCCTGAGTACGAACACCGTTTTTTAACTATCTGTACACCAAAATGTAAAACATCAAGTTTTGAGGGGGCGGGTTAAAAAAGTGGTTGAATCTAAAGTTTCATTATTGGAAATTCCAAAGATTTTTCTTATAATGATTAACTATCAATCTTCCTAAATTTGAGATATTTTCTAGAAAATATCAAGCGATCAAGCCTAGAAGTAATGGATTAAATAAATTGGGCAATCCATTGTCTGACAAATCAATGACTCAATATTTTCATGAGACTACACTCCTCGCAACACAACCAAAGACGAAATATGTTCGGAAGTTTTTTCAAAACTCGAAAATTCCATCTTGGTCTCCTGGGTTCAATTGGAGTGTGATAACCCTCATGTCTGGTAGAACACAACGCAAAACGTGTTGATGGCGTAAATCTTCTTGATTAATTTTACCAAATTTTTAATGAGAGGATCAACACGGAAATAAAAGCAAAAAAAAGAAAATATAATGGCATTTTTCAAAGCAACTTTTTTCCTCTTCGAAAACATTTAAACTGTAAGGCTTTGTTGGAATAAAAGTCAGAAGTACAAAATAAGAAAGCAAGGCTTGTTCAAAAAATTGAAAAGGTCTACCGTTAAGTTAATTGCTACATGAAAACTCTATTGTGGAATTGTATTTTTATATGAAATGGCTCTTTGACAATAGACATCATACATCTTTCACAAAGCTCACCAATAATGAAAAAAAGAACATTGAAGTAATAAGGCGAAGCTTCTTGCAGTGAAAATATTTCAGAAATGACATTTGTTGTGGGAAGCAAAAAGAGCTCCCATATTATTAGGTAAAAAGAGTCTCATAATTTGGCAATATCACAGCGTGCTGAATCTCTCGTGCAGATGCGTGAAGCACTAAAAGACTCATGAACGTCTGAGTTTTAACAAAACGTTGTGTCTCCAAGCGACATAACTTTTGAGTACGCACCTCACTGGAAAGAACGCATCAGTAAAGTTAAGGGAGCTATACTTATAAAAAGAGACTTCAAATTGCTTATTAGGGTGCCAATAATTAATATTAACATTTCGTTACTTTTAATCCATTTAAATTTAATTTAAATGGAATATTCTGAATTTTTAATTTAAATGTGGGTTTGTATATAAATTGATATGTTCTCGGGTTAAAGGAAGGGATTAATATAGTAAGTAATTGTTCTCTGTTCAAATAAACAAACAACATTTGAAGCGATTTATTCTGCTAGAAGCGTTTCAAAATATCAACAGGCAAATTTTAATGCTCTCTGAACGAATTTCCGAGTGAGTATTAGAAAAAAAGCCATTTAATTGTCCCTTTATTATAAAAAAGAGAAAAAAAGAAATCCTTTGGCGCAGAAAATGAGACCAAAATATAATGAATAGAAAATGGAAAAAGAAAATATTAATAACGAAATAAATAAAATAACTTGGAACGTAAATAGAAATATAATAATAGAGGAAGAGAAAGAAAAATTAAAAAGGTGAAGATAAAATCTAAAGAAGAAGTTATGCCATGACAATGTCCCCAACAGAGAAAAAGAAGCACACGAGAAATGGGACGGAATAGAGACAAAACAGAGAAAAAGAAACACACGGGAAATGGGGGCAGAATGAACTGGTACAAGAAAGAAAAGTATTAGACAACTATGAGTAATAGTGAGTATGGGAGAGGTTGTTTGAAATACGACTGGCAGCATTAAGGAAAATGACTTAATAACGGAACAAAGTATTCAACTCTAACGTCCGTTTGTCGGTTTATAACATTTGAAAGCGATGTCTGATTCTGAAGAGAATTAGTACGGATATTTATTTTATAGAATTGACTTTTTGGGTTCTATTGGGCCATCCAGCCCTATATTAGTATTTTTCTGTGTAACAAATAGAGCATAATATTAAAATTACAAGGCAGGAACAAGTTTTTTGAATAATCAGATTAATAGACGAGTTACTTACATTCATAGCAAAGATGATAATCCCGACCTCTTACAAGTCCTCCAATATTACTGATGAATATCTCAAAAACACAAAAACTATGGGTTAGTGGTGTAGTCGTAAGACAAACTGGTAGACAATAGGGCGTGGGTTCATACCCGGCCGACCAATGAAATTTCATCCTAATAAATTTGAGATATTTACCACATTATTATGTGGTAAATATAAATAAGGACTATTATTTTCTATATGTGTAAGGTCAATGTTGAAGTGAGAGTTGGATAACTGTGTGAAAATGATTTTTCCTAGAAATATGATGTTCTAAACAAAATGAAAAAAAAAATGCTTGTATGTAACGCTCTATTTTTATTTTCCAAAAAAAATGAATTTAAAGCCCTAAGGTTCCTAATTACAGAGAGTAGGGAAAAAGTTCAGTTTGTGGTAGGGGAAAGTCATAAATTTTGATTTTTCAAGTCGCTGTAAAAGTTTTGTAAAATTTATAATTATGAATGTTCCTGATGTGTACGGGTAACCTTCATGTAAACGAAAAATAACAACAAGAAAAAATACGAACGTTCTAATAGACCGTAATATTGCAGTTGTGGAAAGAGGAGGGGGTGCAAAATATTTTCCTGTTGCTTTTGACAGTGGGAGAATTAGGTTGTGCTGCACTAAAACTTTTAACATTAACCAGAATGGCGTAAATTAAGAAAAGTGATAATTTCAATCAATCCTTGTGGACCCCGATAACAAATTTTAAGTAAAAAAAGAGGAGCATGGACGAATAAATAGAATGAACTTTGGTAAGGTCATTGATTACTTTAAAGAATTATCATATTAGTTTTTGGCCGAGTCCAAATGGCTACCCATTATTTGGGTTTACAGTTCACATAATTACTAGTTTAGAGCTATAGAAAAAAGAAACAGTCAATAAATCTTTGAATAACATGTTAATTATAAGTGTTAAAAATATTAACTTTTAAATAAATAAAAACAAAACACTTACCAAAAACACTATTTATAATTATTTATAAAGAAACTAGTTTCGAATCATTCGATTCATCATCAGTCTAGTCGAGTCGAAGGATAGAAGTTGACTCATATTTATAAATAATTATAAATAGTGTTTTTAATAAGTGTTTTGTTTTTATTTATTTCAAAGTCAACAGTCAATAAACATTACGAAACTACAATATATTATGTAATTAGACACCCTCTATATGAGATATAAATAGATATGGATAGATCTAACACAGTCAGAGAGGATATATATATATATATATATTACGTTGAAGAAGGGGTCAAATGAATCTGGCGGTTGCAAAATATGGGAAACTGATAATTGGACGGTTACCAGTTTCAACAAAATTCGAAATAAGCCATGCGTGATTGGCCACATTGAGTAATAGGTAAGATACTATTCGTTTATGGGAAGGGGAAGAAAATGATAAGAGTCATCTAAGCATATCGTTTGGTTAATGTGAACTGTCTCTTATATCACAACATTTCTATTCCAAAAGTTTGTTAAGGAAATGTCCAGCTGACTCTTTCATTGGATTCTAAATGTTTCTCTTTTCCAATTAATTCCGCACATAAAATTATTGACTGAAAAAAGTGAGGTCCAATTTAATTTTGGGCCACACGATGACTAATGGGGGTCACTTAGTTGAATGACGGGTACATTTCACAGAACGATTATTTAATTTCTTTATGTCACATAAAGTTATTTTTTTACAATCAATAACCTTATAAAAGGTTACAGAAAGTTTGCCTCAATATGCTATTAGCATAGCTACTCAGCCGTTATATGAGGTTTTCACAATCACAAAAGGATTTTTTTTTCATTCTCAACTTCGAACTTGGCAACTTGGTAACACCTTGTTACAAGCCGAGTGCGATATAAAATGGAATACTTATTTAAAGATTGTATAGCCTATTTCCGGCAGGGAGGTATAATTTTATATTGAACAATTTCAAACCATGTTCGGAAGGAGTTATTTCTTCCATTCCAAATATGACTTTATAACTTTTAAGATGAGGCCGATATAGCACGTCCTTGTGGGATAACGCTCTAACTGGACTCCCTTTTAAATTAATAATAAAATGTATAAAAATAGTTTTAGACACATGTAAACCCAAGAAATCGGAACGAACAAAATTTTATCATTTATAACTTCTAAGAAAGCCAAGTTTGAACACAATCTTTTTGAGGCTCAACGTCTCTCAAATGTCCATTAGTCACTAAGTAATACCTCGCTGGACGTTGCTTTACCTCAGGAATTGGTGAATTCAACGTGCCATAAACGCTGGGTTAAAATACATCAACAATAGCGTTCAGTTTAAATAGTGAAACATCTATTCTATCCTGTTGACTTTATTTGTCCTTCATTTTGTGTTGATCTCCATGTGTATAGATTTCACCAGGTGACATGAATGTAAAACCAAAGGGCAAAGGTTTTCCAATTATCTGTCATGTGTCATACGATCGAATAATTTAACAAGCAACACAAAGGCTTCAATCAAACTTTGACATGTTGATTACAAACAGGAGTTCTACTCTTTATTAACTCAAAGAGCGAACGGAAAATTAATAACATTTAAAATGTATCGCAAGAGAAGGAAATGTGCTTACTGACACGAAACGTTTTTCATTACATGTGTGTGTTCGCTTATTGAAAATTTCACGTTTTCAGATACTGCGGTAAGGGTTGGGACTGGGTTTTGGTAAACGATTTGTTAGTGTTCATTTGAAATTTTGTCATCAACATTTAGGTTCTCCTTTGACTATTTAAATTTAGAATGAGACTATGTAGTTTGTACGTATGTAGCTAATTACATAAAGTTTTGTATTATAATGTTGTACACATTTATTAATTATAGAGAGTATACCTTTGGACATTTCTTCAAATGCATTGCACATCTATCATTTCGACAGCTGCAAAAGCGGTAAAAAAATAAGCTTGGTACACTAAAAATATATGAAATTGCAAAAAAGAAATAGAACACGTTCGACTCCATTCAAAACGAACGATAAAAAAGAAAAATGTTGAAACGATTCAATACAAAACTAAAAGGGAAACGAAATTTATGTAGGAGATGTGATCACAGACTAGGACAAAAAGAGAAACAAATAAAGACTGGGTAAGGTCAAAAGCTATAGCTTTTGACCTTACCCAGTCTTTATTCGGTCCATGATTAGCTATAGCATTTTCAATTTGCATTATTAACTGTTTTTCTGCAGTTATCAACAGCTAATTACTTGCCTTCTCGAGGCTAAGTAAAATTGCATGTTTCTCTTTTTGTCCTAGTCTGTGATCACATCTCCTACATAAATTTCAAAAGCTATAGCTTACCTAGTAAAGTTAAATCAGAACGTTAAAAGCAGATGCGACACAAGGCCCGAATGGAACAATAGTTTTTCCGAATTGGAGCAAGAGTTTTTGGGATCAACTTTGCTTTTTACTGGGAAAACAACTTCATCATCGAGGCATGACCGATCAAAACTTGTCCTAACCTCTCTGGGGGGGGNCCTCGGGGGGGGGGGGGCGTTCATCTTAACGCTTATATTGATAAAATAAACATTGTTCTTCTCATGAAGTTTGCTGATCTCTAAAAACTATTGCATCGATTCGGATAAACTGTTGCTCCATTCCGGGCCTTGTGCCGAATCCCGTTAAAACCTACGTCTAGTATAAATTTTAGATGTTAAAGAGACCTTAAAAGGAAAAAAGGAGGGTGCAAAGATGGTCCAAAATCTAACATGTTTGTCCCAATGTGTTGCTTTAAAAAAAAAAAAAAAAAAAAAAAAAAAAAAAAAAAAAAAAANATTCACTTACACTACATGTGAGTGAATCCTCGTCATAAATAACGGTAGTGTTTTTTTTAAAGTTACCAATAGGATGTCTAATATAAATTTGTTAAATAATAATGACCAATGTGTTGGTTAAATTGGGATACTATGTCAAGTAAAACCATAATGAATGTTAAAAATTACAATAATATCTTCACTTGACTATTCTCTGTGTAGTGTGTATCAGACTCAAGTGAAGATATAGTAAATTATAACATTTATTAAATCTCAATATAACGATTGCCAAAACGGTAAGAGATATCGAAAAATTAATATGCAAAGGAATATTAACAGAATAAAAAAAAGTCGGACCGTTTCCGGACGATTTTTGTATGGAACTTAATAGAAAATTCTATTTGTTTAGTTACGGTATATCGGGAAATAAATGGGCATAGCACTTCCCATAAAAAACTATAGGCCAAGACCCCAGAAATATAATCAAAATTCAAAACTGTCCAACCGTTTTCTAGTTACGGACGATTTTCCGATTTTTGTATGGGGATCACTAATTTATCAAAAACGGTAGGGATATCAAAAATTGATGGGAAACGACTGCCCCCCCCCCAAAAAAAAGAAAAATATAGAATGAGACCCCAAAAATATTATCAGCACCGAGCACAACTGCTAGTAAGATTACGAAACATTCATAATGTAATAACATTTTCTCTCCATGTGACGATATTTGTAACTTTTTATTTATGTTTACCACACAAGACAAGTTCTCTAGGGGCTGCAAAGTTTGAAAATGTTTAGCTAACAAAATATAAATTTTTTCTATCAAAGTTAAAATATATATATTTTTTTATAAGCAATAAAACAAATAATGAATCCATAGAATTAGATATTATGCTTCGAAAATAGCATTGTTCTGACTCCTAAATTTTATTTTTCAGTTAAAAGTTTATCATCAAACTTATCAATTTATAAATTTGTTGAAAAATTTGTTACATCAGACACCCGATTTTTAATCATTTACAAGATTTAAAACTTAAGAATCTAATATACTAATATAAAAATATTTACATTGGACTTTCCTTAGTAGGATTAATAGATGTAAAACTGTGGCCTATAATATATACAGGGTGGCCATTAGGGTGATCCTTAAAAATGAAAGTCAAAAATATATCGTTTACTCCCCCTAGAGTGGTTCTAAATAAATAAAAAAAAATATCTGTAAAGTTTCAGCTCGATCGGATAACGTTAACACGTGCCGCCACGGCCTTTAAGAAAGTGTATGCAATCTGGAGGGGCATTATACGTTTTTCCTGGCATTTTCTTCATTTTCTCGAGAACTATACTACCTAGAGTAAAAAAAAACTGACGTACTTTTAACAGTATTGTCTTTAATTTTTCTTCTATTTATTTTCTTGCTAGA
This sequence comes from Pachypsylla venusta, assembly GCA_012654025.1. Lineage (NCBI taxonomy): Eukaryota > Metazoa > Arthropoda > Insecta > Hemiptera > Aphalaridae > Pachypsylla > Pachypsylla venusta. The sequence continues at coordinate 33,314,012 of CM022874.1, forward strand.
CGTACATTTTATACAGAAATTAACAGAAATGTGCATGAAAAGTTACTTTTTTGAAGTTTTGCTATTGAACAGTGTCATAATTGACTCTAAATGTTTAAATAAAGCTGAAAATTCCAAATCCTTAAAATTTTATATATTTAACTCAAAACAAGTAAATTTACGTATAATATATGAATACTTAGTTCAATTTCGGCACAATAGTTATAGTACTTGAGTGTAAGCTTTCATGAGGGTTCTTTCTTACTATCTGGATACTTGGTCCTAACTACTTGAATGTTGAATTGTCTCTGGCGTTCATCTTTAGTAAGTTTATTATTGTACTCTTCAATTAGTTTCTACTTCTGGCTTACCCATAATCATAACATCTAAAGATATCGAACAAATACTCACTATACCGATACCGACTCTGCCTGATTCAACAGGGAAAAGTCAAGCGCAGGCAGTCTATCAGGCTTTACCAGAGTGGGATCTATTAGACAAAGTTAGAAGCCTTCTGATGCGACACAACAGCTTCCAATTTGGAAGAATTTATAGGTGCCACGTCCCTTTTAGAAGGTATGATAGGAAGAGACATTTTATACTTGCCTTGTCGGCATCATATCTTTGAAGTTGTTTTAAAGGGAGTGTTTGATTGCAAAATGCCAAAATCATCATCACCAAATGTCACATTGTTTCAAGACTTGTTGTATGGGCCCCGGCATTCGAAAACTTACTGGTGTGTTTAGGTTACCTACTAAAAAAGAATGCTCAGTTGGAGCCACTCTCTATAATCATCTCTGGGTTGGTTTTCTTGAAGTTGTTTTTCACTCAATTCGATTATATTGTCACTGTCTACTATTTTTATAGTATCTTTATCAGCGCATGAGAATTTTTTCTTATCAAGATGAAGCCATTTTTTCTGGAAGTCTTGAAAAAATGTGACATTTGGTGATTATGAGTTTGGCATTTTGCAATCAAACACGCTCTTTAAAACAACTTCTAAGATATGATGCCGACAAGGCAAGTATAAAATGCCTCTTCCTAAATTTGCCTAAATTGGAAGCTGCTGTGTCTAGTGATGGACTCGAGACAAGACAGGCCCTGTCTCGCCTCGCCTCGTGTTTTTTTCAGACGAGACAAAATCCTTGTCCCGTCATGCCCCGCCGTCCATCACTAGTTGTGTCGCAACAGAAGGCTTATACTTTGTCTAATAGATCCAACTCCAGTAAAGCCTGATAAGACTGCCTGCGCTTGACTTTTTCCTGTTGAATCTGACAGAGTCGGTATCGGTATAGTGAGTATATGTTGGGTATCTTTAGATGTTATAATTATGGGTAAGCCAGTACAATAATAAACTTACTAAAGATGAACGCCAGAGACAAGAAAATAAATAGAAGAAAAATGGCCATGAAATATCATCAAGCTATACAGAGGGATCTTGATTAAGTTGGATGGCCACGATGGCGACTTCTTAGCAGTCGTATAGATATATATTAGACTGAGGAAATTTGTCTTTGTGTATTTTTTTTACAAACAACTAAATAACTAATTAGTATCTATGGAACTAAGGAAAGATGTAAGCGTTTCCAGTGGCATTTTATGAAATACTGTTAAAAAGTATTTGATCCCAGAACACGAAAGTTTTGGTTTATTATTTTCGATAATGAACCTTTGGAATCGTCACGGAAAAAACATTACTTTTGTTCAAAATTTGATATTTATCGTTTCAAAAAAAATAAAAAAATCTGTTTGTCCACCATGATATAGGCACATGTGTCACTCACCCAGCATAGGTCGGACAGAAAGAGCCAGAATCAAGAGGGTGCAAACCTGTGTGGTTACCCCCACGTAAAAACACACTGGATGTTGCCATTGACGCTGGCATATATCGGCGAAATTTATCAATGGCGAATTTACCAAAGAATCTGATACCCAAAATTTGTCTCAATAACTCAAAATGGAAAAAGGCAGCCTGATACTTTGCTAATAAAATAAAATTGGAGAATGCAGCCGTGTCAAGTGGGTGATGCAGGTGACACATTCCTCGTCTATATTGACGTATACGTATTCTTCGGCACTGGTCTAACCAGCATCATTGCTAGACGTGTGCGTAGGTAGGTATATTGAGTGATGTCACAGTGTCACATATGTCAATTTGTCGGGTTTAAGTTTAACCATCCGTCGTCTTATCACGCTATCTAAGCAGATAAAATCTAGCTCTAAAATATAACGAATTGTATTTTGTTAACGTAAGATTTTTCTATTAAAATTCCGTCATTGCCATGTTCTGCACCACCGATACTCGGCACGAAACATCCATGTTTAACCTAATTGAGAATTGAACATTTCGTTTTTGAGATGGGTCGATACCAAAGGTGACTGCAACCTATAAAGTTCAACGATCAAAGTTCAACAACTAAATCTCTAGTTAAAATTTGACTCAAATCAATTCAAATTTCAACATCTACGTCCCTTCAGATGGACGAAATGCGGAATGATTTGACACTTGAAGACCGGACTACACAGGTCAACTCGGAGTGCAGGACAAGTGCAAAAGCAAGTGGGCTCTAGAAGTAGCAATTGCTACCATGCCACACGGGTATGTCAGACTAAAAAACATTCCCAAAATTTGGCGCAAAAAAGTTCAACGAAAATATGAAGTGAATAGTCAAATGTACGTAGAATTAAATGGGGAATCCGAAAATGTAATAAAATTCAGGTCGTCTCATTTAAGAAAATGAAGTTGGTACAAATTGATATCCTATTGTAAAATTTGCAAATAATTTTTAGTCAAGTGAAAAAGTCGTTTTATTTTTTAGTTTGTTAAACGAACTGTAATCAAATAAAATTTCAATATTTTTCCAAGATAACTTCTCGAACGCCTTGTTCCAATTTGATGAAGGTGTAGACATTTATTGTTGTCATAGAAATTGTTGGTTAGGTCCTAGTGGTCCACCCGGGGAATCATGGTGGCCATGTGAACTGAGTGAGATAAACAAATCAAAGAACTACCACTAAAAACCGGTCTTTATCAGGGGAATCATGGTGGCCACATGAACTGAGTGGGATAAACAAATCAAAGAACTACCACTAAAAACCGGTCTTTATCAGGGGAATCATGGTGGCCATATGAACTGAGTGACATAAACAAATCAAAGGACTACCACTGTAAACCGGTCTTTATCAGGGGAATTTTCAAAAACTTGTTAATATATACATAAGAAATAGCATAGGCTAGCAAATCTTGCACTTGAAGAATTATTTTATGCATAAAACACACAAAAAAGTGGAAAATCTCTGCTTTTAAAATAAAGTTTGCTAAGTTAGAATGTATAAAACGTGTGTTCCATATTTAATCTAATTTTTACGAATTTTTTTAAAGTTTAAACCTCCGTAACTGGAGGTAGAAATGAAATGAGGGAAACTTTTCAATGTTTTCTAAAGTTGATATCTCTACCCAATAACTCTTTTATTTAAAGGAAATTTTCTATACATTGTCAAAAAAAATCTACGTAAAAATGTTTACCTGGATTCTGCGTTGCTATTTACTTCAAAAGCAAAAATAAAGATTCTTAGTACCATAGAAAAACAACACCAAAGGCAACTTCAAGTTCAATAGAAACAGTTTTTTTTTTTTTTTTTTTTTTGTTTTTTTTTATTGATCCCTAACCGAATTTACTGACAACAGGGGGAGACGAGGATGGGAATCTTCAAAAGATACACCCCACTTCTCAACCGGTAAGTATTTATCCAGCCACAGCCAAACAAAGACCCCAGTCGAGTGGTGTGGAGGTTATGTTGGACTCAATCTAGCCTACCAACTAAACCCACCCTCCTCTCTCTTCCCCACTGCCAGCTTTGGTTTAACAAACTGTCCCGGCACTGCTGAAATCAGCTATTCATCAGGACAGTTGTTCATTTTTCCAAAATCTATATAATTTATAACCCCATCAATACGTCTACTCTTCATTTACTCATATCCATTCAGTCCAAACATTCCTTCTCTAACCACAACTCTCATACTTTTTCATTTACTCTACTTTCATACCACAGCCATTCCCTTGTTTATTGTTTAATGACAAACCCTCCTTTGGGGGTCACCCGACGCTCCCCAGATAGAGAGGATCGAAAAAGATTTTTATAATTCACATCCAAAAGGGCGAGGAGAGGGTGTTCAGTTTTGAAATCCCTCTCCCCCTCCGGTAGATTCTGATGTACTATAGTAATAACTTAAACCTGACTTACATAAATAAAATAAAAACATATAGTGGGTGAGGAGAGGGGGGCCGAACCACATCCACCCTCTCCTCCTCCAGCAGTTAGTTTACTTTAAGAGGGTAGGGATGAAGGATTGGTGGAGAGGAGCGCCATGTGAGTCCCCAAAGGTATTCCCCCCCCCCCCAGGGTTTCTGTTTCAGAAAGAGTAATTATATTTAAGATTGTTTCTGTTTCAGATTTATTATATATCGTTTCTTTTTCAGGCCCTTTATTTGACTTTATAATTGTTTCTGTTTCCGTTTTTTATTTAGAAAACATTATTTTACTCTTCAGAGTATTCAATATTGTTTCTGTTTCAGTTTTGATATTATTTCTATTTGGATTTATTTGATATTATTTTGCTTTTGAGGTATATTTTATATTGTTTCCGTTTCAAGTTATTTAAGTATTAATGCAGTTTACTTTTCAAATGTATTTATTATTGTTTCTGTTTCGGGTTTATTTAACATTATTTTACTTTCATATATATTTTATTTGTTTCTGTTTCCGTTTTTTAGTAGTATTTTACTCTTCAAAGTATTTAATATTGCCTCTGTTTCAGATTTTATTTGGATGTTTCTGTTTCAGGCTTAATCAATATTTTTTACTTTTCAGATGTATTTAATATTGTTTCTGTTTCGGGTTTATTTAATAGTATTTTACTTTCAGATATATTTTATTTTGTTCCTGTTTCCGTTTTTTAGTATTATTTTACTCTTGAAAGTAAGTAATATTGTTTCTGTTTCAGGTTTTTAATATTATGTACTATCAAGTGTATTTTATATTTCTTCCGTTTCATGTTCTTAAAAATTAATGTATTTATTTTTAAAAATATATTTAATCTTTGTTTCTATTTCGTGTTTATTTAGTATTATTTTAATTTAGAGATGGTATTTTGGATGTTTGCGGTCAAGTTTTTAATGAAATGAAATTTAATATTATTTTAATCGTCGGATATATTTTATTGTTTCTCTTTCAGATTTATTTAATATTTTATTCATTCTGTTTTATTTAGTATTCCCTTTCGGGTATATTTAACTTTTTTTTTTTTCCTTTCTTTTTTTTCTAATTTATAGATTTTTATTTTACATTCGGTGTAATTATTATATCAAAAGCAAAAATAAAGATTCTTAGTACCATAGGAAAACAACACCAAAGGCAATTTCAAGTTCAATAGGAACAATTTACTTTGAGAAATCCTTTCTTCTTAAAAGTTAGGAAATCTTTACTTTTCATTAAAATTAAATTATTAAAATTTACTTTTATTATTTTTGCAAGATAAGCTCAAATGCTTTAAAGTTAAAGAAAATATTACCTTTAAAACAAGGAGGGCTTTTGAACTTCAAAGTACCTACGTTGAGATATGAAGCTTTTATGTGGAGAAAAAACAAACAAAAGAAATCTGACAAGAAGCATTAGAAAAGAAGAATGTCTTTTTGTGTGTTGAAATATCGGCGTAATAGCGACTAGACCAAGGCAACTCGATCTATTTTTTTTGGAAAAACTTTGAGCAGCAAAACCGATTGGTACTAATATGAGTTCTGGGTGCTAATATGAATGATAAACCGCTCTCTAGGTATCTAGGTTAGAATTATATGGACATCGAGATCAAACATTATTTTTACTTTCTCTTCCTCTAGAAGATAAAGTATTGTATTCGTGCAGAAATTTTATACATATTTTGGCCCAAAAAATCTGACGGGAATCCAAAGGCCAAAATAAATATCAAATATGTCATTTCTTATTGCTATTTTTCCATATTTCGGGTCATTTTTGAAGTTTGAAAATATTTGGAGCCATGGGGCAAAAAAAAAAAAAATCGACGTTCCACGTATGACGTACGTACGGAATCATGTGCAGAGCTCTGGGAGCCAAACCGCTCGTCCCATTTTGATGAAATTTGCTATAGGTCATCTTTGGGCAAAAAGCCCCCTTTTATACACCGATCGGGAAGTCCCTGTTTTTTAGCTTTTAGTCAGAGCCCCCCTCCCCCCCAACCACCAAAGTTCAGGACCAAGAACGTCGCAATTGGACCAAATCTCTAAAACCCAAACCACACAACCAATTACGATGAAATTTAAAATGGGTAGGTAAATAGGGTATTAGTTTATTTATATAAAAAAAAATGGTCCCATGTGGGTGCGCTTTTTGACAGGGTCATCGCCAGTGCGCCCCGGCAGGGGCCCGCAAATGAAAAAAACATAAAATTCGTCCAATTTTGATAAAATTTGGTATGCACATGCATCCAAGTATTATATTTGACAATTTTTGGTGTTTTCTAGATTCTTTGCATTTGGGGCCCCGGCCGGGCCACAAATATGAAAAAAACATAAATTTTGTCTGATTTTGATAAAATTTGGAATGCACCGTTGCCCAAATACTATAATTGACATCTTTTGGTATTTTGTATTAATTTTGGTTTTAGGGCCCCGGAAGGGGCCCACAAATGTTAAAAACAAAAAATTCGTCCGATTTTGATAAAATTTGGTATGCATAGCCACACAAGTATTATATTTGACAATTTTTGGTATTTTTTGTATTTGGGGCCCCGGCCGTGCCCCAAATATGAAAAAAAACATAAATTTTGTCTGATTTTGATAAAATTTGGTATGCAGAGTTGCCCAAGTACTATAAATGACATTTTTAGTACTTGCGTTTTTGACAGGGGCACCGCCAGTGCGCCTCAGCAGGGGTCCACAAATAAAAAAAAAACATAAAATTTGTCCGATTTTGATAAAATTTGGTATGCACATCCACCCAAATATTATATTTGACAATTTTCGGTGTTTTCTAGATTCTTTGCATTTGGGGCCCCGGCCGTGCCCCAAATATGAAAAAAACATAAATTTTGTCTGATTTTGATAAAATTTGGAATGCACCGTTGCCCAAGTACTATAATTGACATCTTTTGGTATTTTGTATTAATTTTGGTTTTGGGGCCACAAAAAAAAAAAAAAACATAGATTTTGATAAAATTTGATATGCATAGCCACCAAAGTATTATATTAGATAATTTTTGGTGTTTTGTAATTTTTTTGCATTTGGGGCCCCGGCTGGGCCCAAATATGAAAAAAACATAAATTTTGTCTGATTTTGATAAAATTTTATGTGCACCGTTGCCCAAGTACTATAAATGACATTTTTTTGTATTTTGTAGTAATTTAGGTTTTGGGGCACCGGCAGGGGCCCACAAATGAAAAAAAACATAAAATTCGTCCGATTTTGATCAAATTTGGTATGCACAGCCACCAAATAATTATATTTGACATTTTTTGTCAAATTAGGACGCTGTTATCTGGTAGGTCGCTGAAATCTTGCATAAAGTTAGATATTTATATACAATTAATCAGGAAATAATTTACATTTGAACTCTTTCACTCCCGGTGCTCCAAAACGGTTCCGCTTTAGGGAAGGAGATGGTCGAAAACAGTTTAAACTGGTAGGACGCTGAAATCTTGCATAAAGTTAGATATTTACATACAATTAATC
>CM022874.1:33322542-33353176 GCA_012654025.1 Pachypsylla venusta
TTCAAAATATTACTGTCACTAAAGAGCAAAGCCCGCAGCCGAAGGCTGCAAAATCTTTTTAAAATAATGGTCAACATTAACACAAAATAGAAATATAACAATAATGTCACTAAAAGACTTGAAACTTTAGAAGAACAGCATCTGCATTCGGTGGTAGTCTGATGGAATGATTAAGGAAGAGAAAGTCTAGTACGGTTTTCCGTACCATTTATTTCGATTATCCTTGAAATAGATCTGCTCCGGCCATTTGGTTCTTTAAAAGTAAGTCAGTTATTTGATCAATCACGAAGTAAACGAAATCTGATCAATCTCACCGGTTCAGCCAAACTTCTATGTCAATTATCATTGCTATTGTTATAAATACGAAGTTGTACGAGTTGTTGGTTTTTTCCTTTCACGCAGCGCAATAGAGGTAAATGATGGAATTGATTTTTTCCTTAATGATAGTTTATGTGTCGGAAACTGACCTAGGCTTTTTTATTACAAAAAAGGCACACATCGAACATTAATCCCGATTGAAAGAAAGAAAAAACAACAAACTCACAAATCAATCGGAACGTCATGCAGCCGGAAGCACCAGAGTATTATATATTAAACAGTGCTTCCGGTTCCATGACGCTGCAAAACACAGGATAAATAATAAACAGAGAATGATGTATATTCTTACCTTGTTTCGATGGATGATGTTGATGTGGCACATATCCATGAACTTGACAGAAAGTTAAATCTGGTGCCCCAGGATGAGCAGATGTATCCACTGTAAAGATAGGTGCATTTGATGCACCAGGCGTATTCATATGACACTGTTGATGTTCATGATCCCATTTGTGATATGAATGATTTCGACAATGATTACATTGACGAAGTTCTGAACGTAATCTTAAAAGCCAGACCATACCAAATAGGGCCATCGGAGAACTAGAAGTAGCAATGGCTACCATTTCGACGGTACCTGGCTTTTTATGATTTTTAATACAAACGGTTTGTACATGTTTTAACTGTTGAAGCGACATCACTCAGAGTACACATACTGTAGTATGTACAATACAATTTGTCTACATTGTCCTTTGAGTTGAAACTTTACCAATTTAGAATGTTCCTGGACATTATATTAAGAAAATTGTTTTACTTTTTTAAAAGTTTACAACAAAAATAACTTGAACTTTTACATTATACCACACACATGTCTGGAATGTCAGTGTGATCTATGACAGAGATTTCTTTGTCGGATATCATTTTAACTTTAGCACTGAAGAAAAACAAATTGAAAAAAAAAAAGTTATCAATGATGTTGTTAGATTGTTATTATAAGTGACGTTGTTATCAATATATTTTACCAAAAGTTTATGTTATAAAATTTCAATAATTTTCCTAGAAAATAAGAATACAAATTAATTCATACTTCGCCAAACTTTATTCCCAAGTTTACTCGTCAGCTGTTATGACATAAGCTCACCAAGGTTATGTTATAATATCCTAGGTTATAACCTCACCAAAACATTTGTCATTTATGTTTCCAGTTAGCTCTAAGGGAAAATTGGTAAAAGAAAATACTTTTACTGTAGAAGTAAGTATGTTCACAGTCATGCACCCTACGCGATTACAATACTTTATGTTCTATGGGAGAGAAAATAAAAAGTCTTTGTGTCCATTCGGAGTTTAGGTATGATTTAGCCAGATCAAATTTAATACCAATAAAGGGAATTGAGAAAATGGATCCCATTTTCTGAATTCCATTCAATAGTAGCTTTCGATGAAATTTTGGAGAGAGGTAGTTATTAGGGTGTATATCAAAACTGTCAATGGAAACAAGGTCAAAATCTGGACAGTTTTCACTAAACTTTCACGCTGTATAACGGGAAAACACCCTTAAAAACTACTTATCGCAAAAAAATGTTTGCGAATTTGATCAAACGCCCATTTTATATCTTTTTGTGCAAGGGTCATTTCATAGAGAATGACTTCTTTGTTGATATCATAATAAATAAGAATGTCAATGTTCGTAAAATTCGCATGCAGAACATTGATGGCAGCCGAAATAATTTTGAAAAATCTTTGTCTGTATACAGCGTGTCCAAGAATGACCGGTTGACCCCCTTAACTTTAGGACGGCTTGGAATTTATGAATTTTGAACAGCCCTGGGGATAGGAAAATGGCCATGGCCAATTAAATGGTTTTGGTGATATCCAGATTCGATCCCCGGAATTTACTTTTATTGACAAAAAATGTCGATTTCTCTAGAAATTTAAATGGAATTGTACAAATATTTTTTGTTCAAATATAAAATAAAGAAAAAAAACTCTTCTCATTTCTTCAAAAAAATAATCAAGGGCAGAGCTGCAGCGGTTTAAATTTTGTTAAACCCTGTATGTGTTCATTTTAAATTTTGATGTAAAACTTTTATTGTGTTCCAAAAAAAGTTTCTCATCCACCTAAACCAGTGGTTCCCAAACTGGGGGGGGGGGCGGAAGACNTTATCATTTAGTTAAAATATGAATGTACACATTTTTTTTTTTTTTTTTACAAAGGTAGGGAAAACAGGGCTGGACCGTGTTTTCAGACACCCATGCGGTGTCAGCTGCAGATGTATTTTAAAATATACGTTTCATTTCTCTCTATTAAAAATGATGTTTAGAAAATTTTCATGAGATAGCATTTAGCAACACATTAACGTTTTGAATGAGATAGCATTCAACAACACATTAGCGTTTTAAATGATATAACATTCAGCAACACCCATACCCATTCATAATTTATACTGTAAAGAAGGGGGGCGTGGGAGGCTTTCATTTCAAGAAAGGGGGGCGCGTTACCAAAAAGTTTGGGAACCCCTGACCTAAACCATTAAAAGTGTACACTTTTATTTTCATCATTGTCGTATGAGGTCAAAGTCAAATCTATTATTTTTCTCCAGGAGGTTAAAAATAGGCCGTTTAGAAAACGGCAATTTTCGGATGACTTTCTACCCGAAGTAAGGTGATTACCCGAAATAAGAACAATATCAGTTCTTTTACAGCGGGGCCAGAGGAATGAGAAAAATTCAATGCAATTACATAGGAAATAACACAAAGTTTTAGATGCAAGCATGCAAGTTATTTCCTATGTTATTGCAGTAAAAGAAATGAGAAGGTTAATATTTTTCTTTTTTTGTTAAAATATTTCCTTATTCAAGTTACTTATCACTGTTAGTCTTGCAGTCATAAATAACCTACTTACAACAAACTGTTTACCCGAAAATGGTCTTTTTCAAAATAGTTATTTTTAAATTACAGCAGAAAAATGAGATTTGACTTTATCCTCTTGCGACACTGATAAAAATAAAAATGTACACTTTTGATGGTTTTGGTAAATGAGAAACCTACTTTAGAACACAATAAAGGCATTTTTATATCAAAATTTAAAATAAATACCGTTATACAGGGTGTAACAAAATTAAAATTTAGACCCCTATAACTCCGCATTTGATTTTTTTCTTCCATATGTCTATACTTATATTAGAAAGTTTTTCCATATATTATTTGTATTTTTATATGAACAAAAAATATTCGTACCATTTAAATGAGAAATCACCACTTTTAGTCAATTCCGGGGGTCGAACCTGGATCCCAACATAACCATTCGATTGGCCATAGTCCTTTTTCTATCCTTAGAGCTTTTCAAATTCAAAAATTCTAAGCCGTTCAAAAGTTAAGGGCGGGGGTGACCGGTAATTATGGGACATGCTGTAGACCAATAATACAATATTGTCAAAGATAGGATTTTCGTTTTTCATTTTTAATTAATCTCAGTTAGTCTACTCCTCTATTGCATGGTTCTGTCTCATTACCGCATTGTTCATATTATGTAATACAATGTATTGCTCAAATGCATTCAAATTAATGATTGAAACCCAACTGATAGTGCATTTTTAAATGCCTTTAGGGAGAAAATAACATAAAATATTTTAAATAATTCTGTATCGTTCAGGGACAGTGTAGATAAATAATAATTGCACAATAAATATAAATGATTCAAATAAATACATACTGAGGCATGTAATAAATAAAAGATGATGAGGTAGGTTGGCCGACTGATATTGCAGAATTGCTCCTATCCAACTATGCATCAACACCCTACAAAAACTACTATTTAAATTTTAATATATAAACACAGATCAGTGAAAAATGCAAAAAAAAAAAATAAAAAAATATTGGATTCTAATTTAAAAGCAGCAATTTGGAGACCTATTTTTATTATGAAAATAAGTCAAACATTTTACTTTGTTCTTCCAAAACATATGTAAATTTCTACGAATACATGTATCTTAGAAGTAAGACAAAAATGAGGGTGTTTAGCATAGAAATGGATGGGTATTTTGAGAAGTTTGGCCAATGTGAGGGTCAAAGAAGTATTGATAAGTTAGTAATTGGAATATCATCAGTTCCTCCTTAAAAATCTACTGATTGAAATCTTCACTCTAGTTGAACAAAAAGGAATTCGACATTCTCTCTGAAATGTTCTATTATTTTTTCTTCAATTTTTTTAAACAAACCTAATCATTATGTGCAAAATCTAATGACACAAAAACCGAGACGAAATAAATAAAAATAAAACAACAGGAAAAGAAAAGCACAAATAGTATGGAATCAGATAATAAATATATTATCAAAAGAAAGAAGAAAAAAATTGACGAAGAGAAAAGTTATCATAAGTAATTCTCAAAGAACTTTTTATTGCCAAGAGATAAGAGTGAGGGAGAGTTATCTGGAAAAGGTGTGAAGAGTGGGGGAAAGTTATTTGGAAAAGGTTTGAAGAGATATTGTGGTACATTAAGCTTTTAGATATATTAAGACAAAAATATTTCTGTTTGTTATTTCCAAATGTCTTGGGACACGAATCTTGCTTGTTCGAGGATAACAAACAAAAGAGCAGTGTGAGTTTTTTTTTTTAAATAATTACAAGTAGCGGCTAGTCTTGAAAAAACTTTTGAATCTGATATTTTCTTTTATGATAAAGAATAACGAGGGAACGAGTTGTTTGTCTAATGATTTTCCGTGAAATATGAATTTGCTCTTCGCTATAAGTAAGATAATATATAGTATGTCCCATAACGAGGGAACGAGTTGTATTTTTAATGATTTTCCGTGAAATATGAAGAGATTATTTGCTCTTCGCTATAATTAAGATAATATATAGTATGTCCCATAACGAGGGAACGAGTTGTCTTTTTAATGATTTTCCGTGAAATATGAAGAGATTATTTGCTCTTCGCTATAAGTAAGATAATGTATAGTATGTCCCATAACGAGGGAACGAGTTGTATTTTTAATGATTTTCTGTGAAATATGAAGAGATTATTTGCTCTTCGCTATAAGTAAGATAATGTATAGTATGTCCCATAACAAGGGAACGAGTTGTATTTTTAATGATTTTCCGTGAAATATGAAGAGATTATTTGCTCTTCGCTAAAAGTAAGATAATATATAGTATGTCCCATAACGAGGGAACGAGTTGTATTTTTAATGATTTTCCGTGAAATATGAAGAGATTATTTGGTCTTCGCTAAAAGTAAGATAATATATAGTATGTCCCAAAACGGCCAGTCACCCCACTTTATCTTTTGAACGGCTTGGAATTTTTGAATTTTGGTAAATAGGAAAGAGGAAATGGCCAATCGAATGGATCCAGGTTCGACCCCCGGAAGTTAAAATAATCAAAAAAATTGAAATAAAAAAAAAAAAAAAAAAAAAAAAAATCATCCAGGCGGGGCAGAGATAAGGGGTAATTTTATTTTGAATTTGTTACACCTTATAAAGGGTCCCTGTTTTGAGCTTTGATGTAATACTTATTGTGTTCCGAAAAGTATTCCCATATACCTACCTAAATCATTAAAAGTGTACATTTTCAAAATCTGTTTAGGTAGTAGGATGACAAAGTCAACTGTTTTTCTTTTGGAGGTTAAAAAACGCGTTCGGAAATGTTTATTTTCGGGTAAATTATAATAGATCCACACGAAACAAGAAATTCTAATTATAAGAGATCTACACGAAACAAAAGAATATCTAATTATAGGAGATTTACACGAAACAAGAATCTCTAATTATAGAAGATCTACATGAAACAAGAATCTCTAATCATAAAAGATCTACACCAAACAAGAATCTCTCATCATAAAAGATCTACAAGAAACAAGAATCTCTAATTATAAGAAATCTACACGAAACAAAAAATTCTAATTATAAGGAGATCTACACGAAAAAAGAATCTCTAATTATAAGAGATCTACAAGAAACAGGAATATCTAATTATAAGAGATCTACATGAAACAAGAATCTTCACAATTTGATTTAAGATATTTAAACAAAAAATTTATTATGAAAATGGCTGCGATATGCATATACAGTTTGAGAGAAGATAAAGATAAATAGGAGTATGTTCTATTGTTCTACTTTGTTTTGACATGCGAATAGTTCACTGGAATGAAATATTCCATAAATTCTAGGAAATATTTACATTTTGTTAACAGTTCAATTTGTGTAAAATGTAGAGCAAATAGTAAAATGGAAAATAATCTTTTAACACATGCTGATGTAGAGTTGATCCCTTCAGTAGTACACCAAGACAAACAGGAAAAACGTTATTAAAATTTGTAGAATCAACATGAACATATTCAACATAAAATAAATTGGTTTACCATGATCATCATATCAAGCAACATATTTTATTTAATCTTTAAAAAAAAAAAAACAGAACACAAGTAGATAATAACAAAACACCGATCAACAACACCCTTAAAACTCAATGCACAAAATACGCGATAACATTGTGGCGATAGAATGATTATAAAAAAATAAATCCTTAGAAGTCAATGTACAAGAACGTTAATTAATAATGCAAAGAAGTCTTGTGTATAAAGAACCAGTAGCAATAGAAAGCAATGAATGCATGTATAGAGGATCCTTAAACACAGCTGATACATGCTTTCGAATAATTTTGACCTCCTTGAGAAACTAAGCAATTGCTATGTTTTTAAAGGATTTTTTCAGTGTAGGAATTGCCTTCCTAATCTTAGTTCTGGTTTATGAGAGAGATTTTTCAAAGAAATTTATTGTTGCTAATTAAATATTAGTCTCCCTCAACGGGGGAAATTTAGAGCATTGGGAAAAGACAGAAGGCCTCAGGAAGAGAAAGTGGGAGGGGTCAATTTGGAAATTATATAAAAAAAAGTCCAAATTTCAACCTGAAATTTGCTAACTTAAAATATATAAATACTAATATGAAAGCAAATATAACTCGTTTACCATAAAGTAAATCTCAAAGAGTGGATTTGCGAAACACAATATAAATGAAATATTGCGAAAATTGATTATTTATACAAAATCAAAATACTGAAGTAATCAACCTGTAAATGTAATATACATCCTGTATACTCTCCTTTCTATTTTTTTGTTTTCTCCTTCTGTGAAATTCCAGATCTTTTTATTTTGTTACAATGAATCGAGAGTAGGAGAGGGGTCGGGGTGAAGGGGGGGAAATATGAATGACATATTTTATTGCTCTCTCATTTCTAAGCATTGCCTTCTTTACATTCTAGGATGGGGTGTTTTACGTTTTAATTATTATTTATAAAACGCGTAGTTTTCTTTTTAGAACGCGTAGTTCGTTTGCGCAATAGAAAACTCCTTTTCGCGATCTTTCTAGAACGATTTGAATGAAGGTATAAATAGAAGACACACGTAGAAAACGAGTCAGTATTATTTGAGCGATAAACGGAGAAAGTTTAATTTTGGAAGCAATATCGTTGTGATTTCGAAGTGATAAGTGAGCGATTATTTCGTGTGTATTTTCGGGCGTTCTAAATACGGTTAAACGGTGATTGCGAACAATATTAGAACTTTTTGTGTTACGTTTTTTTTTTATTTATTTATTGTAATTTCTATTTTTTTTTTTTTTTAAATAAATTATTTTAAGTTTTATTTTAATTATTTTTAAAGTTAGTTAACGCGTTTTAAATTCACGATAACTTAATCCTCGAATCCTAAGTCTACAACAATACTTTAGAATGAATAGGTTCACTTTCAAATATTGCATAGATAGTCCACACTCTGTGACAACCATGATGTTTCTGAAGATAGAACTTATTTGCTACAGTTTTCCCATACATTGTTTTATTATTTTCAATAATGAACCTTCGAAATTGACCACTAAATATCCCAACCTCATAATTTGGTTGGCAACTTGGAATGTTGACGATTCACGCCAGTGTTTATAATCCAGTGAAATATTGGTAGTGACTTCCAGAGAAAAAACTTTTTAAAATAATAAAAGCTTTCTTATATTATGAAAATTATAGATTCCTACAATGAATAAACCATTTTGAAAATTGGCAAATGGTCAAGATTAGAAAGCAATTTTGTATCATTTGTGAAATGATACAAATTTGAGAACATAATATTTTATATAATCAATATTTTTTTTTAATTTAATTTATGGACAATCTTATAGAGTCCGCCAGTCGGTCAAGGATACAACCTATTGGGAATGTTGCCTGTGGTTATGAATGTTATCGGGACAAAGTTCTACTTACCTGCAACTTAACAGGAATTTTATTAAATAAATAAACATTCTAAATAAAGGGTACGGAAAACCGTACTAAATATTATCTTCCTTTGTTCCAGAAATTTGGCAGGATATAGGGGTACCTATATCAACTAGCAGTGGCAGCCGACTTCGGCTGTTGTCGCAGCTCTTATGTGAAAAAAAATATTTGAATTACCTATGACAACCTTCGGATGTTGTCACAGCTCTCTAGTGAGAATATCATATGAATTAGATTTGGCAACCTTCGTCTGTTGTCGCAGCTCTATATTGGAAGAAAAAAATATTTGAATTACCTTTGACAACATTCGGCTGTTGTCGCACCTACCCAGAGAAAATATTATTTGAATAAGATTTGGCAGCCTTCGGCTTTAGTCACAGCTTTATAGTAAAATGATTATAAAAAATAGATTTAGCAGCATTCGGCTGTTGACACCGCTCTCTAGTAAAATTATTATATGAATTAGATTTGACAGCCTTCGGCTGTTGTCACAGCCCGTCTAGTGAGAATATTATATGCGATAGATTTAGCAGCCCTCGGCTGCTGTCACAGCTCTCTAGTGAAAATATTATATGAATTCTATTTGACAACCTTCACGATTTTTCCGACGCACATTTATTCTAGACCCATTTCTTGGAATATATTCGTCATAATGCGTCCAGAAAAGCAAAAAAAAAAAAAAAAAAAATGATATCGAAATTTTTCACCAATACAATACTTTACTTACCTATACTTCATATATGGGAAGATAAAGTAAAAAAATCTCTCTTATTAAAAAATGTAAGAGGTAAACATGCTTTCTCAAAAAAATACACTACATATTTATTCATAAGTTCTTGTATACATTCATATAATGTCTGGAATCTAAATGAAGATTATTTTCATCAAAGAATGTTGGGTCCAAATATTTTTACTTGTGGAGGTGTAAAATAATTGGAACGAATTGACTGAAATTTTGAGTAGTTTTGTGAAAACCTACACAATTCAGTCACAGTCGAATCGACTTTTTGAGTTTCTCTTGGTTTAACATCTAAGATTATTCTAGACAGGAATTTAAATCCCCAGTCACAGGACGGGAATTTAAACCCTGACAACTCAACAGTAACCTGGGTCGGACCAGGAATAGCCAGCATCCACCAAGTTAACACTCACTGAACATTGAATAGTGCCATTGACGCGGGCTGGCTGATTAGATTTTCAAGTAATTAGAAAAGCTAATATAATGTGTTGAGTATGAGGTCGATCAGCATTATCAATCTCATAATGCTGATCGACACGTAGAGATGACTGATTGTTGGTTTCTGGTTAGGTTAAAATTAACTTTAAGTTGGGAACCCATCATAAGCATCAAATTCATTAATTTTGAAAAGGCCTTACAATTTGTTTTTTGTTTTGTTGCCCCCGTTTCCATTGTAAGTATGATTAAGATAAAGACAATCTGTTGTGCAAGAACAATGCACAGCCTCTAGTTCATTGCTAAACTTTACTTCAAAGATAAAATTCCACAGCTTTTCATTAAAAAAACTTAAATTAACTTTATGTTTGAGAAAATAAGATCTCGGCATGTCGGTAGACGCGCGCACGACAGCAGTAAGCAAAGCTGCCGACTATATTAACACGAAACAGAATTTTATTTTATATTCTGTATGGGTTTCCCCAAATACGAAGATTTTATACGTTTGCTTAAACTCGTTTCGCAGACACGTTTTTTCTTTTTTCATACGTTTTTTTTCACACCAAATTTTGAGATGAGCCTACAGCAAATTCTGCTTTTCGTAGAACGACGGTTGAGGTGTCATTGGAAATGGCATGAAGTAAAGGCTATACATTTGCTATATTTTGCTATATTGAAGACGATAGCGTAAATAACAAAACAGAGAATACATACGACTGCCTCAACGGCAATAGATAGCGAAAAAATGATAAGAATGGACACCCCTTAAAATTACATCCGTTATAAGTGTAAATCATCAAAAATTAAAAAAGACAAGCCGTTCTCGAGATATAGACAACTATGAATATTACAGCAAATAACGGCAAAATATAGTGAAAATTTTATGAGTGTACACCCCCACTGAATTGAAACATTATTCTGTTGAAATTATCTAACCATGAAATGTCAAACCGTTTTCGAGTTACGAATAAAATCTCAATATTCCTAAAAAATTTCAATCAGAGAATAAAAATATTTTCTATAAAAGTCAAGCGGGCACTGCATATACTCAGTTCAGAAAGAACGTCGTTTTCTCATCCGAGATCTTTGGTCCAATGGGTTTTGTTGTAATATATCTAAGGCTAGAGTATTTTAAAATTGGTTCGTTTTGTAATGCAACTTATTTGCGTTAAAATTAAGGTAAAATAAAATTGATTTTGCAATCAGAGCCCATTGGTTGAATCTACAATGAAATTTCTAATGTTGACGTTTTTTTTATATCAGTTGTTTTTTAATTATTGTGAGACGTAGATATATTTTGGGCTGAGGGGATATTGCTACTCTAGACATCTTTTTAACATAAAGTATTTTTTGGGGTTTTAATATCTCACAATTCTTAAACTATTATTTTTATTTCAATAAAATTAATATTGTTGAGGTACAAAATTTGTCTCGACTTCGAACGCGCGTTGTTAGTGAAACTTATAGCGAAAAGGTTTTGTATGTTAATCGAATAATTGGCTCTAAAACTTCTCTGACCTTCTTCATTTCTTTCGTTTTTGCAAAACTACTTTTCCATTTTCCATATAAAAAAAACAAGTTTAAAACTTAAGATCACCAAAGTTGAAAGTCGCATAATAAAGACATTTATATTCACTAGCAATTTTCATAATACGAGCATGCTATCAGCTGAGAACAAAGACACTATAAAGTTACTGCCATAGAAACTTATGGAGGAGACGCGAAAGTTCAATATCGTATCAATTTATTTGAGCGCTTAATATGAAAATGCAAACAGTAATTTTAAAATAATAAAGAAGTTTCCTATATTCTTTAATGATCAGAATACTAGTGTAGATTCTTTCAGACTAATTAATTTAGATTCGGTCATCTTTGTAGTCATCAAATTGAAATCAGACCTAGAGGCACAAGAACGAGACACAACGGGAACGGAATGTTATGATGAAAATTGAGAGTGAATTATCGACACAACTCTGACATTATTCTGAACCAATTTATTTAAAGCATATGTAATAACAATCTTCCGAGTATAAACGCAACAAAGTTGATCTAAAACATTGATTGTCGATGGCCACCAAATGAGGCTATGCCGCCAGTAGACTTGGTACATTGACCGTTTCCAAGAAGATTGATAAAATTATAATTATGAAATGAAACTATAGATTATTTATTTGTATAATTATTCCTCTATACTCTGCTTCTACTATAAATTAAACTTATAATACTGTATTCCAACACATATTTCATGTAATGTGGGTTTATTATTTTTATTTTACCTACATACCAAATTTCATTAAAATTGGCCAACGCTAATTGGCTAAAGTGCTGCTCATGGTGGACGAACATATTTTAGAATCTAAAAGTACGTATACGTATAATTCGAACACCAGTTTCCGTTAAATGAATTAAGTTGAGCAACGTCCAGCGCGGTTTTACTTGGTGGGTGACCACCTAGGTTCGCGTCCTCGTGATGCTGGCTATTTTCGGCCCACCTCATGCAGGGTGAGGACCATATGGATACCTGATTTATATGTTTCCAGCAAATAGAGGCTACAACCTCCGTCTTGTATGTCCAATAGATGATTAAGAGATTTCGATTCCAAAAGTTCATTATTGAAAAAAATAAACATTAACTTTTAAATAAATTAAAAAAACACTACCGTTATTTATGAGGAGGTTTCACTTACTTTTTCACTTCCGACTCGAGTTTCGTCTACTTCGTAGACATTTTCAAGGAAACAAAACACTAACCAAAAACACTATTTATAATTATTTATGAAGAAGCTAGTTTTGAATGATTCGAAACTAGCTGAAGGATTGAAGTTCTTCCATCCTTCGACTCGACTAGACTGATGATGAATCGAATGATTCGAAACTAGCTTCTTCATAAATAATTATAAATAGTGTTTTTGGTAAGTGTTTTGTTTAATTTATTTAAAAGTTGATATTTTTTAACACTTATAATTAAGATGTTATTCAAGTTTTAAAAAAATAATAATTTCTTTGCCAAATTTTATCAAAACAAGTCATCTTAATATATAATATATAAAACAGAAATTTGTATGTATGTACCATGTACCTATGAAAGAGGGGTTGTCTTTTTCTTTTACAATACCACAGCCCAAACGGTAGCACATAGCGAAAAATTGATGGGAATGGACCCCCCCCCAAAAAATCATGATCTACGACCCCAGAAAAATTATCAGAACTAAATATGTCAAGCCATTTTTCGAGTTACAGACAAATTTATAATTTCTTCACCAAAATCGGACGGTCACGGTCCGATATCTTAAAATTTGTCGCGACAACATATCAACTCAAAGCGAAAAGTTTTAGGTGGCCCTTTAGTCCTTATTTTAGGACATTTTCTGCAAAGGTATGGTCAGCCATTCCAGAGTTACGAGTTCGAAACCGGAAACGGGTAAAATAAAACTTAGAAAATACTAAAAAGTCAGAATGGCCGTGCCCCTAAGGCGCCTGGCGAAACGTTTAAATCTTGGTTTTGAAAGGTTGCAGTATACAGGGTGGACACAAACTAATACCCCCTCCCAATTTCCATTGTCCTTGAAAAACAAAGATAGCAATATAAGAATCGTAGCGAAGCACTGGCGAAACAGCTAGTTGATAATATAACAATTAACTTTTGATTTATTTAATACAAAAAGAAGAAACACTTCTATAATTACACGCGTATAAAAATTATTGATAAGTAAGTGTAAAAGTGTAATTATAAATATATTAGTGTGAAACACAATAAAATTATCCAGACATGGGTGAATAATGAGCGGTAATGTTTCGAACATTTCCTTCCTTTCTAGACATAATGGGGTATAAAGGGTTCAATTAAAACATATTTGGAGGGAAAGTACTGAAGAGATTAAGGGGAGGTCCGTTTTATTGAAAACATTAAATTGATAATTCTGATGGCTCCGGTCATTAATGTTAATGCCAGCAATTTTTTAAGTCTTTCCATCTTGTGAAATATGAACAAACTTTTCATTTGAATTTCTGTTTTTGAATCCTCTTAATGGGAGACGGAAAATTAGGCCGATTTTATTCAACTCAATGTATTGATAATCGTACTTCCATTCTAAGCTGGCCAAAACTAGGCCGATTTTATTCAACTCAATGTATTGATAATCGTACTTCCATTCTAAGCTGGCCAAAATTAGGCCGATTTTATTTAACTCAATGTATTGATAATCGTACTTCTATTCTAAGCTGGCCAAAATTAGGCCGATTTTATTCAACTCAATGTATTGATAATCGTACTTCTATTCTAAGCTGGCCAAAATTAGGCCGATTTTATTCAATTCAATGTATTGATAATCGTACTTCCATTCTAAGCTGGCCATTCGAACATGATAGATCCTGTTAATTTTGAGTTCACGACAAAACGTTTTTCACCTTTGAGGGTTCAAGAAGACACACTCGTCAGTTTTGATACCTTGGAAGTACTAAAACACCCAAATCACTTCTGATAAATAAATGGTGTTCAAAAAAGAATTATTAAAAACGTACAAAAATATTGGTCAACTTTTAACAAATACTCAGCGGAATATCAATGTAAGGAAAAAAAATGCTGAGTCATAAAGTTATGGGCTATCTGGATAAGAGAAAGGGAGAACGGCTCCAATCAGCAAAATAGGGTTACGAAAGGAACAGCGTGTAAAGGGTTAATACAATTTTTAAAGGAACATCTTTAAAAGTGGAAGGGAAGAAACCAAAAGGCAGAACGAGAAAAAGGTAACTTTCCCCAGCATTAGCAAATAAATCAGTTCGTACTTCAGCGAATTGAAGGGTATGGCACAAAAAGAAGAAGGGAAGAAACCAAAAGGCAGACCGAGAAAAAGGTATCTTTCCTCAGCATTCAGCAAATCAGTTCGTACTTCAGCGAATTGAAGGGTGTGGCACAGAAAGTAGAAGGGAAGAAACCAAAAGGCAGACCGAGAAAAAGGTATCTTTTCCCAGCATTCAGCAAATCAGTTCGTACTTCACTTCAGCGAATTGAAGGGTGTGGCACAGAATATAGAAGGGAAGAAACCAAAAGGCAGACCAAGAAAAAGGTAACTTTCCCCAGCATTCGGCAAATCAGATCGTACTTCAGCGAATTGAAGGGTATGGTACAAAATATTGAAGGATGTCTTTAAAGAATAGGATTTGAGCATAAAAAAATATGCCCTGGATCCATTATCAGGGCACTCCTTTATACAAATATCACTAAAACCAGAAAATTCGATAAGAAAAAATACCGCCCCGGCGGGATTCGAATCCACAACTCACGACCAAGAGTTCATGGTTTTACCGAAACGGAAACGGAGAACGGCCCTTCTACCTAAATGTGTAAAAGTATTAATTCCACTATAACATAATTTTAACCAAGATTTTCGCTCAAAAATACAAAACAAAGAAACAATTGCAGTTCAATACTGCCCAGAGTTGACTAAAAACCAGGATCTTGGAGTTATTTTTGAAAAAAATCTCAACAAACACATTCAAAGCTTAACTGAACCTTGCTCTTAAAGACTTGGCTTTATTATGAGAGTTGCAAAACATTCCTCTCACCCCACGTCCGTCCAAAAATGGAATATGCTTCTGTAATTTGGTCCCCGCAAAAAAACTAAACACATAGAGCAAATTCAATAACGTTTCGTTAAATAATTATTTTTAAAAGAAAATGGGTTCTATCCCAGTTATCCTGAACTATTATCTTACAAATCTTTACTTGAGAATCTCAATCTATCATCTCAAGAAAACAGATTTATTTATTTCCACATAGTTTTTATTTTTAGATGGCCCCAAAATTTTAAATGAATTCGGATTCCACCTGCCGTCCAATAGACAGAGACCTCACAATAAATTCTTCTTTTCGCCTCGTATAAAACGATGATCTATGAAAACTCTCCTTTAATAACAATTAAATAAACATTCAATAATTACCAGGCCGGCCATTCACGATCAGTCCAAACTGTCAGTTTGGACTAATATAGTCCAAACTGACAGTTTGGACTGACAACTGAGATGACAGTTTGGACTGACAACTGAGATGACAGTTTGGACTGACAACTGTCAGTTTGGACTGACAACTGAAATGCCCACTCACGTTCAGTTAAAACCATCAGTTCTCACAAATCTCACAATGGATTCCGACGACGACATCGCTGTTCTCGGATTATTTTTCGTAATGATCAAGAAAAATAAAAAAGAAAGCCAAAGATAAAATAAAACATACCTTATTACCAAGAATATAACCAATTTCTGAAGAGAAATTGTTAACTGAGAAGTCTGAGGACCGAAAGCGCCATTCACGTAAATTTTTTAACTGTCAGTCCAAGCACCTTCAGTCCAAAATATAATTTTTTTATAATCCTACAGTCCAACCCATCAGTCGAATTGGACTGTCAGTCCACTGCCATTCACGTCAGTCGAAAGTATCAGTTTGGACTGATCGTGAATGGCCGGCCTTAGTCCAAACTGACAGTTTGGACTGATCGTGAATGGCCGGCCTTTAATACAGAAAATTCATTTTTCCCCCTATATTTATATTTACATGTATTGTGTAAGAATGAAGTATCTTTGTCAATTTTTTATAGTTTAACTATTACTTTGTGTTTTTTAATTAGTTCAGTAAATTTGATTATTTTCATTCTGTAATTATCTGGTCTTACGAGTCGTTACTGGGATTCTAATTTACTAAAAGATTGATCAGCAAACAATGGAAGGGTCTATTGAATTTCCATAAAAAATCGTCGAGGACGAAATAAACGCAACAAAGTTCTCGAGTGAAAAGTTCCCATTGCTGAAATTCATGGCACAGTAACTTTACCTTCGACACGACGTGACGTGTGAGCAATTCCTTCCCTTACTTCTGCTGTATATTGATTATACCCGTATACATTTTTTTTTTATCATAAACCTTTTTATGTATCTGAGATTTTTTATATTATCTTCCATAGAGCGCAGCGTATAGAATCATAAATAAAATTTTAAGTGTAATATATTTGACTTTTTTGTTCATGTAGGAATATTAGAATTGATCAAACTTAGAGAACTCTGTATTCCGGAAAATATAATTAAAATATCAAATGGTTTATGTTATAGTATCTCTCCCTTCATCGTTCCGACACAAAAGTATAATAGCACACTAAACAAATTAAAGATTTAGGACTTGAAACAATCTAATTAGGGAACATGGGTTCATGTAAGGAACCCTTTTTATATGAATCCAAGCAAGTGTAAATTAAGTGGCACTTAAATTCGAAACGTAAAACACTTTTCACCAAATAGAGGAGGAAGGAAATTTTCAATTTTTGTGGAAAATAGAATGTTAAACAGATAAATTAAACCCAAACAAAAGAATTTATAAAAGTTTCTAATCAAAAGAAAAAGAAATTCGTCGAAACATTTATTTCCAAAAATTAAAAAAAGTAGGGATTATACCTTGTGGGAAAAGCTTGCAAATTTTTACACCGTACAAATTCAAAAAGCGATAAAAAACATATTCGCCTAGTTTTAGACACTCTAAGTCATGTCTTGGAAATTTCAAATGGCCGCCATTTTGAAGCCAAACACGCAAGACGTGTGAAATTTTTTGCAAAGTATACTTCCAATTTTATTGCCTTTCTGAAAATGTATCACAAGATGGGGGTTTGTATTCAAAAAACAAAAGTTGGACCCCCCGGGGCCACATGAGACCATAAAGTCGTTCAAAAGATATTCAGGTGGTCTCGGACTTTTGTTACTCGCAGTATAACTAAATCGGTAATCCTAACATTAGTTACAAAACGTAATGACTAATGACATTGGAAAATTGCTTTCTGAGATATTTTAAACCATCGGCTCAGCCAGCGCCTATAGTACGGTGAAAACACCAGCCCGTTCGATGACTGAAGTTAAACAACGTCCAGCGACGTTTTACTAAGTAAGTTTGCACCTTCTAGATTCTGGTTATTTGCGGCCCAAAATTGGGCCCGTGATGATGTCACACTTTTTTCATTTTGGTATCTCTCCCGTATTTCTACGTTAGCCCATCGAATAGTCATCAATAATGAAAAGGGCTTTGAAATTTCCAAGAACTTTGTTCTGCATTAATAAATAATCGTAATTAAATTAATAAAATATCGAGATATGCTAAAACAAAAGTTCGATGAGGTTTTAATTCTGTGCGTATGTACCTGTAAGTATGGATTACGAGTAGTTAACGTCTTGAATAACGCTGAAGGAAAACATCTGTTGCGTTGCATAAAACTGGCAATATCTTTCAGATAAAAACCCTTACGAAAGAAAAATGATAAAAATGTTACCATCCGTTCGCATGATCTCTACACAAAATAAATTATCTTATGTTTCGTGTAATGTTTTCAACGTTAGAATATAAAAATATATGCAAATCTGAGTGATATATGGACAATAAGCTTTTCCAAATGTACCTTGAATTTTTAATATAAACTTGTTAACTTGGAATACAAAAAATATGCTTTGAAATGTGAAAATCCCAGATGAAAAATATTTTTCTAAAAAACAAGTAATTCTTTTTCGTCAGACTTACAATTGTAGGGGTATCCAAATATTTATGTAAAACACAGTAAAAAGAGATAAGATGGATTGTTTTGTGAATTGTTTTGTAGTTATAGGTATTTTTCTTTCTGCGCACTAATAATTTTAGTCCTATGATACTAATTTTTTGATCTAAACTAACGTTCAAAGAGTGAAAAGATTTGAACGACCGGGAACTTCTCTGTATCTAAAAGCCTTTAGAAAATTATGATGAAACTAACGTTCGACGACTTGAAAAGAGCAATTCTTGAGCATCCTCTTCTTCTTTTCTCAGAAATTAGCTCTTCACATATAATAAGTATGTTAATAATTAAATTATTATGGCTGATTAGGTATCCAAGCATCTTTATTATATTTAACAGTAAATTTATTTCTTTTTCTCAAGTTAATCTAATAGTGTTTGGACTAGATTCCTTGTTTAAATCTTTGAATAACATGTTAATTATAAGTGTTAAAAATATTAACTTTTAAATAAATAAAAACAAAACACTTACCAAAAACACTATTTATAATTATTTATAAAGAAACTAGTTTCGAATCATTCGATTCATCATCAGTCTAGTCGAGTCGAAGGATGGAAGTTGACCAAGTCGATGACCAAGAAGTCGATGATATGGCCAATTCTCATGTCAACTTCCATCCTTCGACTCGACTTGACTGATGATGAATCGAATGATTCGAAACTAGTTTCTTTATAAATAATTAATAAATAGTGTTTTTGGTGTTTTGTTTTTATTTATTTAAAAGTTAATAGATTCCTTGTCTATCAAAGTCGATGTTTTCATTTTGTGGCATATCCACATCTAAGAAGCCCCCAATAAATATCTCATATTTTCCTAGGGCTTAGGGTACATGCTTTGTATCTCTGCCAAAATGCAATCCACACAAAAGTTTTTGTAAATTTCAAATGTTTATTCGTGAACTAATTGGAATCGCCTTAAAAACACCACTGGGTGCTATAAAAATTCCCGCAAAGTCATCGCCCCAAAAAAGATTTGAAATCTATTTTGGGCCCCGCTATCGACCCCACCCCAAACGATTTCAGAATATTAGTCTGGTTTCCCCACTCTCTTCACCCACACGCAGTCTTGGTGGAGTATCTCGGTTCGTTTAGCCACTAGGAGATAGGGACCACTCTGTTCCTCTGTTCTACTTTATCAGTTTATAAATTTGTTACGTTTAATAATGATCAGAGGTATAATATACTTTTGGTGTATTATACCTTTGATATAGCGCTACCGCGCTCCTTAATACTTATACTGAACATACAAGATTGACTTTAAAAGAGGATGATTTTCCTAGAATAGGTACAAAGGTAAGCAAGTGTGCTATAGTTGAAGACAGTGGGTGATATTACGATAACTCCATTAATGATGATTTCTGAGAGAAACAAATAGACAATGGCATTGTCTATGAAAAATGATATTTTATTTTTCAAGGTCTAGACAGTATTAGAGCGATCGTTTTCATCAATTCCTAGATTTATGTTCAAAACACGTTTTATCTAACATATTAATTTTTTTAAAACAAAAGTGGAGGGTGACTGATATGGCCAATTCTCATTAGAGGAACAATCTCTAAACTGGGTCATTTCCCAATAACTTTGTTTTGATATAACAATGACCATAGATTTCGAACTACGAAGAATTATATTTATACCTTATTTGTAAGAGCCTTCACCTTCACAGTTCAAATAGAGATCTTATATATTTTACAAAAAAAAAAAAAAAAAAAAATATTGATACAAAGATTTTTTGACTTATTAAAAAGAGAGGAAAAAAAACAAATCATTCACTCACGCAAACACACATTCATGATCCGTGCTCAAGCTTCAAGAGAGGAGAAGGATTAAGACTAGAAGGAAGAGGAAATGGATAGTAAGGGAAAAGAGAAGAAAATGTGAAATATGTGAATAGGAGCTAACAAACTTTCACTGACTGCCTCCAATAAAGATGATTTGAAAGAGTGAAAGGTAAGTGAATTTAGGATAGGATTCGATAGTGCGTTCCAGAAATCGATAGAGGGGATAGCATAGGAAACAGTGTTGTGAGGAGGTTTTTGTGGGAGAAGATTATGGGAACGTGTCAATATGGAAGTAACGGAAGATCGAAATTGATATTTGAAATGTAGGTAAGGAATTTGAGAATTAAGAACTTTGAAAGAGAGAGAATCTTTCTCCTATCCTCAAGCCTGAGCAACCGCGCTCTGTTGTAATATGGAGTTATGTGCTCCCAACGCTTCACTTTGTAGATATACTGCTTACATGCATTCTGAGCTCGTTGTAGACGACTCGACTGTTAAGTCCGTTACAGTAAGTCCGTTAAGCAGAGGTGTACAGTACTCCAACAGAGGAAGCACATAAGATTTAAAATTTAAATAAAATTAGTTTTGAATTTTCAGTCATAAAATGTTTTAAGCGCCTTAATGCCCAAAGGGCCCCAAAAAATTTTAGATACTTCATCGACCCAATAAATAGATTTATCAAATAGTATACCCAAATTTCTGGCAGAATCAATTTACTCGGCCGAATTACCATCAACCTAAATAATTGGAAAGAGGTTAGATGAAACGACGAACTCCAGAGCTACAAATAACCAACGCTTTGGTTTTATGGGGGTTAATGCTGAGACAGTTTCTCCTCACCCGGAGAACGAGCCGCTGAATCTCAGATTTTATTGTAGCAACTGCCTCAGTTAAGAGCGTCGCTTCGGAAGATATGTAGATCTGGAGATCATCGGCATAAATATGATACTGACATGAGTCAAAGCAAGAGGAAATGTCATTTATGAAGAGACTAAATAGCAGCGAACCCAGCACAGAACTCTGAGGAACACCAGAAAAATAGACCTCCATGTTCGACTCCTAGAACACATTAACTACGATTGAAGGAGGGCGATATTTTAACATTTTTGAACTCGCTATAGAACCTACAGCTAATGTTTTTAGAGCTACAGAAATTATAAGATTCTGGATTTTAATCCAAATTTGGAGATCTCCTTGTGAAATTCATTACAGTTATAGATTTAAACGAAGGGTATATTTTGTGGTACTAGAGATATTTTGTCGGTTCTCTAACAAGGGGAGAATACGGAATATACAAGGTTCGACATAAAGATATTGGGGGGTAACATCCACACGGCCCTAGTTCACCTGAGCTACAGATGGTGTAAAAAAATGCAATAAGATACGCTCCGGTATTAACACATGTTGCATATTAATATATTATGCAGGGTGTTTTAGTACTGGAGAAAATAGGGAAGCCAACAGGAAACCTCCCTATCCAACAACGATTTACTTAGACAACAGTCTAACTCAAATTAAATCCAACCAATATATACAAAATAAAATTGGAGAACTCAACACAAGGGTGGGACTGTTACAAACGAGTTATGTCAATTACTTGTTGATTGATAGATTTACGAGTATATAAACCAACAAAATGTTCACAATTTTGTTCCTTATCAATATTTTCAAAACATTGATAGTATAATACATTTAAAATGGTCAGAACAACATGATATCTGGAAAAAAGTTTTGGTTGGTTCTTTGGCGTATTTGGTTGCCTTTGATACTGAAATTAAATACAAGTGAATAGCGTTATAAAAGAAGCATCAACATCGTGTAAGACGTTCCCACATAGAGTAAATATAGGTCCACTAAAGAGGGTTGCATGATATGATTCTACTGATGTAATAATTAGAATCAGTTATACATAATGATGGCCATGACGACCTAATCCTCATAACGACAAAGAAATTTTAGGTCTTTTGATTAAAGCTTAATTTTGAAAAACTAGAAAATAGAGAACACACATTTGATTAAATTCTCGGATACTTTGTTTTATGTAAATAAATAAATTTCATTTGGACTGGAGGCAATAAAATCTGTTCAATTTGATTTATAGAAGTAAATTAAATAAATCTGCAGAGATATAAAAACTGATACAGAGTGATCCCCAATTTTTAATCATTATTAAAAATGGTGGCCATTTCTTCTACCTTATTTCGTTAAAAAAAGAAAGGGGAAAAGTTCCGTACCTTAAAGTTTAAACAATGAATGAGAAATAACAAGTCAACGTAGAGATTCTTCTATAAAAGTTGAACATTGAAAGATTATATAAAACATATATGCAGAAAATAAACTATTTTTATAATGGGTCACTTCATTGACCGATTAATCCGAATTACAGGAAAAAACAATTGTGGTCTGTGTTAGGAACTCTTAGCGTCTGGAGGAAAGCTGAATACCACGCTATTATTAAAGAATTTAACGGAACCTCTTGTAAAGCGTTTCAGGAAAGTTTCAAACAATTCTGAAACACGCGTTACGTCAAAACGTAAATAAGAAGCACCCAGTTGCAATATAGATTTTTGAAAAGAACACTTCTAAAAAAGAAATATTTTGGTATAATCAAAAGGATCATATTTTTGAAATCTTGGGATGTCTAAACTTTAACTTTAAATAAGACTTTAGCCAGCGTCTATGGCACATTGAGTACACCAGTTCCCGTTAGATCACTGAAGTTAAGCAACACCCAGCGAGGTTGTACCATGTAGGTGTTCACGTAGGTGCGCGCCCTCGTGATTACAGCTACCTACATTGACCTCAATGTAGGTTGCAAATTTCCAGCGAATGGAGGGTGAAACCCTCTCGTCTTGAATGACAAATAGATGTTGAAGAGATGTTAATCCAAATTAAAAAAAAAAATTAAAAAAATAATAAATAAAAAAGAAATAGAAAATATCGTCTAAAATTTTTGTTTCAGGAATTTTGGACAGATATGGGTGGTGCCTACTGTTACGAAGTTCACCTAAGGCAGTGGTTTTCAAACTTGTTACCACCGCGGCACACTTTTCAAGANCCCCCCCCCCTCCCCTGACATGGTATTATTTTTATTAGTCAAAGATGTAGGAAAAATATACTGTTTTACCTACCTATAGTACCTATCGATAAAATGATGCTGATAATAACAGGTAGTACACATGGGAGTTACTGGGAGACATGTGCCTGGCGTTTTTTGCACAGTTCTGATATGCGAGGGGATATGTTTGACAAACATAAACGCATATTGTCTTCCAGAGTGGTGGATAGCATACTTCCACGTCTGTTGGTTTTGATGTTTATGGGAGCGGAAAATCCATTTTCACAAAACCAAGAGGTTGAAAATTGTAGCAATATCCTCAGGGCCTCTTTGGACAACTGAGGGTACTCTTTTTGTAGAGAAATCCAAAAAGCATTGTTATTGGTTTCTCCAAATGTTAATCTTATACTCCTATCAGCGATACTCAACCTGCGGCCCGCGGGTCGCAAGTGGCCCACCAAGCTTTTTCGAGCGGCCCGGCGCTGGTTAAGGTTAGCTACTGTGTGGCCTGCGGTTTTGTACCCAATTTTGCAATTTTCATTGCTCGGGTGAAAATAATAAAAATAAAATGTAACTCTTTTCGATCACACAATATAAATAACATCTCGTCGGTCCTACCTATTTAACTATTGAAATATTAAATATCTCTTGTTCAAGGAGTGCAAATGTCTCGCGAGCCACGATTCCAGCGTAACATTTGTGGACGTGTTTTGAACAGGAACATGCATGAAATGTGTAAAGTGTTTGCGTTGCGATCGTCTGGACTTCTGGTGTCAATTTGTAATTTTAAACCGGACTTGTCTTCCATTGTTAAAAAAAAGGTTCAATGTCAAATATTAAATCCTACGTAGGTGCAAGCATTGTTATTTTGAATAATAATAAAACGAAATTCTTTGTCATTTTTTTTTTTTCAATTCCTAGCTACCGGTTTAAATATTTTCTTTTCACTTTTTTGTGAGCTTTACCTAGGAACTTTCCGTTTTACCTAATATTATTACTAAGAACTGGAGACCAGCCTGCCAGCAGCTTGTCAATTCTTCTAAAGAAGCTGATATTTCGTGTGATGTCTCAACTTGTATCGAATGATATTGCGTGTGAAGACTCAACTCGTATCGAATAACTGACTACACAAGGAAATGTCAGTAGAACACAATCAATTAATATGTTTATCATTGCCCAAATCTCGCGGCACACCTTGGGCAACCTTGCGGCACCACTAGTGTGCCGCGGCACACCCTTTGAGAAGCACTAAACGCGTCTAATTTTCTCTATTCCTTTTCTCTAAATGCCTCTTCAATTTTATGAATGTTACTCCATATGCAAAAATGAAATCTAGAGCAAAAAAAAAAAGAGAAGAACGGCTGTCCCGATAGGGCACCGATGTGGGAAATCCATATTTACTTTTAACCACGGTAGGAAGTTATTGTCACCCTGTAAACTTCAGAGATATTCTGAGCGAGGGCCGTGCCTTCCCCAACGGAGGAAGCACAGATAGAACTTGTAACTTATTTTCTTATTTATTTTTCATTACTCTTCTACAGAGCTCATCTAGTCAGCGCCATGGTTTCACTTAACGTTTCATTTTCATTCGTTTTTCTTTATAATCTTTTTTCTTGCAAGCTACATAAAATTTTCAATAATCCAAAACTTTTAGACTTAACAAATTTAAGCTTGATTTAAGTAGAATGTATAGTCTCCACAATGAATGGGACCCAAATTTAGGACATAAACTTTTTGGTTTTAATTATATCTCTTCAAGATTTTATTCTTAAAATAAAACGAAGCCAAAGTTTTTTTTTCTTTTTTTTTTTGTAGGTAAAGTTTTGTTTTGCGTTAATTACCTTAGCTGAAATAGTATCTAGGGGTCACTAAAACGATTAGACCAAGGAGTAGAAAGCACATGCGAATGGTTACCAACTACAATATTTGGAATGGAAAACCTTGAACCGGCTCAGACGGAAGTGACTAGATGTAAAAGAGATATTAAAAAATGGGGGTACGCCAGATGACGGCAAAAAAGAGATATTAAAAAAAGGGGTACGCCAGATGACGCAAATGTGACAAGAACAATGTCCACTTTCTGTCATGTTCAAATCTCCCTGAAAGCCTGGCTGTAGCGGCCAACAACAAAGCCGTTGCTGTAGCCACCTACAGGAAATACAAAATATGAACAAGTTTGACAGTATTGGTGTACCGTACACGGGAAGATTGAAGAGGAGTGCAGAAACGAGCAGAATTTAGAAAATCTGAACAATTTAGTACGTTTGAGTTTGAACACATGTTTTAGAATCAATTACAAGAGCTATGCGGGTACTTGCAAATTCGAAGAAACTGGTACAGAGTCTGGGAATGCGCACCAACCATCTATAGTTAATGAAAATCTACCAAAAAGCCAAAAATTCAAGTGTGATATCATATGAATGCCAAGTTCAGGTTACCTGAAAAATATTTGCCCCAAAGGAGATAAAGACAAAAACTACAATCAACTTTTTGTCCCCGGGCACTTGGCGCACATGTTATCTGAATATTACTGAGTGTTTTCCTACTAACTATTCCCTGTCAGACTACGCTATATATATATTAGACTAAAATGTGCGCCAAGTGCCCGGGGACAAAAAGTTGCTTGTAGTTTTTGTCTTTACCTTTCGAATCACCTTTGGGGCAAATATTTTTCAGGTAACCTGAACTTGGCATTCATATGATATCACTTCTTTTGTGACCATATTTTTAGGAGTGATGAGCCACTTGAATTTTTGGCTTTTTGGTAGAGACATTTTCTTGGCGTTTTTTTGCACACGAAGTGTTTTTTTTCGGGGGATATCACTACTTTTTTTCTCAAGTCGGCACCAAATTATGCCTGCCAAAATCCAGTTGCGAAATTCGAAGATGGTACTTTTTGATAAAATTGACTATTTCTTGAGAAAATTGAGAAGACAGGTAATTATGATGTTACACATACATCAACCTCGTTTCATTTTTAAAGCATTATAAATAGCGGAGCTATTGAAAGGGTCGCAAGATGAAAATTATAGTACCTTATAGGTTTGACACCGTGGAACAGTTTTGGTACGTTAGCTACGCCATCAATAATTTTATTATAGAACATCAGAATATTAGATGGAATTGTACTTTTTTGCTTTATAAATTACAATAAATGACTTGCTATTTTCATATACGTTATAAACGTACATTCTCGAATTCATCAAAATTGGACAATCTAATTGAGAATTAACGTTGACGCTGTTAAAAACGGACGTTTAAATAAAACTCGTGCTCAAAACTTGATTCGGTTAATGAAATCAAAACTATATCTTTTTATTTAAACTTCTTCCGAAAGAGGTCTATTTTTTGGCTTTACGTTCAACTTCGAATTGTCATAGGAGACAGGGAGGGGTTTTACCTTCTATTCGCTAGAAACTTACAAACCCAACCCCACTTCGTGGTTACCTACTCAGTTTAACCTCGTTGGTTGTTGCTTAACTTCAGTGATCTAACGAGAACTGTTGTATTCAAGTGAAATAGATGCCTACAATATATATGGCACGCTGGTTTTGTTTTTCTTGGCGTTGTAAAACTAGCGTTTTGCTTTATTACAGATTCCATTGTTTGTATGGACCTAGTAGCATTTAGGTATATGAAAATATACCTAAATATTATCATTTTTTCAATATGACAATATTGAAAACAGGCATTGTGTACTATTGTACTATTGTTCGTCATAAATTGAAGATTTGTGATATGAAATGACCAGCATAAAAGAAAAGATTCCTTTTGTTTTTGATATAAATCAAGAAACAATAAAAAAAGGTCTTCTAAAATCTAAAATTGAGATAAAGTGACCCTTTTCTAATTGCAAATTTATCTCGAAAAAAAAATTGAATTACGCCGCCGTTTGAGCGATCTCTGCGAAAATGTATACTGCCATTTCAAAAACTAGATGCACAATCCTACCAAATTTCATCCAAATCGGTCAAACCATTAAAAAGTTAAAAACAAATTTCTCCATGTATTCCTTATGGACAGAAAATTTAACGAAAGATATCTCGGATTTATTTTATGTTTGGTAGCTCATAACTCGAAATCCGTGTATTTATCGAAAACATCACTTCTAACAAGGAAAAGTTCTGACAATATTATTAATTTATCTTCAAAATTTCACGTCGATACGTTAAAGCGTTAATGTACTTATGCGTATTAGAGTAGCAAAAAACTCCTTAAAAAATTGAAAAACTCGATAAAATCGAACACGGTTAAATATAAATATTTTTTATGACTTGCTATTTTTTTAAAAATGGAACAGATAATATAACTACAAAATTTCAGCTTTTTAGGACCAACACTGGCCGAGATATTGAAAATAGTATTCGGAAGTTTATTTCATTTTTTTTTCATCTTTGGCAGCTCATAACTCGAAAACTGTACATTTGTCGAAAACATTACTTCTAACGAGGAAAACTCCTGGCTATATGATGAATCAGTTCTGCTAATTTCACATTATTACGATAAAGCGTTAATATACTTATGCGATATAGAGTTGCCAAAATTGTATGTAAAAATTTAAAAAGTAGAAAATCTCGAAAAGACTTAAAGTTATAATTTTTTTTATAGAATATAAAAAATTGATATTTCCACAGGTAATATACCTACAAAATTTCAGCTTTCTAGGACAATCAGGAGCAGAGATATAGAGGGTGCCGCTAAAGCGACATAAGGTGTCCGCGGGGATTTTTTTTTTTTATGAAAATCTCGAGTTAACGCCAGAAGGAACCCAAATATAAAATCCCGCTTCTTAAAGTTCAACACAGTGGCCGTGGTAAGTGCGAGGTGGAAAAAAAAGAAAAAAAAAGTATGTATTTTTGACAATTTTTGGGGTGCTCGAAAAAGGCGTTTTCATTGACGGAAATAGGTAAAATAAAAGTTAAACTTCATCTATTGCACGTGCCAACGAAAAAAAATTAAAAAAGTTTAGTTAAAAGGGGTCAGAATTGAAGGTAAAGATACCTACAAACTAGGTTTACCGTGCTATATAGTACGCTGGTTTTATTTTTCTTGGCGTTGCAAAACTAGCGTTTTGCTTGATTGAGCACAGTATATTGATCAACATTTGAGGAAGCTGAATGCTGTGCCGGAGAACTTTCCTATAAATAAAGGGAGAGTGTGATAGGGTGTTAAATTGAAATCAACATTTCCGTAATGTTCTTCATACTGCAAATACATCTACCATTTCATGTGTGAAATATTATGTACTGTCTATTTGATTATTTCTCACAACTACTTCATCTTCTTGCTCTTCATGGTGTTTGCAATGGTCCCCATCTTCTTCATTTGTAACCATGCCGGGATCGTGATAAATCATCGGAAAAAGAAACATGTCAAATACGAAAATGAAATGTATACGTAATAATAAAAATTAATGAATACTCGTAGAAAAATATAAGGAAACTCGAATTCAGATACCGATGATGGAAATGCAATTGTACAAGATGGGTTTCCGATTAAAGTTCTCTGCGTCACTGACACACACAGAAATAACTACTGCATCCAAATAAGTGGAAGGGAGAAAAAGATTAGATAAGTAAATCTCAATGTATTTGTATGGCGGTATTTCCCCGTTGGGTGGCCGATGACAAACACTGTTTTTATAATTATTTAACATATTTTGGTTTATTATTTTCAATAATGAGCCTTTGGAATCGTCACGAAAGAAAGAAAAACCCTCAAAATTTGATATTATACGTTTCAAGGTATGCAGAATCCAAAAATCGAATAAAAAAAATCCGTTTGTCCGCCGTCCGCGCTGATGGGCACTTTTGCCACTTAACGTTGACCGATCTCGATGAAATTTGGTATTTAGGTCCCATCTGGGCTCTAATTGTGCCTTTTGTGTGCAATCGAATACACCCTTTTCGATTTTTGTGCTTTTTAGCGGTTTTCAGTATTGCTGTCTAAAGGGATAACGAGTATGTAATATGTAATCTATGTGTATGCTCTGATCGCGTTTCAACGGTTGTACCTCGGTAATATGATAATTAATGTAAAAGTCAGATTTATTCTCATTTTTTTCTCTAATCTTCTCGAAACAAGGTTCGTCGGGTATCAGCTAGTAAAAAATAAAATGAAATGATTTAGAATACAGTGAGCAGCCACCTTCGCTGTGACTTCTTCCTCGATTGTGCTCTCCGAGAAAGAGAATATTTTTGAATTGAGATTTGAAATTAATCTAAGCTAAACTTTCATTTAAACTTTTCAATTGATAGAAAGTAACTTTTCAGACTTGTATCAAACGGGAACAAACAAATTTGGTTATAAATTAAGAAATTAAAATTTTTAAATTGCTCAGTAATTGATTTTCTGGAAGTAACATATTTTTCACATCAATAAAAAATGGTCATTATCTGGTCAAGATATTTTAGTATACTCACTTGATCAAGCAATGACAGAGAGCGGTACATTGAAAGGGAAGTTTTAGGATATGTTAAACAGCACATTTATTGATAGGAGGTGCAATCATCTTAAAAAGGAAAGTGTTTGAGTAGGGTATGACCATGACCAAATCACATTTGAGATCTTTATCTTTTCAGCTACAAAATATTTTAAACATGAAATTCATTATTAAATGCCAGACGTGATTCTCTTCAGTCTGCTTGGAGATCATCAATCTAGTTTAATTATTCTTCCAGTCAAGTAATATAATTCTGAAATTACTTTGGTGTGAATATATTCATAGAATTTTCTGATTACTTTTGGATTTTATTGAGGAGCGCGGCAGCGCTCCGCCCGCCAAGTCAAATATAATGAGCGTTGCACAAGTGATATATTACTTCACGTCACAAAGTGCACTTTTCAGGCCTCTCCACAGCCGCGAGAAAAATATGTGGAGTGACTTTTTTGCATATTTGATAATCGGATTGGTAGATGATGAGATAAAATCAACAACTTGAAAAAAAAAGTTACGGGAACACTGAGAAAAAAACATTTCAAATCGGTAATTTTTACTGTCTTATCCTCCTTCTTCATCTTCTTCTTGGATGTTGACGGGGCTACAGCCAAATCTAGTGAACCGATTTTGACCGGAGATGTCTCATTTGGTTGCATCTTGTGGATGGGTGTGCCTTTTGATATTTTTATGGTAAAAAAATACTCCCACTACCCCTATTTTTCAAAAAGGTGGTTTTGATCACTTATTTAAAATTTAAAAATCGTATAGTTTTTCATGCTAAAGTCGAATTTTGATAGAAAAAGCTTGCTATGTTTCATTGTTACCCAAAATAAGCAGAAAAGTTTGAATATGGAGGGGGATAGGAGGTATATGGGAGGGGTAAATA
This sequence comes from Pachypsylla venusta, assembly GCA_012654025.1. NCBI lineage: Eukaryota > Metazoa > Arthropoda > Insecta > Hemiptera > Aphalaridae > Pachypsylla > Pachypsylla venusta. Next base: position 33,353,038 of record CM022874.1, read on the forward strand.
AAAAAGGAATAGGGAATCAATGTAGTTTTTACAAACTGTATAAGTGTAAACACTAGTGTTGAGGGATCAGAAACTGAATCTATAGTCTAGGTAAAGAAGACTCATTTGCTTATGGAGCCAGTTTGGGGAATGGGGGAAG
>CM022874.1:33363066-33400144 GCA_012654025.1 Pachypsylla venusta
TTATACCTTATGAGGTAAGATATGGCTAGCCAGCTCCCGAACTATAGGAGAAGTAGTTTGAGAATAGAGTAGGTTAAACGTAAACATCACACAACTCCTACATTTAATTCTCAGGGAGTAAACGAGTTCATTTAATCACGCTCAGATAATATAAATTACCCTCTGAATAACTTTCTGTATTGAAGTGTATGTATAGGTCAAACCAATAATTGTCTTTTTGTCACTCGTTGTCAGTGTTTTTCGTCTATGTGAAAACTGTTTTTTTTTTTTTTTTTTTCCTCGAATCCAGCATGAAATGATCACTCATATTTGGTTAGTTTTATACGGTCCTTAGTATTCAACTTCAACATCACTTTCGTGTTAATATGGCTACTCTTGACGTGCGCGCATCTATTATATCCCCGTGATTGATTCATATTTTTTTCTACCAACTATATAGAATTTTATTATATGGATAGCAAATACACAAGACTTACTGGACGTAATTTAATACGTCTCAAATGTCGGACTCATTCTCAAACTCTGATGTCTAACTTAAGAACTTAACTTGGAATGCAGAACATTCTTTCCAACAAACATGTAAATCATACCCCTCACTTATTTAAAGCAATCATTTTGATTTCTATCTGGGAGTAAAATAAAGTGTCGAAATGTTGCCGCTGTGAAACTGATTTATGTATAAAACTCGAAACGGATATCAATGAAATTAATTAAAGTACACAATCTAGATCTGAGGGTCAATAAATTTAAAAAGTTAAAGGAAAAATCTTCAAAGGAAATTTAACATGTTCGGAAAAGTAGTTTTCTTTATCAAAGTAAATAAGAAGGGCAAAACTAAGTACAGGGGGGGGGAGTATTCTTGGGGAATTATGAGAAACATTTGGGGAAAGTAAATTTATTTTTATTTTTTTAAATATTTTTTTTTAAATATATTTTGTTGCAGCCAATTTCCTTTTATACTTTTTCTTTTTCTTCATCTCATTTTAAATTATCTTCTGCTAAAGTCAATATTTTTTTCCAACAAAAATGTCGGCTCCAAATAAACTAGTCCATGCCAACTCTACCAAGAATTTTTTTTATGAAAAGTTCTTTTCAATATATTAGATTATGATTATCCCTAGATAACGATTTTAATGAGTAGTACACATAAAATCTGGTGTGAGCAACTCACGACATTTTCAATGCCAATACAAGTCGAGTTTTCAATGCCAATACAAGTTTTGAGGTCCCTGGAGCCAAAATCCCAAGTTTCAGCAATAATAGGTTAAACATCAACCAAAGGTAACTTTCCATAAATATAAAATTTCAAGTGCTAGAGCACTTTCTTGAGATGTTTTGTTTACACACACACACACGGACCAATGGCTGAAACGTGAATAAAAACTGGAAAAACTGGTCGAAAATTTCAGCCATTTACAATACTTTCCTTTTTATAGGATAAGGAAAGTAAAAAGTAGCGAATGCTCAACTTCTGAGACTTTGCTCAATCTATTGAGCGGATGTTACAAAGTATGATGACTAGATCATAATCATACTGCAAATAATAATAATAATAATTATAATCAAGGTATGTCTTTGGTGACTATAGGTTTTTTTTTTTTTTGAGGAAAGATTTTAAATATTTTTTAATTTTCATCGAATCGACTTTTTCAAATTTAGATAGAAAAAGTGGATTCGACGAAAATTAAATCATACTGCAAAGAAATTTCTTGTATTTATTCATAGTACTCGATGAATATATGAGTTCCTGTCAGCTCACTGAACTTAAACAACATCGAACATGTTGTTTACTCAGATGTGATTCCGCTTGGTAACAAGTGCACTCAGACTGATGATCAAAACTTAGTAGTGGTTGTCCTCACTGATATCAGCGAAATAGCACTGGGTGCTTCTAGAAACTTCTCTAAGATTTGGACCCAGTATTAAATTTTAGTAACCCTCACAAAATCAAATATGTTGCCTATAATTGAGAACTGTACGATTCACCCCCGGCACAGCGTGTTAAACTGTAGTAACCTTATATTTATATTAGCATGTTAGTATACTAAGAGATGAAGGCGGATATCTGTGACCCAAAATAACCACAATTTACAATATGTGGTCGTTCTAGTGTGATCCTAAAAGTCCCTATTCGGATTTAAGTGTGCAAGTGAAGATGTTTGCAATTTGAACGCACACACAGTGGACAAACATACATACATTCATTTCAAATGGTGTGCTCTAGAGAGTCGTATACTCACTAACCCTATTACTGTTTTTTGAAGAACATCACTACCTTGATTAAACTGCTCAGTAAAATCCAGGATGACCACCTCTCAGAACGAAGCATATTAATAATTACACTCTATTATTTTTGAAAATATTCTCCGTAAGAAATGACCGTTAAAAATTATCGTATTTTTTAAAATAATAATAATATATTTTGTTCCCAATAATATTATTTTCAAACTAAAAAAATCAAATATCTTACATCAATTAATATTGAAATACTGATTTCGGATATCAAAAACAGCAAAGCTCTGAATTGTGCCATATCTTGTTTTTAAAATGTGATAAAGTACTCGTTCTGCAGACTGCCAAAAACATTTTATTTTTCCCTGCATATATGCAGAAATGTTAATTGTCAACCTTGCTGAACTCCACTTTTGACCCCGGCCTACACCCCGAAATGCACTTGTACAGTTTGTTTGTTACGCGATACAAGCCACGATTTTCTTCAGATTTTGACGAAATTTGGTATATATAATTAGGACATGAAGGAAATTTACTGTAGAGTTTTTGGGGGCCCAATATTGTGTTTTTTGGAAAATGTTTTTATTTTTTTAGCGGTTTGTTGTAGAAACGTAAAATTTTGATATGTTATGGCTGGTGTTACCATTTTCAAAATCCGGGGGGCCCAATATTGTTTTCTGAAAATGATTTTTTAAAATTTGATTAAGTTATTTTTTTCTAAAAATGAATACAACAATGACGTGAACACCTGATCACCTTTATCTACTAGTTATTTCATAAGAGTATAAGTATGCGGATTTCTGAGAGCACCCTTAGATAAACATGAGAGCTTAGTTGAACCTTATTCAACTTAAGACATACTTCATTTAATATGCTTGTAAATAAATTACAATCTTTTTCTTGGAATAATTTCCGCTTCATAAAGTGTAGAATTTTTTTTTTTAAACTAATCTTCCTACTAAACCACAATAAATACCATGAAATGGGATATTACGGGATGAGCCAGTGAAAAAATTAATATAATAAACATAAAAGCTCTGCTCTACAATATTAAGGGTTGTTCTTACAATACTGATATTTCATTATTGAAAATATAATAAACCAAAAATTTACTCAAATCTGCCTGAAAAATGTATGAACGCGTTATTATGTGTGTTTTGCGTCCACACTAATATGACGTTTAGATTTTTCTGAAAAATTGCTTGAAAGGAAAATCCATAGTGAACTATAAGAAACTATTATTAGAGCGGATCTATTTCATGGTACATATAACTCATATTATGAATTCTAGAATTTGTCTTTAGTTTTTTGCCAAAACATAAGGTATGTTTCCGGTTTCTTCCTGATAGCATTAAACAATAGTGAACTATAAGAAACATAAGGTATGTTTCCGGTTTCTTCCTGATAGCATTAAACAATAGTGAACTATAAGAAACATAAGGTATGTTTCCGGTTTCTTCCTGATAGCATTAAACAATAGTGAACTATAAGAAACATAAGGTATGTTTCCGGTTTCTTCCTGATAGCATTAAACAATAGTGAACTATAAGAAACATAAGGTATGTTTCCGGTTTCTTCCTGATAGCATTAAACAATAGTGAACTATAAGAAACATAAGGTATGTTTCCGGTTTCTTCCTGATAGCATTAAACAATAGTGAACTATAAGAAACATAAGGTATGTTTCCGGTTTCTTCCTGATAGCATTAAACAATAGTGNCACAAAGAGGTTAACATAATGGATCTCATAGGAGATATCGTGAATAAAGATCTCGAATTTAGCCAACGATCACACCACATTGAATACACCAGTTCCCGTCAGATCACAGAAGTTAAGCAACGCCGGGTGTGGTCAGTACCTTTCAATAACAGGAAGCAGCAATAAGGTTTAAGGAAAACTCATATGAGTGATGAGGAGAGATCGTGAATAAAGATCTCGACTTTAGCCAACGATCATACCACGTTGAATACACCAGTTCCCGTAAGATAACTGAAGTTAAGCAACGTCGGTCGTGGTCAGTACCTTTCAATCACAGGAACCAGCAATAAGGTTCAAGGAGACCTCATATGAGTGATGAGTAGATATCGTGAATAAAGATCTCGACACCTTTCAACACTCATCACAAGAACGGTCAAGGAGACCTCATATGAGTGATGAGGAGAGATCCTAAATAAAGATCTCGACACCTTTCAACTTTCAACACTGATCAGAGAAACCAGCAATAAGGCTTAATGAGACCTCATATGAGTGATGAGGAGAGATCGTTAATAAAGATCTCGACACCTTTCAACACTGATCAGAGGAACCAGCAATAAGGTTTAAGATCCCGAATAAAGATCTCAATACCTTTCAACACTGATCAGAGAAACAAGCAATAAGGTTTAATGAGTCTTCTTATGAGTGATGAGGAGAGATCCTGAATAAAGATCTCGATACCTTTCAACACTGATCAGAGGAACAAGCAACAAGGTTTAATGAGACTTCTTATGAGTGATGAGGAGAGATCCTGAATAAAGATCTCGATACCTTTCAACACTGATCAGAGGAACCAGCAATAAGGTTTAACGAAACCGATATGACACCCTCCCCCCTACGTGGGAATTTTCGACTTATACATTTTTGTATTCGTATTGACATGTACATTAAGGTTTTAGGTGTTTGCCACAGCAAATCCCGGAAAAACACAATTTACCGCCAAAAAAGACGCTTTTTAGCGTTTTTTTTTGCAATTTTTTTCTGGGCAAACTAAAGAAGATAACGAAAAATATCCGAGTATGGACCCCCCCCAAAACATTATATAAGGACCCAATAAAAAATATAAAAATTTTAATTTTCGGTTTCTGCCCGATATAGATTTCCACCAAAAAATCTAAAATTGAGAAGTTTCGATTTCGAAATTGTTCTTGATTTTCGTAACCGTATTGAAGAACGGGAATACAGCTAGTTTGAAATATATTTGAATTCTTTGCTCCTAATAATATTTTTTTGTTTTGTTTTGGATGAACTTTAAAGATGTCTGATGCGAAGACTTTAAGTTTAAAGGAAAAGGTGTATCATTCATTTTAATTAAAACAAATCACACAATTAAAATTATTAAGGTCATTTTCGGTCCAATCATTTTAAAAAGTTGATGACTGTGACTTAAGGAAAGCACTGAAAGTAATAGATTTGAAACAGTATGTAAACAAGTTCCATTGGTTCTCAATACAGATTATGACTTTTATCATCGCTGGCGTTATCAAAAATTTACAAACGTTTCAAAAATTACAAAACGAGTGCGGGACAATGANAAAAAAATATTATTAGGAGCAAAGAATTCAAATATATTTCAAACTAGCTGTATTCCCGTTCTTCAATACGGTTACGAAAATCAAGAACAATTTCGAAATCGAAACTTCTCAATTTTAGATTTTTTGGTGGAAATCTATATCGGGCAGAAACCGGAAAATTAAAATTTTTATATTTTTTATTGGGTCTTTATATAATGTTTTGGGGGGGGGTCCATACTCGGATATTTTTCGTTATCTTCTTTAGTTTGCCCAGAAAAAAATGCAAAAAAAACCGCTAAAAAGCGTCATTTTTGGCGGTAAATTGCAAACACCTAAAGCCTTAATGTACATGTCAATACGAACACAAAAATGTATAAGTCGAAAATTCCCACGTAGGGGGAGGGTTTCATATCGGTGGCCCACGCTCTATTTCCCTCGTTTCTCCTCGCAATATCTCGCTCACAACAGAAAACACTAAAGAAAGTTCAGAACACTGTGTGGACGTTGTAAAATCGGTAATTTTGATGAGTATATTTTTAAAAGACGTTCTAATGATGGTAAATTAAAAAAATGTATACACAGGACTTCATAATGACCTTTTTTTGTAATGGACTTCGTATTGGTGGTTTTTTAAAAAAGATTTTTTTTTTTTTAATTTTAAAGAAACAAAGTCATTATTCTCTATCTCGATAAGGCTATATACATGAAAAAAAATAATTAATATACATGGCTGCTTCTAGTGGACGCCATAAAACACACTTTTTGTACGGACGTTGTAATAATAGTAAGATGTATATATATATTATTCAAAGGTATTGCTTTTAGGTCTTTGCTGACGTTAGATTTTGTTTTAAGGATTTTTTTTCTTTAATTTTCGCCTTATTCATTTCACTCAAAATCGAAAAATGAAAAGAAAAAAGAAACTCTGCCAAATTAACCAAAAATCGAGTAAACATCCGTTCGTCCTCCTTACCCTATACACCGCAGGGCAAACGAACGAATATTATGTATTCTATGTATTTTTTTTGTGTTTGTGGAGGTTATATTTTGTTTATATTTTTTGTAATGATTCCATTTTTGAAAATAATAAACCAAAGCACTTCGAAGAAAATTATTTAAATAGAATTCAAACAAAATTTCATAATTTACTAGATGTTATCACATAGCTATTTGCTCATGTCCTTCCCCCACTCCATGCACGCCAATTTAAAATCAATCAATTTAAACAAACAAAAAGAACTAAAAAAGAGCATTTGTTTGATATAAAAAAAAGTCTTTGGAGAAAATGTAAAACTGAAACTATTGTTCAATAAATAAAACAGGTCGCTCACCACATCAGCATCCAGAGAATGAAAGATTAAAGATAAAGAAGAAATCTAGATTACACAAAAGGTAAAATAAGATAGAAATGAAAATACAATAAAATAAAGATAAGGAGATATAGGTGAATTAATAAGACAAGCATACAAATCAGGTCAAAATAATAAGGGAGATAAGAAAAAAGAAAATAAATTGATCAAAAGCACAATAATGTAACGCAACACCTGCCCCTGTTTATAGAAGAAAATGAAATTTGTGAACACAAAACCCTTTTNTCAACAGAATATAGAAGTATAACAATAACTAAAATATATAACTAAAAAACTTAAAACTTTAGAAGACAACATCTGCATTCGGTGGTAGTCTGTCTGATGGAATGATTAAGGAAGAGAAAGTCTAGTACGGTTTTCCGTACCATTTATTAAAACTTATGAAGCTCTTTAATGTCAATTCCATGCACGTGGGAAGTGAACAGAATGCTAGTGCTAATATTGCAAAGAGGAATGTCCGTCCAATTTACAGTGGCGTAGCCGGACATGTGGGGGCCCCGGTGCAAGATAATCGAATGGGGCCCCAGGAGAATGACCCACCTGTACCAAAAGGTACAGGAAAAATAGCCAGCATCACGAGGCCGCGAACCCACGTGAACAGTGTGAACACCCACATGGTACAACCTCGCTGGACGTTGCTTAACTTCAGTGATCGAACGAAAACTGGTGTATTCAACGTGGCATAGACGCTGGCTGAGTTTTTGATTTTAAATGGCTTGAGCATTAAAGAAACTTTCAAGGTGGGAGAATGAAACAGGAAGATGGGAGAATGAAACTTGCAAGATGGGAGAATGAAACAGGAAACTTGCAAGATGGGAGAATGAAACAGGAAACTTGCAAGATGGGAGAATGAAACAGGAAGATGAATCTCTACCAAAAACGGATCAAAATATCAAATATTATGAAATCCTACAAATGCTATTCTACATTTCCGATTCAGCCGAGGATCAGCTTTAGAACATTCGTAGAGCAAGGGTCATGGGATTCATGAAATTTCATATGTGGAAATTTCTTTTCAATCTGATAAAAAAAATAAAGTAAAATTATAACAGTAACACCAAATGCAGTTTGTGCAACATGCATCAGAGTTAAACTTTTTGTGCATTATCAGAATACTTAGCACTTGATATTTTCCTTCGGGAGAATATAAACTTAAGTTACGAGTATATTGCTTTTAGTATGTTTTGTACTTTTGAAAGTAATAAAATGTGAGTAAAAGTTTTCACCTTTTAAGACACCATTAACCTGAAGAGATACATGTTGTGTTTCTCAAATTCTTCGATTAACAGGTGAAGAGGAATTTGGACACATATCCTTTAGAGGTCACAAATATTTTTTTCTGAACATTTGATACCAAAGAAGTTATTGAAGTAAACAGCAAATGACTGTAAAAAGATATTTTGGTATATTATGCTCCGTGCCCGATAAAGAGATACACATGTGCTAAGTTGGAAGTGTCCAATAGCAACTTAGTTGCAATCCATGCACTAAACAAATATTCGACGAAAGATAAAACTTATTAGCAGACAGGTAATTTTATAAAAGCAGAGGGCTGACAGAAAACATTTTTCAAAAGAATGATTAAAGTTCCTTTGCAGCTCGTCCTATGTAATAAATAAGACATGACATATAATATTCTGCATTATAAATAGCACAACATTACAAGACGTTGTTATCACAAATCGCAACATTATGTTGCTGCAATGATGCATCTATATACATCATGTTACTGCAAAAGTGCATCAATCTATTATTGTTTCCTCGAAAATGTCTACGAAGTAGACGAAACTCGAGTCGGAAGAGAAAAAGTAAGTGAATCCTCGTCATAAATAACGGTAGTGTTTTTTAAAGTTTTAAAAATGCATCAATCTACTTGTTAACAAATCGGCAAATTTTAATTCTGCAATTTATTCTTCATGTATGGCAAACAATTCCTATGTGAACAACAAGTCTCGAGATCTCGTGAATATAGAATTTTGGTCATTAGGAAGGATTCTCAACTATACAGTAGATATTATGACGAAAATATTGTCAGAAACTATCCGGCCTGGGTAAAAATCCAACCCAGAACAAAGCAATGTACTGTAATCCAAAAGAAATGATTTTTTTTACTGCTAAAGATTCCACATCTTTGTCAGAAATTGTACGCTATTGAGGTAAGTTACAGACAGTTACCACCTTTTTCTATTAGCTCTCACACAATATCACTCAAAGTATAAAACTAAATTTAAATTTAAAATGGAAGGTGCCTTCTGTCAAATTCCCTGAACTTATCTACGAATTACTGCCACACCTATGTACTTTACTCAATTAACCTCAGATGAGGCACCGGGGTGAATGAAGATGTTTAAAAAAATCATAAATTTTGGATTGTTCAACAAAAACACGGGAATGAAATGACTTATTGATCTGCTCACCATATCTTACTATAATAACATTTTTTTTAAACATGATCAAGACTATAATTAATTTTCTAAAATGTTTAAAAGCGAAAATCTAATTACTATGCCACAGTATACATACTCTAAAATAAACATGTATAAAAGCTAGAGGTTTGGGAAAATCATCCCAAAAATATCATAAAAATATGTACTGACAAAATTGGTACAAGAGCACGTATATAAAATAAATTGACTCCCGAAATTAAAAAAAGGGCCTTTCTCCATTCACTCATACCACCTCATTCCTTTACAACACATGATCGTGCCTCCATCACGGTAAATAAATAATGGTAAAACAATTTTAAAATGTTATCTAAAGTCAAAATATAGAAAAATATGTTCCGGATTATAAATATAAAAAAAAAACAAATTAGAATTTTCAGGCATATTGCCTTAATTTTGAAACATGAAATACCAGGGTGGTTGTATCGATGTAACAATATGGAAAAGAAAATCTCTTGTAATTTTTGTTTTTCAATAGAAAATGAAATTGTTTTGTACTACATATTTATATCAAAATCGTGAAAGAATCAGGCAATTTTGGTTGATCTCAGAGAATCCAAATGATACGTTGTCATTTTCCCAAGCATATTCTTTATTGAATGAACCTTTTATAATAAATGTTATAAAAAGGGGGAGATTTTTAAAAATAGGGGGCAAATTAATAGAAAGTTCATTAAAAGACTGGGATGAAAAGTTAGATTTTAATTAAATTAATTGTTGATGCTCTGGAAGATACATCAGAGATGGCGATTCCTCTAACATCTGTTTATATTTAATTGTTGTACCCGTAGAAGATCCAGGGAAACTTATCATTTAGGCAGATCTATTTCCCCTCAAATGATGAACTTATCTCGAAGATATTTTAAAGAGACGTTGGATTTGGTTGTCTTCGAAGAAACAGGAAATCAATCTTCATGTTTTTTAATGATCTCACACTAAGCAAATTTTCAAAGTAATGGGCGCTCTCATTGCTTTGTTTGGGATGCTCCCTTATTTGTCATTGTCAAAGAATTTACGTGTATTATTATCAACTACATGAAATAGGAAATCAATCTTCATGTTTTTTAATGATCTTACACTAAACAGATTTTCAAAATAACTAAGTGTACATACTGCAAAACTTTTTTTGCAAGTTTTTCTTGATACGACCTAATGTCGAATATCAAGGCATCCAAGCCTATTTCGGTAGTAAAAAGTCACTAAGGATGAGGTCGGAAATCGTATCCATACCAGTACTGATGCAGGAGGCAACGTGAAATCACAGTATTCAAATATTTGAATTTTGTATTTGATGACAAGAAACTAGCAGAATGAACAACCAAATTATCTTAGAAAAAATAATAAAAAAGACAAAGAAGAACATAAACATGGAAAAAAAATCAGCACCGCAAAAGATGATTACATTTGAAGTAAGATAGCAACACCCTATAAATATAACAATATAAATTTTTTATCAAATTCTTCTACAACTATTTCACCAAACCCCGAACAAAAAAAAAATCAAAATTGTTATAGGGGTAGGTAAATGGGATATTTTCTAAACAAATATTATAAATTACAACCTGTGTTTATCAAATATTACAAGAATATTATATTTTTAAACATTGCTAACAATTTTCTATATCATCCCCTTTCAGATTATAGAATTAAAAATTTGGTCAACTTCAAGGATTCATGTCCACCACTCTACCACAAACAAGCATCTGGAGAATACAATCACAAAATTCTTTGGAAAAAAATATCCAGAAATCAGTAAAAAAGTTCAACCAAAAAATAACGATGAAAATGATTTGACTCAACTAAATAGGAAAACATATTATTATAATACGAAATAGGTGTAATGGTCCGAAACGGGGGCGGGGTAACATCTTTGTCAGCATCAAATATTAATCATTCTATTTCGAACAGAGGTGAATAAAATGAAAAAAAAAAAAAAAAAAAAAAAAAAAAAAAAAAAAAAAAAAAAAAAAANAAATGAAAAAAAAAAAAACCTTTTCGCAACGTTACAAGTCTTACAATATTTTATGGGAAGGCAAAATAAATTCTTAAAGCTACGAGAACACAGTACGCTTCTTTTTTTAATATCAATCAATAGTGACATCATCGCTTCTGATGGGATCCATCAGACATGTGGGACAGGAAATCCTAGTCGTATTGTTGTATCTTGTGAAGTGTGAAAGATACCTGTGTTTTATATTCAAGTTGTTGTTTGCTATTAAAGTTTTTAATTGTCCTCACACATCTAATATTGGCATGGACACCCTGGTACAATGTCAATCGCAGCAATATGCATAACGTTCTAGCTATGTGGTAACACCCGAATATAAATTGTAGAACAGAAAAAAATAGAACGTTATTTCTTAGAGCTTTCCGAGGTTTTTCAGAATCTGCCTTTCACATAAATTCAAATGACCGCTATTTTCTTGGATCACAGTTCGGCCGAAACTAATGTATAAAATAAAATTGTCGTTAATTTTATTTACGTGTCTGTGCATCAGTGCGCGTATAAATTTTAATTTTGCTCTAAAATTAACTTCACTATGCTTTTGGGCCAAACAATAAGTTTATCGGATAGAAAGTCTTGAATATCTGCTTATCAACCGTCGAGGAGCCAATCAACGACTATACGAGTACGTCGTTTATAGGCTCCTTGGCGTAAACAAGACTTGGGAAACACTAGTCTTGTTTCCGATATCTGAAATAACAATGCAGCGGGAGAGGTGACTTGTACTCGGCAAATTATTTATATGTACATCAAAGTCACTTTTTTGGGGCCGTCACTTGATCCTTGTTGACGGTACTCTATAATGATGGAAGGCGAAATTCATCCACTTCTCTCGATCTTCTGTTTGACTTATCTAATACGATAATGTTTATCTAATTATTATCGTCAAGTAGGCCTTTTCCTTTTTGCATATCTTGAACACCAAACAATAATTTCTTTTTCAGTTTCATCTGATGCCTTTCAGTTTCGCCACGGGTCCTGCTACCTTCTTCTCCTATTCTCATACATATTTTCCATATTGTAATAATGAAAAAGCAAATATTATGTATTAACGTAGGGACACAGTGTCACAATCATAGCAATAATACATTTTCCACTTAGAAAAATGCTTCATTACCTCGAAGGCGCACACCGATTAGCCTTGCCACGAAAACCCCATACTTTATTAACTACTGAGCTAACTGGGTCTGCCACATTTTCCATAATATCCATTCATTCATACAAATATTCTAAAATGTCTTCAATCCCTGAAATTAATCTAATGGGTCCTCTTTTGGACCCATTAGACTAATTTCATTTGCAGATATTGCAGATGCATGTTTCAATATCTCTCGAGTTGTTACAATGAATTCCTCATTATGTGTGGTGTTCTAGTTTTTACTTTCATTGGTTGTTTCTAAGAAAAGAATACAACCCATTTTTTTTCATATCCACGGGTGTGGTGATCAGATGGCGCACAATATAAACAATGTTCATCTGCATAATGTAGGCGCCAGACGGAGCAATGTTTTGCTGCCTGTCCATCAAGAAGAAAAGGATGAAGGCATATTCCTCGAAATAAAACTTGTGTATAATCTCAGTTTATGACAAAAATTAATTAATTTTTTAAGTACCTGCATTCTTTAGCCCTAAATTATTGATATTGCATTCCTTAGCCCCGTTGTGTTTGGGTTACATCTTGTATCTCCCAAATAACGAAAGCTCAAATATCAAAGTTTTCCGGTCTGAATTATCTCTTCAAAAAGAGCTCTATTTGTTCGGTAAAAAACATGACACTCTCTCTTCTTCAGAAATTTTGAGATGAAAGCGGGATTAGTGCAATTCACCTCTTGTCTTTCTCTTTCAATTTCGTTAATCATTGGGGTAACTAAAATTAATTTGATCTGTACAGTGTTTTTCTTTTAAAAATTAAATTTAAACTTTGAAAATGATTTATTGGAATTTTTTTTCTCAATTATTAAATTTGAAACATTCCTCAAATATTTCCTTGTGCCTAATCTCAAACTAAATCAAAAGAATATGTTAGTAAGTGCATATAAAATTTTCCCAAGATAAAACAAGTATTGAAGAAAAATTCAAGGATTTCAATGCAAATAAAACAAATGCATTGTCCACCATTTGTTTTTGCAGGTTTCCATATTTGTTTTGAAAATATTAGATACGTGCTGGAGAGTCACATTATTCTTTGCTGGAGAGTCGCATTATTCCTTTTCCTGAGTACCTACTTCTATTCTTTTACTTTTTTCATCTGATTCCCCTTCTTTGAGACGTGCCAAATTTTCTTTATTTTTATTTCCTCTAGAAAATGACCAACAGATCTGAGTGAACATCTACAACAGGAAATTTTCTCTCAGGTTTTTAATGAATTTAATTCAAATTGTTTGACACGTGCAGCAAAAAATGAGATTGTTCCGTTTCCCTTGCATTTCACAATCAAGACAATTTCATTTCCAGAACTAAGGTAGATGAGAGAAAAGGAGAATTTATTTTTATCTTCAAATTAGCTTTTGATGTTTTTACATTACAATTAACATTATCACATGAACATTATTAATTGTCATTAACCTAAGGTCAAGGTCTTGTTTTAACACCACCATTTGTCTTTTGTTTGTCTTTTTGTACAACGATAACATTAAAAACGCCAACAGCCAACCTCCTTTCCTGTTAAATATTTTATTTTTCAACTGAAAAATTCGAAAATTAAAACATCAGGAAATTAGGGAAAACAGTATTAATGTTTTAAAATTAGAGGTGTTTAAAATTATTCTATTTCGTGGAGCTAACAGACGGGATTTTTGTGATGTTTTGATGTCTACGGTGATAGAAAAACAGGAAAATTATGTTTTATGTAAACGATTTGGTGTCACGTTAGATATACTTTCTTCTTTCTCCTTGTTTGTTCCCTATTCTACATTTAGATTTTAATCGGATAAATTTTATTTGCCTAAAACCAATAAAATTTTATCTACAACAAGCACAATGCAAAAGAAATAATGCCACCGAAGATATATTTTTCGAAATAAAATGAAATCTATTAAACACACGAAGTGGAAGATAATTTGATTGTTTCTAATCGTTGGAGTCCCATGAAAATCTAAAAGCTAAGTGGGTAGGTCATCGTACTAGATTCCATTAATGCAAGAAAAAAAATCATAGTAGAGATTGTGGGAAGTTATATCCACACAGGCCGATTATTTTAGCATCATTACCAGCAAGTAATTCAGAGCTCAGTCGCTTACATCTTCCTACCATTAATCAAAATGATTCCACCTAATAACAATGCAAAATGAAAAATGCAATATTGTTTGACACAATGTAAATTTTGAAAAATATAACTAAAACTTAAAGGATTCTTTGACAAACTTAGTATAACTAGGTATCAAATACGAGAAATGACGAAAAAACTTGACTTGCATCATCTACAACTTAAAGAAAAATATATTCTGTACGCGTACTGCGGATTTAATTCCAGTATTAAGAATTAGAAAATATTGTTGTTTAAATTGTAGAACATAAAGTCAAAGCATTTCTCGGTTTTGTAACTAAAGTTAATTAAAAACGAATAAAAGAAGAAAAGTGCAATCAAGTTAGTAAGTAATGCGTCCTCCTTCATAAATATAGAGAATGTTGGAAAGTAATGCTTTAATATAAGCTACATAAAAAGATAGAACGGGAATAAAAAAAATCATAGCTAACTTCCGAATAAACTTCATCAGAAATATAATGTAGTGAAAGACGTTAGCACTTGGAGCAAAACTACAGCCAACACTACAGCAGTAGATGAATGCGCTCGTTAGTTTAGAAGAAACCAACACTTATTTTATATGCCGAAGAGATAAGAAAATGACACAAGAAGTAATAGGTCGTAGCAGGCGAAAAGTGCAACCAAGTACAGAAGAAATAGACGTCTTTTTAGATGGTAAAAGGTGAAGAGACTATCCTTTGTTATCAGTAACGGTTAATAAAATCTCACAAAAAAATTATCATTGAAAAAGGCCAAGTTCCTTTCACTTTCCCAAAAAATTCCGCCTATGAAAGTAGTGATATCTATTATTGGGGCTAAGTTTATTGTTGCTGCTGTATATACCGGACTTAAATTTATTATTGCACGTTCTTCTGTCTCAATTCTCTTAAAGTAATACCGACTTTACACTTGGTCAGTTTTTCTAAGGGGATTCGTAAAATGCTACCTTTTTACAAACTGGCCAAGTGTAAAGTCGGTATTACTTTATAAGAATTGAGACAGCAGAACGTGCAATAATAAATTTAAGTGCGGGATATACAGCAGCAACAATAAACTTGGCCCCAATAATCGATATCACTACTTTCATAGGCGGAATTTTTTGGAAGAATGGGAGGAACTTGGCCTTTTTTCAATGATAATTTTTTTGTGAGATATCAATACTTTTTGTAAAGATTACTATATGTAACTGATTATTTGGCCGTTTTTTCTTTATTTCTTCTTCTTCTTTTCGATTACACAACATATCGGAAAACAGGAAATTTCTGTGTAAACCGGACCCAAATGTCCAATAAAATCTAACACCAAAGTATTAATAAAGTAATATACACTACAAAGCAAATAAAAACAGCAATATTTATAGTGTATCTTCTTGCCTGAAGTTAAAGCACTGAGAATTGACGAGTTTCAATTTTGACATTTGCGGGTTTAATTGAATTTAAGTCCCTCTAACTTCATGCAAGATTTCAGAGTCTTAGCAGTTGAAACTAGATTTCGTGCATTTTCTTCCATAAAGCGGAACCGCTTTGGAGCACTGGTAGTAAAAGAGTGAATATATTTATTTTTCCATTTAATTGTATGGGAATATCTTCCTACATGCAAGATTTCAGCGTCCTACAAGTCTAAACTAGTTTTCGACCATCTCCTTCCCTAAAGCGGAACCGTTTTGAAGCACTTGGAGTAAAAGAGTTCAAATATAAATTATTTCCTGCTATATTGCATGTAAATATCTAACTTTATGCGAGATTTCAGTGTTTTATCAGTTAAAACTACATTAAAATACGTTGTACTGTCTTCCCTAAAGCGACACCGTTTTGGAGCACTTAGTTAAAAAGTTCAATTTTTCGGATTTTTCCCTTTACGTGGATGTCAATTGCAAACTTCATGCAAAATTTCAGCGCTCTAGGTATACGGGAAGTGCCTGAAACTTTTGATGATGAGTGAGTCAATCAGTCAGTCAGTCAGTGAGTATCCAAAAGTGCAAACTTTGAAATTACCTATCTCCTGTTGAAGTTTATCCTGTAGTATTGTACTATACTACGGAATGTATGTTCAAAATTTCAATGTCCTATCCCCTGTAAAACCGGATATCTGACGGTGTGAAAAACCTGGTGAATTGCTTCGTGTAAAGATACACTGGTGCTTTCCGGAACTTGGCCTGGCGCACTGCCGTGCGCTCAGATAAACCTATATGAGGGACAGACGCAGTGTTGAATCCAACAGTGAAAAATTAAAAAGATCATCGGAATTGTCCTTATTTTTGATTTCCAAGAAAGTTGACAAAAGACTCAGACCCTTAGATTCTTGAATTGCGTATCAATTTGTTTTTAAAAAATAGAAAGCTTAAAGAGGAAAGAGTTTTTGTAATGAACTCAATCCCTTGGAATTTCCGAAAAAATTTAACAATTTAGGCGTCAAGAACTAAAACGGGTACCAAAGTAGATGAAAATCAGTAACTGTAATAAACATGAAAACTTGTGAAATGAAGCGAAAAAAATATCACCATTAATATAAAAGATAGGCGACTTAGAACAAGCAAAATGCTCCTTTGCATGAGTTGTTCATTAAGGAAAAAACATTTTCTCAAAAGCTTAAAACTATTCGAGTTTAATGTCCATAAAAATAATTGAAAAATGAAAAAGGGAGGAAAATAACCACAACCTCCGAGTCTCGTTGCCATCACACTGGGCTTAACTTGATCCCAGTGCTTTCTGAGACCATTAAATACGGTATGTCTAAGCACTTTTTATTGCATGTCGTCATGGGCAAATTTTTTAAAAACTTTACGACACACGAAATTACGTAATGTCGAATTAAGGTTCTTTTTATCACAATAATTAGTTTCAGACTAAGAGTAAACAAGAAATACTTGCTAGAATCAATTCCTTACTCTGACGATATTTAAGTTCTTCTAAGCTTACCTATTACCTATCACATACATCAACTTCGAAATACTTTTGTAAAGGGCTATTATGTGAGGGTAACCATTACACAGAGCTAACCCATAGAGAAGATCTCATCATTGTTTCTATCTTCAAATGGTGCTTCACATTCAGTTAATGAGGAGACCCAACATTGTATTCTTTTTTTGATA
The DNA here is from genome assembly GCA_012654025.1 of Pachypsylla venusta. Classification (NCBI taxonomy): domain Eukaryota; kingdom Metazoa; phylum Arthropoda; class Insecta; order Hemiptera; family Aphalaridae; genus Pachypsylla; species Pachypsylla venusta. Next base: position 33,380,722 of record CM022874.1, read on the forward strand.
AGACAATTTTCATCACACAATTTATAGGTGTGGTATTTCTTATAAGGGATAGTGTAATATGACTATACGACCCGCATTATCCAGCTTTTGAAAAAGTTTATACAGAAAAAAACTTTTGTGGGATCTGCGTTCATGGTAAAGTGTGAACTATGAACTACTTTAATGTTCATTTTAAGAGCTCATCTCAGACATTTAAGATAAGAGATTATGTAATAATGTTGGAATGTAAACTCGACACAAAAAGATAAAGAAAATAATGAAGCGGAAAGCATATAACCATCTTCAAAACTAAAATAATGGCCTAAACAAGTGCCATGAATAAGTTATCCGGTAACGGACCACCAAGTGAGCCGCTCCTTTTTTAGGACATTGGTAACATTTTTTTAGTGACTTTTCAATGGCTTGGAATGTTTGAATTCTGATTGATCCTAGAAAACGGGCCATGGCCATTCGATGGGTGACAGTAAAATCCAGGTTCGATCCCCGGAAATGACATTATTTAAACAAAAGTTCTAAAGAATGTTAATATACACCTATATACACATTTTTTAAAATAAATAATTGGAATTGTATCAATTTTATTTTTTAATATAAAAGTTGGAACAAAATAGGGACTAACTTTTATTATTTTACATTTTTTGAAATAAATAATTAGGGGCAGAAATAGGGAGGGTACGAAGTTTTATATTGTTACAGCCTATAAAACGTTCCCGGTTTCGAGCTTTGGTCGCCGGGCAATTTTCGGGAACTGTACGACCTGGTTACTTTAAATTTGGACCAATTGTGTATTGTTGTTTATTCTCGACAAATAATAAATTTCTTAAATCAACAAACGAGCCATCACAGAATTATCCCAGTGCTATTAAAAGCTTATCATAATTTTAAAATTTAAATTGTATACAAACAAATCGATATTGTCTTTGTTTTTTAAAATTATTTTCTTTCAATATAATGTATCTGAAATAATAAAAATGTAGTGTCGTCACGTCCTTAACTTGTGTCTCGTGCCTGGATTTTACTTTAATCTGTTTCCAGAAAGATTCTCATATCTCAGTTCGAGTGGACTCCCACTCTAGATTTCTGGGATGTTTTCAAGCTTAGGTTCTTTTGTTTACCGGGAAATTTAATTAGACAATTAGACAAATTCAATTTCGGAGACTGCTGATCTGTAATTAGTTTCTGTGTAACTTTTGTAAAAAAAAAACTTTCGTTGTGGTACATTCTAATTAAATTTTATATGCTAAATATATTTATCGTCCTCCTTTGTCCTAATTTTGTATTCAGTCTTTATCTTGGCGGAAATAGACTCCTGGAAAAATTCCATTCATTCAAAATTAGGAAACATTATTTTTATGATTTCTCAAACACAGCGCTTGTTTTCATTTATATGCATCAGGGCACAGGAAAAAAAAGTTACTGACAACAGGATTGAGACGAGGATTGGAATATTCAAAAGATGTGTATTGACATTGTGTATAGACCCCAGTCGAGTGTCGTGGAGTTTACTTTGGACTTAAAGTCTGCTAGAAAATCGGATGACGACATCCTACCGATTATCTAATCGTCTAATGTTGAATTTTTATAATTCCTCCGGCACTCCTGTAAAAGAAATGAAACGGTTAATATATTTGTTATTTTTTGCTAAAATGTGTGCTGGAAACCGGGGCCGTTATACAGGGTGTAACTAAATAAAACTTCAGATTCCTCTATCTCCGCCCTAATTATTTATTTCAAAAAATGTATATAAAAGTTATTCCTTATTTTGTTCCAACTTTTGTAAAACAAAAAGAAAAAAAAAATAGTATCATTCCATTTAAAATTCTTTAGAAATCGAAGATTCTGTTTAAAAAATTACATTTCCGGGGATCGATTTTACTATAACCCATCGAATGGACATTGCTCCTTTTCTATCTGGGACAAACTGTATATTGGTAATGGTTTCCAATTTCGAAATCGCACACAGACCTAGATTACAATATTAGAGTTTAAAAATATCACTTTGAACTGGAAATAACTCCGCTCCTATTTTTACCGATCCCAAATAAATATCAAAATAGCTTTATTTTACTTTTAAAAAATATATTTAAGGGATAGATTTTTTTAGACGGCAACATCTTCAATACTAAACTCCCTTAAAAGTGCCTCAAACTTTGAAAACAACTCGAAAAAGATATTCCTTTGGACTGAAGAGATATGTAATTCAGCATTTTTCTAAAATGCTAAAAATGTCTCTAAAAGAGTTTCTTTTAGAGACAGTCTATATCTTTTTCCCATAACATTATTTACCTACATGCCGGGATAGAAAAATATTTTTCTAAACTTTTATTACAAAAAAATTTTTCACCATCAAAATTATGTGAATTAACGTCAGTAATTCAAGTTTCCACTATTTTATACCTAAGCAATGTGCAATTAGCACTTTTAGCCTTTTTAATTTTCACCCGTAGTTAACATTAAAAGATACTCTCTACTTAAAAAGGGTTTGCATAAAAATGCTATATATAGCTATTCTTCATATTTCTGAGGAGAAAGTCAAAGAGCAGATTGTAGTTGTAATGCGAAACAAGAGGTGCAAGGTAGGAAACGCCCCAAAGGTAATTCTCAGTATAATGTTTTTCTTCCTCCGAACTCATACCTCACCTGTAAACTGTCAGTTCATTTTTGCTGGTGGAATAACACAACCAATTATACTGATCATTCCATAGATTAATTTATAAGAAATATAATCGACTCATTTGACCAACTGATGTGACGGAACGTTGACGCGATTTTAAAATATTATATTTTAAAATTTCGGAATATCTTAGCCCGTCAGACTGAAGGTAACAATAATCTTGGTCAAATGAGTCACAAACTGAAAAAAAAACTCTTAATAATATTAAGCAAGTTCGATCAACTTTATATTTACTCCAAATGAAGGCATCAGTAGAATTGAAGGAGCTGTACTATAAGTCACAACAGATATTAATTATCTTTAAATTGAAATGGAATATTCTTGGCTTTTAATTCAAAAGGGTTCAAAAGGGTTTGTCTTTAATTTTTTTAATTTGCCTTAACGTCCTCTGTAACATCTATCGGTCATTCAAGACGGGGGTTTTACCCTCCATTCACTGGAAACTTGCAAACCAGCTACCCACATTGACCTTGGGCCGGAAAAATGGGCCAACGATACGTGGTGTTCCCAAGCGGTCACCCATCCAAGTACTGACCACGCTCGACGTTGCTTAACTTCAGTGATCTGACGGGAACTGGTGTATTCAACGTAATATGATCGTTGGCTAGTATTTAAATTGATATGATTTTGTATTTAAGGAGTATTTTTAATTCAAATCAGGAGGGTTCCTTCGAGCCTCACCTTTTTAGTTCATTTTTGATTTTTGTCTTCCGAACTGAATGCTGCCCCTGGGAATGTACACTAAAACACGTGGTTCAAAGGAATGCACTCTTTTCTTGTAAAATCCTGTATATAAATATTAAATGTTATTGAACTTGCGAAATAAATAATATGTTTAATAAATAATGTGTTTAAACTGAGTCGACATTGTATTTTAAATTGTATGTTTTTTAATCTCAAATCTACTTTAAAGAAAATCAATTCCAAACATTTAAATATTTCATCAAGAATCATATAGGATTTTGGGGAAAGAAACAAAATAAATTTTTTATTGCAAATTAAGAAGCTATTTGAAATTAAAGTGGAACATAAAGTGAGCTTTAATGGAGTTCATGCATGCTTTTTCTTCAATATTGCTTCAGTATTTGTATACATTTGTCGTAATGACGCTGGATGAAAATAGTCGTAACACATACATATACGTGCATTGTAAATAATATACATATAAAAGAGAATTCCAATGTGTGCTGGAATTTTCAATGACGTTAGGAGCAAGTATAGTAAATAGTATATCATGCTACGTTAAATGTGGGTCATTTTTTAGTGTGGACAAAGAACCGTGGTTAATAATATAGGCACTGTTTCGAAATTATCCACACATATCGAAACTAATCTTCTTTTTTCACTGCCATTTTCCCAAGTTTATTCGGAGTCGATGTTACCCTCTTTGGATTCTTATTCTTCTCCTCCAAAAGACTCTGTATGTCCAAACAACTTCAATCTATTTCTTCCCCAATGGTGCCACTTTCGCTTTATCTCTTCGTGTAAACCACACACCCAACGCAACATTCTCATTATGTTCGATAGCAAAATAAATGTATTACTTTTAAATATTTATTCCACTTTCACCAATGATTATTTGAATTTTCTTCTGATCTGGTGGTTTTTGGGGGTATCATAGATTTCAGACGATGATTACTTAGCTATTGTAATGAGCGAGATTAGAGAATATTTATTACTAAATAAAACCCTCAGGTAGATTGATGTTTACAAACGTATATTCACATACTCATATAAAACACAATGTAATTGGCATAGCATTATTGTTATTAATCAACATCTTCGAATATTCGTAAACATATATTCTAATTTGATTATTTCTTTCTTAAATTGCTGTTACAAAATGAACCGCTTTCATGTCAGTTTTAGGATATTGTATTTGATTTTAATGAAAAGACAATCCACACCGTCCTTTAATAGAATGGATGGCGTAAAACAGGGCGATGTAATATCTCCGAAATTGTTTGTAGGACTTCTACAACTGATAATGGGTGAACTTGAGTGGGGGGAAAACGGAATTAACAATAACGGATTTTTACTAAATAAATTGGTATTCGCTGATTCGCTGATGATGTTGTTTTGATCGGTAAAAATGAAACGGAGATAAAAGAAAAGTTTTTCAAACTACAGGAAGAAGGAAGAAAGTATGGGCTAAAAATAAATGTATATCAATGTAAAACAATGGGAATTGGCTTAGATGCAAACGTTATCACAACGGAAAATAAGAAAATAGAGAACGTAAAAAATTTTGTTTACTTAAGCCAGCTATTAAGTAACGATGGTCAGTGGGAAGAAATTGTAAGGAGATGTGGAATAGGATGGGGAGTGATCTTAAAATATAAGAACTATTATAAAGCAAAAGTTCCTATGAAGTATAAACGAAAATTGTGGGAAATGACGTGCTTGCCGGCATTAATATGGCTGCGAAACATGGGTGATAGACGGTAAAACCAAAAATAAACTGCGAGTAACAATGAGAAAAATGGAACGATATATGATAGGAATTACGAAAAGAGACAAGAAAAGAAATGAATGGGCAAGGAAAACAACAGGACTGAAAGATATAGGAATACGATAGAAAAAAGAAAATGGAAATGGGCGGGACATATTGCGCGAGTAAAGGATAATAGATGGACAAAGTTAATAAGCGAATGGTATCCAAGAGAGATAAAAAGAGGAAAAGGAAGACCAAAAACGAAATGGGATGAAGAAATGAAGAAATTATGTGGAGGTGAAACATGGAGAAGGGTAGCCCAGGACCGGAAAGAATGGAAACGAATGGGTGAGGTATATAGAGGTGTATGGTTGAAATAATTGTTTAAAGGAAAAAAAAAATGGTAGTAAGGTTTTATTTAGGCTTTTTTCACAGTATTGAAGACAAATCAGCTGATTTGTGCCTCTGTTAATATTAACAGAGAGGTCTCAGTTATTAAAAAACTGAATTTGTACAAGAAATCTACATTTATAAAAGAAAAGAAAATATTTTGTTTAGAATAATTCTAATTTAAAAATTATGTATATTAATTATTTTGGATTTGTTAAAATATTTTGTACAAATAAAGACTATTGCATTTGTCTCTTTTTGACTATTGAAGTTGTCTCTTGTTGACTATTGAAGTTGTCTCTTGTTGCACCGTTGGCGGTTTTCAGAAAACCTAACTAGACAGAGTACGACAAACAAGTTCCCGAAGCTTGAAATTTGGTACATATACAAAACACGACAACTCGTACAGTCCATGAGACCTAATATGCACAATCAGGGTCCCACTCATGGACCAATGTCTGGGCATTGAAAATTCGGCATCAAAAATCTCAGCCCATTACAATTCTTTCGCTTTTTTTTTATATAGATAAGGAAAGTCGTGTGATGTTTTTTTTATAGATGAGTAAGTCGTGTGATGTTTTTTATGGATAGGGAAATTCGCTTGATGTTCTTTATAGATTGCGTAAGTCGTGTGATGTTTTTTATGGATAGGGAAATTCGCTTGATGTGTTTTTATAGATTGGAGAAAGTCGTGTGATATCCAAACCAGATTTTTTTTTTACTATTCAGATGCTGATTTCTAATTTTTGGCGTCTATAGCCACCAGATCCCAAGTCAACACAAGATTCCGAGGTAAGCTCTCTACTTATTTTATAAAACTCCAAATCGACAGTGCTAAGTGTACTTTGTGAAGGGGAAGTAAATATTTCAACTGTCGACCTGATCTACATTATGCAGACTAGTGTTTCCCAACTGGTGTTCCGAGGAACCAAAAGGTTCCGTGAGTTGATGCCAAGGGTTCCGCGAGAAAATTTGANAACGCAAAACATAACGTTATACAGTCTTCATACACATAATTAAGGCCACTGCGTTCCTGAGAAATATCTCTGACACTATTATAACATGTATACAGAACAAATCACTATGCACCATGCAGACTTCATATCAAAAGACATTAAGGAACACAAAACATAACGTTGTACAGTCTTCATACACATAATTAAGGCCACTGCGTTCCTGAGAAATATCTCTGACACTATTAACAAAGAGTATTTTATTAATGATTTTTTGATATTATTCAACTTTATTATCAAATAAAGTCTCTCCAAATTTATAACAACAAGTTATTCTGTACAGTCAATAGCAGAAAAATAATCGATCAATTGAGTTGGTACAAAAAGAGTAAAATGCGAGTGGAAATTTTCAATAGTCAAAGAATATTCCAACGCGGAAAATTAAATTCTACTGACCTTGAAGTCGGTTACTATTTTCACTGACCGAAGTGACTATTCCGAAGGAGAAAAAGACGTATTACGTATGAGATTATTGAAATAATGTAACACGTTTTTTTTTTTAATTGAATAAAATGTTGTTATGAACCACCAAGAAATATAATTTAAGGTCCGTTTTGTTTAGGTGGCTACAATAAATCATGAGTCGTTTTAATACGTAGTAAGACTGAGATCAAATTTAAGGAAATACAACAGATTTGAAAAAATAAAATAAAACTTGAAAAAATGAGAGAATAAGCAGTAAAGCGGAGTGGCAAGGCAGATAAAGACTGGCGGGCAGACAAAAAGGCTATGTCTGAGTAGACGGGCAATTGATAACCTAAATTAGCATATTATAATCCAACGAGCAAAAATTATCACATATATGTCTAAACCATGTCCTCGTAAATAAAACGAAATGGATCAACGCAGAATACCTAAGCCATTTAATGACACACATCACGAGGACTCACACACCAATACAGAAAGAACACAGAAAACTTAGATCCAGAAAGAATATACTGAAACAGACATGGAAATGGCGTTCCTAAAGTCAACAATTTGTATATCCACAGGTACTACTATTTCAGTCAATTAGGTCATGCTTCTATTTTCTAGAACAAATTAACTAGATAAAGATTATTTCATAACATCCGAATTAGAGAAGCAGAAAAACCTATATTATTTTAGAGTAGGAACTCTTGAAGCCAAAACAAAATGAAAATCAAATTTTTATTATTTGACCCAGAAAAAAAGGTTCAGTTCATTTATCATGTATCCTACGGATGAAAAAAATAATTAGGTACTTCAACCATAAACCACGCAGACCATAGAACAACTCATAAACACACGAATTCATAGCTCACTTTACAAATAAATCCCCAATATGTTTTGGCATTCGGTTTTTTCGCAAATTAGCATGGACAAGTTAATACGTAATACGAAATGAATTTTTTTTTTCCCATATGAACATAAATTAATGCTACAAAGTTTACACCTATATTATATAGGGTGTATCAAAATGTATGCGTATCATGAGATTAAATAATTCTGTAAAAATGTCGAAAGAAAAAAAAAAAAATCTCTTTTTTCTATTTTTAGATCGTCCTGAACAAAAAAATCTCTTTTCTATTTTTGGATCGTACTGAAAAAAAAAAATCTATTGCATGGGTACTTCAACCATAAACCACGCAGAACACATTTATTTGTAAAAAAAAATTATAATGTTTTCTTAGAGGCTAATATTAACTTAGGAAGAGATCCTAATTATATAAACTGTATATTATAAAATGAAACAAATTTATTAAAATTTTTGGATCGTCCTAAACAAATAAAAAATCTCTTTTCTATTTTTGAATCGTCCTAAACATTTTTTTCGTCATTATCTTTTTTAATTATATATATCCACTTCATTGCATTTTTCGTGGAAGTATTTTTGTCACACTTTTAAGCGCCTCTATATGAATACGATGAATCATCTCACCTGTACGAAAAACGTCAAAACATGCTGAATAACTAGAAAATTCGACCTGTTATTAAGTATAGTATGAAATCACCTTTCATTAGCTTCCAGAACATATCCTTTAAATTTTTTGTTACACCCTGTACAGAATGAAACATTATTTACAAACTGGAATCAGTTATGATGATTGCCCATTGATACAGTAAAAGTTTTTGGACACATAACTCTTTCGGAATGATCATGCAAGACCGGGGTGGCTTATGATTCAAATCGTAAGCGTTCTCTCATTGTTTAGTAATCCGAATGAGCTTCGAACATTGTCAAAAAACCCGGCAATGGATCCTTCTGTGTTTTCTAATTTTTTTCTTCTTCTGTAAAATAGAGATCCATGGTTCATATATAAATGCACTGAAGTTTCTATTCTTAATATTGATATTTTCCTTTTGTTCCAAGCTTATTACATAAACTATCGACCATTCCGTTGGATTCTTCACCTACTCAACGATGGATTTCTACATGGGCTGTCCATGCCCTTGTTACTTTAGTCCATAATGTCATTCAAAGGAATAAGAGCGTACCTTTTTTTTCCTTGGGCGCACATCCGCTCCGGATTTTGTCATCATCATAACAATTTCGATTTTACAATGCTTTAAGTGCGATTCGGAGCAATTTAACCAACAACTTTTCATATCCGTACTTGACGTAACAGGGGGAAGAGTAGTAGTGAGATACATATTATGGTAGTTAGATCCAGTCGACTTTAGCTGCTGTTGCTTATTGTTTGCAACAAAGTATAGCATCCGACGAGAGAAATATAAATACCAAGCAGAAGATGAGATGCGAGACGTAGGAGAGGTGAAGAAACGAACTAAAGATATATGTACTAGAAACAAAATGTAGCTTACGGCAAAGTTTCCGATATAATAATAATTTGGCTTATTACAAGTGACTAAACAGTCATACAATCTATCAGAGAAAAATCCGCATATGGGCTTTTTATGAAAGTATTTTTTACGATGAAAAAGGTAAGAACATCATTGCAGGGTGTCTAACATTTTATAAGACGAGAAGCTTTATAGATATAGTTTCTCGTCTAGTCTGATATGTAAAGTAAAAAAATCTTTTGAAAATATTTATCTAAGTTTCTCCACGGAGGCCAACCCTGAAGGATAAAATTTGAAACTCTGAAGGATAAAATGTGTCGCAAATTGCGAACGTGAAAACAAAATCCAAAGATATATTATTGAAAATAATAAACTAAAAAAATGGTAAATTTAATTTCTAATTATCAGTGGAGACGCCAAATTAACTAATACAATTCGAATATTCTTTTAAGAAAGTAATTTTTGAAGTTGGTACATAAAATTATGAATATTTCCATAGTTAATGGTATGTAACCATATAAGTGGAGATGTCATTTACATTTAAATATTGTTTGACGTTTAGCTGACGCACAATGTGACATACATGTTGTTTTTATCATTAATTTTATTTTCCACATATTTGAATCCTCCCCACTTCTACGTCATAGTCAGAATTCAATTATTTCCTATTCAATCCTGCACCGAATCTTTCCTTATCACCAAAAATACAATACTCTCGATTAAGTGTCAATTTACGTTATGTAAGTATAAAAAATCTGAAATGAAAATCATACAACTTTCATTACTTGTAATAAAGAAGGAAGATTGTAATAAGCTGAAATGTTCGATGTCGAGTATTCAATGTCCAAACTTTCTTCGAGGTCCCTAGAGCAAAATTTCGAGTTTCAGCTCGTATCTGTCTTTGTCGTGCTCTAAACGTGCAACTAAATTTCAAGTTTCTAGCATCTGTCTTTCTGTAGAGCATTTTAGAATGTCAATTGTATATTGACATTCTAACTAAATTATGTCTCTTGGTACTTGTAAAAACGTCAAAAAAGAACCAAAGATAGATTTAATTTCAAAGAATAGTATCGTGGCATATTTCATGCAAAAAATTGATACAAATAGGCACTATTTTTCAAGCTCTTACAGTTTTCCTGTTAGGTAAGACTACTGAAAACCGCTAAAAAGCGTAAAAAACGCCAATCTTAGATTAGATTTAAATCAAAATTGTCGTTGTGCATTCTGTGCACAATGCTTAAAATCAACAAATTTTAAGCTCTAGAATTTATTGAGATATTTTGTTCAGAGACAGACCAACAGATACGCTGGATACGAACACAGACCATTGGTTGAAATTCAAGATTTTGACTCTGGAAACCTTACAACGTGTTTTGGCATTGAAAAATTGACATTAAAAATTCAAGCCCAATAAAATACTTTCCTTTTTATAGAAAGTAAAAAAATCTAAATCATGGAAATTGTTGGAAAAATTGAAAACATTTCTACTAAAAAATTTTTTTGTTACCTAAGAATAAAATGGTTTTCTTTCTAAAATAATATTCTAAGAGCTTTGTGAAATCTTTCTAAAATAATATTCTAAGAGCTTTGTGAAAGATATTTTTGTTCATAAGAGGATTAGAACTGGAGAATTAGGACATTCTAATTTCATGACAAATTAAATTCAAGGTATTGTGTTGTTACAAACACTATGAATAAATTTAAAATTTCTTGAATATATTATATGCATATCTGAAACCAGGTTAATAGAACATTTTTAGAACATTTTATGGTATTGATAATAAAGAAATGAGAAAATGCAAATAAAATAATAATTGTACTGGTACACAAAATCTCTGCCAATGTGACACATGGTTATTGGCTAAAAAAAATACCCCCCCCCCCAAAAAAAAAAAAATCTGGGGCGTAATGAAACCCTATCATACATACCAAATTTCAAGTATCCTGCGCTTAATATTCTCTTTTTAGGCATGGTTAATATAAACCGCTAAAAAGCGGAAAAAAACAACTTTCGATTGCGCCCAAAAATTTCGACGCACTATTCGAGCCGAAACGGGACTTATTCACAAAATCTGTAAAACTTTTTTGTTTTTTTATTTTTATAATAAAAATCGTCAAATATAATACTTGAGTCGTCAAATATAATAATTAGACATATTTTATGTTTCATCATATTTGGGGCCCTACCAGATCGCTAAAAGCAAAGATTTTACAAAACACCAAGAATTGTCAATGTCAAATAATATTTGCTGGCTGTGCATACCAAATTTTATCAAAATCAGACGAATTTTATGTTTTTTTCATTTGTGGGCCCCTGTCGGGGCCCCAAAACCAAAATTACTACAAAATATCAAAATATGTCAATTATAGTACTTGGGCAACGGTGCATACCAAATTTTATAAAAATCAGACAAAATTTATGTTTTTTTCATATTTGGGGCCCATCTGGCGCCCCAAATGCAAAAAAATTGCAAAACACCAAAAATTATCAAATATAATACTTTGGTGGCTATGCATACCAAATTTTATCAAAATCGGAAGAATTTTATGTTTTTTTCATTTGTGGGCCTCTACTGGGGCGCAATGGCGGTGCCCTGTCAAAAACGCACCCACATGGGACCATTTTTTTTATATAAATAAACTAATACCCCATTTAGCTACCCATTTTAAATTTCATCATAATTGGTTTTGTGGTTTGGATTTTAGAGATTTGAACCAATTGCGACGTTCTTGGTCCTGAACTGTGGGGGTGGGGGCTCTGACTGAAAGCTGAAAAACAGTTAATATAATGAGTCCAATAATCCCTTTAGGCTCTAGACATCATTTGTTTTGAATTTCAAGTGAATAAAAGAGACCGTTTCCTTTTAAATCGGTAGTCAATTAAAGGAGCTTATTGGGCCCCACTGAGGGGACCCCTGAGAAAAACGCATCCAAATGGGCCGGCCCGTTATCATTTTTTTTTTTTTCATAAAAAGATGCCATAGTTACCCATTTTAAATTTCATCAAAATAGGTTATGTAGTTTTCATTTTAGAGATATGGTCCAATTGCGACGTTCTTGGTACTAAACCGATGGAGGGAACTCTGAATAAAAGTTTAAAAACAGAGGTTAAAGAAAATTTGCAATACTTTGAATGATCCCTGTCGGCTCTAGACATTATTTTAAAAAAAAATCATGTGAAATTACTATGTTTTATTTTAAAAGGGATTTCCATTTTAAGGACCATTTTGGCCCCTAGCGGCGACCCTGACAGGGATACGCCCTCGTGAGACCATTTATTTTACGTAAAATGATTCCATAATTACTGATTTTAAATTTCATCAAAATTGGTTATGTGGTTTGGATTTTAGAGATTCGGTCCTAAAACGGCTATTCGGGCCGCTAGGATATTGGGGGTGACATCGAGAAAAAAATATGAGTCGGGCTTTTTGCCCAAAGATGACCTGTACCAAATTTAATCAAAATCGGACTAGTAGTTTGGCTTCCAGAGTTCTGCACACGATTCCGTACGTACGGTGTACGTAGTACGTCGGAAATATCGGTTTTTCGGACCCCATGGCTCCAAATATTTCCAAACTTCAAATTTTATTGTGGGTTTTGGGTTCCCGTCAAACGATTTTTTGGGCCAAAAAAAGTCAAAATTTGCTGCTTTTTTTTATTTTATCTTTATCTTTATTTTTTTTTTATTTTATTTTATTTTATTTATTAATTTTATTTTATTTTATCTTAATCAAAATTTTATTTTATCTTCTAGAGGAAGAGAAAGTAAAAATTGTTTGTCCTCGTACGCCGCGATGAGCACTTTTGCCACTTAGCGTTGAGCCATATGGTTGAAAGCTAGGTCCCATCTGGGTCTAACGGTGTCCCCAACTATGTCGATTTTTACCGCTTTTTAGCGATTTTCATTAATCAAGTCCAAAAAGAGAATGGTAAGAGTCAGAGACTTGAAATTTTTGGTGCTTGTGTCATATTTGGAGTCTCATTGTACCATACAAATTTTAGGTGCATTCGAATATACTGTTGGAGGGTTTTTCCGTAGTTTAGCAGTTTTCATTTATCATGTCTAAAAAGAGAATATTAAGCGCTAGGGACCAGAAATTTGGTGTGTATGTCATATTTGGGGTCGCAGGAAGCTTCGAAACTTTTGAGTGCAAAATTTAACGCTGGCGATTTTTACCCCTTTTTAGCGGTTTGGATTAATCTTGTCTAAAAAGAGAGTGTTAACAGCCAGAGACTTGAAATTACGTCCCAGATTTTTTTTGGGGGAGGGGGGCTATTTTTTTTAATCAGTAAAACAATAAACTCTGTTACATTGGCAGATTTTTTTTTATTCGATAATTGGATTCTGGGTACCTTGAAATGTAAAATATAAAATTTTAGAGTGGGGGGGGATATATTTCTTTCTTCCTTTCGTGATTCGAATCGAATGATGTGAACCAAGCAGCCCTTGTGAATTTAATTTGTTTGTGCCTTGACAATAAAAATATATGTATATGTCTCGGTGGCACAGTGGTTAAGCGCTCTCCTGGAATACAGGAGGATATGGCTGCAATCCTCAGCAGAGGTAGGATTTCATTTATTAATTTGAGTAATTTACCACATAAAAGAGCTCTTAGGTGATAGAAAATGCCTCGTGTGTTAACCTCAATAGTCAAAGTAATTAACTATGTAATAATAAAAAAAAAAGTTTTCGCATGACAAGAAAAAACAACAACGCAGGTAGGGAGAACATCGACGGAATGAGCTGCTTTTTCCTGCTCAGACGAAAAAAACCGAGTACTTGAAAGGTGTATGAATTGGTATTAGAGAATAAAGGAGGATTTTATTTTGGATCGCATAGTATTTAGTAGATACTATTTGAAAAAAAAGTACATTGTAATCAAGTTAAATACAGGTTAATGACCAAACCAAAAGGTCTGATCCTTTTTTGTGTCGTTTCTAAAGTGCCAGAGGGAATTCGAAAATAAAAGTGATAAAACATTTCAGAAAAATGTTTTTTATGCAAATGAGTTCTCACTTTAACTTTTTCCTATCATCTTTACCTTAACAAACAGCCCTTGTAATGAACAAGGATTTTCACATCTTTTATTTTAGAAAACTTTATTTTCCCGAAAATGCTTTCTAATCTCACAATTTGCAAAATTATTCCTTGGTGCAACAGGGTATCTATCAGACGTATACAACTTTTATGTATAGTCCTAAAAGTTGTATAACAATGAAAGTAAGATTTTGTTTCAAAGAATTTTTCAAACATTTTTAATATTTATCTTTAGACATTTTCAAAATAAATATTGAATGAATCTGTTCAGTAAATATTTAAAAAAAATCCTTCAAAAAAACTTGATATAGTTACCAAAGACGGTAACACAAAACAAATATCTCGGGTCACGCTCATTGCATTTGACTTGGCGGGCGGAGCGTTGCCGCGCTCCTCAATTTTATCCATCATGATCAAAGTAATGTAGATACCTTCATGAGTTGCGCTCTTCTTTTGTTTAAATTGTCTTGATATAACTCTAAAATCCGCAGAGGAAGCATCATCTCGGGTTATTTTTATTTCATTTAGTAGGTGCCAATATTTTCATTAGAAATGAATTAAAAAAATGAACGTGGTAGATTAATGGTTACATTTCTGTCCCAACTCGTGTAAATAAATATATCTAAGTTGGTTAAATTGGGATACTATGTCAAGTAAAACCATAATGAAGGTTGAAAATTACTATATCTTCACTTGACTAAAAAATATTAAAGATGTTAAAGAGCTAACTAGTTTCGTCCTCTCCTGAGAACAGCTCCGATGATGTTCTCAGGAGAGGACGAAACTAGTTAGCTCTTTAACATCTTTAATATTTTTTAGTCAAGTGAAGATATAGTCATTTTCAACCTTCATTATGGCTTTACTTGACATAGTATCCCAATTTAATCAACTCATCTTTATTATTTTTAGTCAAGTGAAGATAAAGTAATTTTCAACCTTCATTAAATATATCTATTTTAATAGATTAATATTACTGGTTGTTTCTCCATTCCATCCAAAAACATTTCATTGCTACATGAAGTGGATCCACAAAATTCGGAGCATCCTTATTTATCTTATTCTAAGTATATAATACATAACTATAACTAGTTATACATATAATACATAGCTATACATAGTTATAACTGATAATTTTTCATCCAGAGTTCCTCTCATTCTAAGATATCTGGTAGATAGTATTTTTTCCTTTTATGTAAATGACCATTTCGGATTTTTGTGGTTCCAAAAAACTTTTAAAAGTTTATATTCGATACTAAAATGAAATGCAATTCTTTTAGAACTTTCAACTAAAAGTTCATTTAAATCTATAAAATGGAAATACAAAACTTTCATTTTCTTTTTGGAATTCAAAATTTAATTTATATAATCTGATTGCAATGAGTGGGGAAATTATATTAGATTTTCTCTCTAATGGACAGTTGATCGCAAATTGGTTTTCAATAATGACTTTGAATTGTCTTTTTGATTGCAAGTCATTGACCTAAAAATGATTACATGGAGAAGGAAAATATAAAAATAACAATTAAGTTTTCAACACTTCCCCCTTTGCAATGAAAATAAAATAATAGTAAACAAGATTTCCTTCCAAAAATTAAATGGAAAAAAATATAGAGCAACTGTCGAATAAATTTTAATCATGTAACAGTTAAAAAGTTGGAAAAGGAGATTGCGACTAGCACACAAAGATAGGACACTGAAACTGAAAGATATTACACATGAACGAGCTAACCTTACACCACAATAAAAATAGGTGTAATACCCCGCCATAATCACGTCCCTTATGATAGTACGTTACAGTATCTGACTGGCAATGGAAACGGTTTACTTGGGTGTTATCAAATGCTCTAATGGCATCATGTTAATCATTCCTCTTATGAAACCATTAATCATGGGAGATTGAACCTATATGAGAAGAGTAGAAAAAGTACGCTGTTCAAACTTCACAAAGGTTGCTCAAAAAATACGGGGATATGGTTTGCAAATGAAATATTTTATTACTATAAAATGATGGACGATAAAATAAGAAAATACACAAATTTACCAATTTGGGCGCGGCAGATAATTAACGATTACTATATCATACAAATCATTCGACTCCAAAGGTATTGAAAATAATAAATTAGACACATGATGTATTATTTTTCCTGTTTCTTTTCCTGAAGGTAATGGCGAATGTCGAGAACCAACCAAATAAAGTATTTAGAAAGACACTATCGACTCGAAAAATATAAGCTTTCATACTCAGACTATCATCGCCAAAGTCAACACCGACATATATTACGGTGTCTAAACACCGTAGAGTCATCATCGACCTAACGAAGATATTCTGATCGTGTTCGAATATTGAAAATGTCAAATATACAACTCTCACTTAAATTGTGGGAAACACTATTATGAAGAAACCCCAAAAAATCAATGTAATTAAGTCTACGAACGGACCAAGTATTTTAAATTATTCAGATATTTATATAAAATCTTCGTAAATAGCATACCATGTCACACAAGAACACATTGACTGCAGTGCGCTGGTAACAAATAACATGTCGAATTTGATCATTGCCATTTCTTAGCACACGTTTGTTAAATGTTTAAAAGAGGAAAACACCAATAAGCTACTTTATAATTTACGTAAGTATAATATTCTGTGTAACAAATTTTAAATTAGCACAAAACGACAAAGTTGCAAGTATTTTCAAAACTTCTTACTTAGTTTCGTGTTTTTGTGAATGGATCGATATATATATATATAAGTTTCCTTTTTTCTAAAAAAAAAAAACGGGAACCAGTGGAACAGCAACTGTGCACAGAGGCATGTGGTGGAAACAAATTAATGCAAGGGTAATTATAATTAGTGCAGAAGTGCTAGGCGTGTAGGGGGGGAAAGCCCCCCTTTCCCCCCTATCAAAAACTGATAATCTGGTGGGGACATTATTCCACAAGTTTCGACAGATTAATGATAATTTATGTACTTACACGGAAATATCATCAGAAGAACATGTGTCCATAATATAAAGTACGTAAAGGAAGTATCTATCATAAACGATAATAAAGGGTGGTCCAGCAAGAAGGGCGATAAAATGCTTATTTTAATGTGAAATGATTTTTGTCTTTTGATATGTTGGTTAAACGTATAAAAATTTGCAGCGAACAAATCGAAATGGTTGTTAAATAGCAATCATCGTACAATGCTATAGAGGTAGAGGATACGGACACACGTGAGTATGTCAGGGAGAAACTTTTGGCACCTCGTTTCGGCAGTGCGCGCAAGAATTGTCAAAGTGATAACCATTTCGTTAGTACGGCACACACATTTTTAGAGGCTGTTCACCTGTTAATCAAAACTAAAATTTCCAAAGGGTTTTAATCTCCGGGTTATAAATAGAAGAAAAATAATTTCATATTAAATGTTATAAACATTTCACATCGGCCCTTCTTGCTGAACACACTTTATAATGCCATAATTATCAGAGGACATCATGGCAATTATGCCTAAAAACCCTGTGTCTAATGAACAGATGTCGTAATGAAAAATTAAGTTTTTTTAGCTCATAAAATCTAAGAAAGAAGACTAAACTGTTAAATTTTCGTGCTTTTATCTTCAAGAAGACTGGAAACTACTCGGACCTTGTTAGCTTTTTTCCTGAAATTATCAGGAAAAGACGGATATAATGTTACAATTGAGAATAGTGGTAGCCAAGAAAAGGAGTTACAAATTAAAATTAAACCGAAAATTCTGTTCTCTAACAGTTGCTCTGCCAATCTAGCACATGGGTTTATTATTTGACATACCTACTAAATATGAAGTCTTTAGCTCTTACCATTCTCTTTTTAAACAGGATTAATGAAAACCGCCAGCGGTAGGTATATTTGATTGAACCCAAAAGTTTTGGAGCTAATTGAAATATAACATACATACAAAATTTCAAATCTCTAGCTCTTACCATTCTCTTTTTAGACAGCAATACTGAAAACCGCTAAAAAGCGGCAAAAATCGCCAAGAGTGTATTCGATTGCACCCAAAAGTTTCGGCTGCTTTTTCCTGCTCAGACGAAAAAAACCGAGTACTTGAAAGGTGTACGAATTGGTATTAGAGAATAAAGGAGGATTTTATTTTGGATCGCATAGTATTTAGTAGATACTATTTGAAAAAAAAATACATTGTAATCAAGTTAAATACAGGTTAATGACTAAACCAAAAGGTCTGATCCTTTTTTGTGTCGTTTCTAAAGTGCCAGAGGGAATTCGAAAATAAAAGTGATAAAACATTTCAGAAAAATGTTTTTTATGCAAATGAGTTCTCACTTTAACTTTTTCCTATCATCTTTACCTTAACAAACAGCCCTTGTAATGAACAAGGATTTTCACATCTTTTATTTTAGAAAACTTTATTTTCCCGAAAATGCTTTCTAATCTCACAATTTGCAAAATTATTCCTTGGTGCAACAGGGTATCTATCAGACGTATACAACTTTTATGTATAGTCCTAAAAGTTGTATAACAATGAAAGTAAGATTTTGTTTCAAAGAATTTTTCAAACATTTTTAATATTTATCTTTAGACATTTTCAAAATAAATATTGAATGAATCTGTTCAGTAAATATTTTAAAAAAATCCTTCAAAAAAACTTGATATAATTACCAAAGACGGTAACACAAAACATATATCTCGGGTCACGCTCATTGCATTTGACTTGGCGGGCGGAGCGTTGCCGCGCTCCTCAATTTTATCCATCATGATCAAAGTAATGTAGATACCTTCATGAGTTGCGCTCTTCTTTTGTTTAAATTGTCTTGATATAACTCTAAAATCCGCAGAGGAAGCATCATCTCGGGTTATTTTTATTTCATTTAGTAGGTGCCAATATTTTCATTAGAAATGAATTAAAAAAATGAACGTGGTAGATTAATGGTTACATTTCTGTCCCAACTCGTGTAAATAAATATATCTAAGTTGGTTAAATTGGGATACTATGTCAAGTAAAACCATAATGAAGGTTGAAAATTACTATATCTTCACTTGACTAAAAAATATTAAAGATGTTAAAGAGCTAACTAGTTTCGTCCTCTCCTGAGAACATCATCGGAGTTGGTTAAATTGGGATACTATGTCAA
>CM022874.1:33402108-33430988 GCA_012654025.1 Pachypsylla venusta
AAAATATATAACTAAAAAACTTAAAACTTTAGGAGAACAACATCTGCATTCGGTGGTAGTCTGATGGAATGATTAAGGAAGAGAAAGTCTAGTACGGTTTTCCGTACCATTTATTATGGTTTATGTTGTCCTTTTTCCTCTTTATATTGCATTCTCATTTTCTAAGTAGTATTTTTTTATTTGTATTTCTTTTTAATTTTCATTTCATAAATTTTTTGGTAGCTTGATTATTAGTGTTGGTTTCTGGTGACTGTAGCATGTTTGTCCAGATTTGTGGTGTTTGGCATAATTTATTGAGGAGTTTAATTTAATTTAATTTAATTTGTAGAATATAAAGCAAAGTGTTTTCGTTATATAAAATTCTTCTAAATATTTTATAGTTCTACCAACTGTTTCCTTAAGTCTTATTATTTATAGCAAATAATAATTTATTCATCCATGTGAATATACAATAAGGAGAGAATAAAAATATACAATATGAAAAGATGTGAAGAACTTGGCCGTTGCACTACTTCCATGCAAAAATATTAGCAATTAATGAGAATGAAATATGAAATCCACAATATAACTGATTACAATAACAGAAAATATCAACTAAAACCCCAAAAATAACCACAAAGTATGAACATGGCAACAAAGAAGAAATATAATTCCTCATGAAATCTTGAAGTGTTCGGAACATTTCATTTCTCTTTCTTTCCCTCTCTCTCTAATTTAGTTTGCAATTTAACAACTCGATTGTTCTTAACGCTCAATTGAGATTTAAAGATGAAAACTCTATATTTTCTATTTCCCTTTACAATTCTATTCCTCTAATTCAAAATAAATAAAGCTACCGAAAAGGAAATTGTTTTTTTTTTCTATTTAAAGGCATAAATCCTTTGGAAATTGAGGACACGAATATGGCTGTGGAAAATGATCTATTTCATCAAAGGGTGAGGCAATTATTACACAATACACATACAGCATACACATGTATACAAGGTGTTTCTGAACGAATGGAAAATGTTTCTACGGGTGATTTTTGAGTTTAAACTAAGACGAAATTGTTTTATGAACATAGGAGCTTTGCGGATTGGAAAATATCTCCACTTTTCGGTTATTGTGAGGCCATTAACGCAGGGACCATCATGAAAATTGGTACATAGGAGTTATTTTGGAAGTTAAAAAGGTGGGTCTTGGGGGCAGAGGTGACATTTTTATGGAGAAATCTCGTATTTCTTGGAATAAAACCCTTGTTCTGTTGCCTGAGAACTTATAAACAAACAAATTTATAAACCACTTTACCACTCGGTTCCCGAGTGTGTAAAAGTATATACTTGATGTTCCACATGTTACAAAAATCTTCTTAATGTTATATGTACGAGCATGGAAGAGAAAGTAAATAACAATAATGTCGTAGATTAATTTTTTCTTGTTATCGTGTTGCAAATCTGAAAATTTAACAATAGCAAGAATCCACGTACCAATTTTCGTGATGATCCATTCACATTCACCAGTGAGTCACAATATTTCCAAACATTGATGCTTTTTATCTCTGAAAGGGTATATTTCCGGTAACTTATTCTGGATTTTGTCTAATTATGGCTCGAAATCACCTTTAGTAAGATTTTACATCCGTACATAACGATCAAGAAGCTAGATGTCTTATTAACCATGATTAAGGAAAATATATTCATATATACTCGAATTTGATGTTGAACGTTAAATTGCAATTAGTTTCAGACAAGATGCGTTGCGCGAGGTTCCACTCGCATTGTAATATTCATGTCAAGCAAGAACAAATAAATATATTTGTTTTATATCATAAAGAATAAACTTCAATCAGAAGGTTTCCAGGAATTCACTTTATTTGATTTTACTTCTGCTTCCAAGTTTAACAACTCAAAACATAGTCACGATTGACGGGGTAGAAAACGTCGCAAGTGGAATAAGTCAAGCTGTTTAGGGGTGCGCAGATAATCGGCCATAGGAAGAATATAAGACGGAGGGGAACATTAGTGGAAATCTTAATTTCTTACGGCTAAGTTCAGATGATCGCGCGGTACGGTGCGGGAGGAGCATTCACATGACAACGTATGTACATGCGGCAGTCTGACATCAAAATATCTTCTTGGCTACTTTATTTCGCCTCAAACCGCGCGGATCAACTGAACAAGTCAAAACAAATTTGTAGATCTAGTACCGCGCAGTACAATATCTTGCGCGCGGAACCGCGCGGTCATGTAGAGAATATACACTATTTAGATAGTTCTTGTGCCATGCGGTTCGTGGTACCGCGCTATCATCTGAACTTAGCCTAAATGAATATAGGATTCAATCAACCTATAGTGTCGCGTTTTACATACTATTGTGGTAGAATGCATTTAATCTACACACTGTAAATGAGAAACATCTACACCCCAAATGTAAAACGAACTTAGGATCCCGGGTCACCACTCCGATGCCCTAACCAGTTACCAACTAACCGAGTTTTCTCTCAGTCCTGATATCACTCAGTAATTTCAACAAGATCAATCAATCAACAGTGACATCATCATGTCCGATAGTAGCCAGATGTATGAGACTGCAGCTCTAAATAAGTTATTGTATGCTGACGACATGGGACCCCAGAACCATGTCAATCACTGCAACTTAATTATATCTTGAAACGGAGGCAATAGTTTTGCAGAGTTTCTTTCTGTATTATTTTACACCATCGGCTCAGTGGATTTAGTCGGTGAGAATGTAACTTCTCACAATCTAAGTACTAGTCTGACCATCTGTTTTTCACTGGAAGTTTCATTCCTGAATATAATAAATCAAAATATGTTTGTTTTGACGTGTATGGGTGACAATATCTAAATACTATAGAATCTATATATATAAAAGTGAATGTCTGTTTGTTTATTTATTTGTTTGTTTGTATGTTCGCTTATAACTTACGAACTACAGCTCGGAATTGCACGAAACTTTGCACACTTTTTTGTTTTTACCCGGGGAAGGTTACAGGCACGGTATTTTCCGGCCACTTTAGTTACGGCCGATTTTATGGCCGATTCTCCAATTTCTTGCTCAAAATCATCCGAATTTTGGGTAATATCTTAAGATTTGTCGCGACAACATATCAACTCAAAGCGAGGAAGTTTTAGGTAACATCTTTATCCTTCATTTAGGACACATTTTGCAAAATTGTGACTAGCCATTCGAGTGTTACAAGTTCGAATCCGGGATCGGTCACAATAAAATTTTGGCAAACTTCATTGTTTAGCTAAAACGGTATTAAGAAATATAAAAAAATTGTTGGGAAAAACAAAGACTGGGAGTACAGAAAAAATATCAGAGTTGAAAGCCCTCCAACCATTTTCGAGTTACGGCCGATTTTCCAATTTTTGTATGGAAATTCAAATTTTTGTTTGATTTAAATAAAATTACGTACAAAATCGGTTAGTGCCGATATAATTTAATAGAATTGAACACCAAGTTTGTTGGGTAGAACGTGTTGGTAGGGGTTAGGTTCCAAAAAAAAAAAAAAAAAATGCATGTTGAAGTCTGTGCAAGGTTAGGCTGGGTCGCAGACCCGGTTACTACTCCCAATGTTCTTCCTAGGTTAACAAACGTGTAGGTAATATGTATTCTATGTGTATGCTCTGTTTGCGTTTAAACGGTTGTACCTCGGTGATATGATTATTAATGTGGGAGTCAGATTTATTATCCTATTTCTCTCATCTTCTCGAAACGAAGTTCGGGTACTCAGCTAGTCTATATATATAAAAATGTCTGTTTGTTTGTTCGCTTATAACTTACGAACTACAGCTCGGAGTTTTTACCCGGGGAAGGTTATAGGCACGGTATTGTCCGGCCATTTTAGTTACGGCCGATTTTATGGCCGATTTTCCGGCCGATTTTCCAATTTCTTCCTCAAAATTTTCCGAATTTTGGCCAATATCTTAAGATTTGTCGCGACAACATATCAACTCAAAGCGAGAAAGTTTTAGGTAACATCTTTATCCTTCATTTAGGACATATTTTGCAAAATTGTGACTAGCCATTCGAGGGTTACAAGTTCGAATCCGGGATCGGGCACAATAAAATTTTGACAATACTCATTGTTTAGCCAAAACGGTAAGAGATATAGAAAAATTGATGGGAATGAACCCCCCCAAAACCATAGCCTGAGACCCCAGAAAAATGATCACAGTTCAAAAATATGCAACCGTTTTCGAGTTACGGCCGATTTTCCGATTTTTGTATGGGAAATCATAGAATACTATAAGAAACGGTAATAGATATAGAACATTTGATAGGAATGGCCCCCCCCCCAAAAAAAAACAAAGACTGGGAGCCCAGAAAAAATATCAGAGTTGAAAGCCCTCCAACCGTTTTCGAGTTACGGCCGATTTTCCAATTTTTGTATGGAAATTAAAATTTTTGTTTGATTTAAATAAAATTATGTACAAAAGCGGTTAGTGCAATGCCGATATAACTTAATAGAATTGAACACCAAGTTTGTTGGGTAGAACGTGTTGGGAGTAGTATTGGGTTAGGTTCCAAAAAAAATAAAATGCGTGTTGAAGTCTGCTGAGTTTAGGCTGGGTCTGCGACCCAGCCTAACCTTGCGCAGACTTCAACACGCATTTTTTTTTTTTTGGAACCTAACCCAAGACTACTCCCAACACGTTCTACACAGCTTAACAACCCGTTACTACTCCCCATGTTCTTCTAGGTTAACAAACGTGTAGGTAATATGTAATCCATGTGTATGCTCTGATCGCGTTTAAACGGTTGTACCTCGGTGATATGATTATTAATGTGGGAGTCAGATTTATTATCATATTTCTCTCATCTTCACGAAACGAATTTCGGGTACTCAGCTAGTTTTCTATATTAAATTTTCGTGTAGCTAATTTTCAGGATTAGAATTAACATTGAAACACATTAGTCATTCAAATTTTAGTGCAAGGTAAGTCACAATAGAAGAAATTACCTCCGCCTTCAAAATAAGCACATTTATTCTACCATACACTTTTGTATTCAAACAGCTCACTTGTCAATGTAACCACATTACAATCTGTATATAATTGACAAATTTCAAGTACATATAAATACATTGTAAATAACTGAGAAAACGTAAATGAATACGTATCTCGTTCACAGGTTTCCACAAAGTTTTCTATTTGTCTGCTTGTAAAATCACAAAACACTTTCTGTACTTCTTTATAATTTTCTATATCAGAAACACAAGTTTCTTTCTACTTCAAACAATATGTGAAACAAATTTCCTGTTCTGTTAACAAATGAAATTAAAACGATGTGCTCGATTATGTCACGTACCTATTCTCATACATATTCAATTTACTCGTTTTAAGAAGTCTTTTAGTTAGATAGGCACCAAACCATTTTTTAATTATAGACTCTATGTCGGAAGGTACCTAGAACTTTAAAATAAGGCAATGTCCTGAGTGCTTGATCAACGTACAGCCGAAACTATTTCTGCTACAGACTTGAAATTTGGCAGGGACCTTCGTTGCACCATGTAAGTGTGCACTAAAAAAGGATTCTGCAAAATTTTAATTTTAAGGGGTAGAAATCGCGAAAAGTAAACAATCCCTATAAGAAATACATTGGAGCGAGAGAGATAGCATGAAACATGTATATACATACATACAACAACAGCGTACACGCCTACTTTCACAATTTTCGAACTATGATATGTATACCACATGTAAAATATGCGCCGGCGAAGCCGCGATCGGGGGATGCTAAGTATTTATAAAGGATGAACAAGAATAACGATTCCACAGGCCTACTTCCAATTAACATTTTGCTTAAAAAAGCAACATTTTGTAAATTTAGCGACTTTTCCCAATAAAATCAATTATATTCGGTTTCAGATTAAAAAAAAATATATAACGGAAACCAGAGAAGTAAGAGCAAAATTTTCTAAAAATACGTATTCCCAAAATCCTGGAAAAGGAAATTATTATTGCTGCCATCAGGGGATAAAATCATTCAAAATATACTCTACAGACCTTAAAAAAAGTATTTAAGCAAACATCGTAGAGGTGTTGGCGGTGAATAACATATATTTACAATCCCTCTCCACTGGTTGCCTCTGTATAAACAGGATCACTTTATAAATGAATATCATGTGAAAAAGAGGAGGCATTGACTCTATTTTTATATATTTTAAAATAATAAAAAAAACTGGAATGGATTGTTCCGTTAATTTTATTTCCAAACAAAAGCTATGTCCATCATTTTCATTTGATTTGAACATTTATTATTCGCTGCTGATCGTTCATCAATCACCGTAAAGTGTAGATACTTTGTATCTAGAACAGGTATGTTACTATAAATTGAATTTCATTCGACTGAAAATGTGTTTAATCATAGTGAATTGAAAATGCATTAATCTGCACAATATTTTACTCTATTTGATATCAAAATTTAATTATATATATTCTAGCAAGTATTTCATTTTTATACAGTTAGATACCTACACATTATATTTAATTATTTAATATTAATATTGAAAAGTACTAAAATCTTTACATCATTATGTGCCCTATATTATTATAATCTTCAATTATGATGTAAATAAAGGACATTTGGTATTTTCAATAAAACGCCAAATTGACTATTTAGAAAATATTATACAAAAATATTTTCTCAATATACAATAAATATTTTTAAAAAAATCATTTTTTGTTGGGGGTGAGGGGAGGAGAGTAAAACAATTAAGCTATATGTCACATTGGAAGATTTTTTTTTTACTAATATACCTAGTAAAATAATAAGGGCTGTTGATAAGTTAACTATTTAACATAGTTAACTTATCAACAGCCTTATTGTAAGCGTTAAAATCAATATTTATATTGATTTTAAAATCAATATTTAACTTATTGTAAGCGTTAAAATCAATATTTATACTTTCAAAATAAAATAATTTAAATTAAATTAAAACAAAAACCTTACCAAAAACACTATTTCTATTTGTTTATGTAGAAACTTTCCAATCGTTCAATTAACTTATTTCGAGATAGTATCTAGGATGTTTGTAGTCATTATGAAAAGAAATTATGCATTATATTTTTTGTATTATTATGAATCAGAAAGGAAATAATTTGAGAAGGAATTATTATCAGGTGATACACCTCATGTCATAACAGACGAAAGAGGTCGCGCCTCAAAAAATTAATTGAACTTGATACCTTTTATTTAACTTGATACCTGATAAATTAGTATTCAAATTAATATTAATTTATTTTGAAAGTACTCCGTGGACCCCCCCCCACTGACATCCCCTTTTCAAAATTTTACGAACTAGTTAAATAAAGAAGCGAGTGCACGTGTTTCGCAGGCCCGGAACAAGCATACGCGGGGCTCTTGGCACATTTGGGCGCGGGGCCCCTAAAATGAATGTTTTGAAGAAAAAATACATATAGCATGCTAAAATGTACAAAAGTCTATATATTTGTGATCGTTAGTGAACTCTATTTTTGACCCCGGTATACATNGCCCTTGGCATTTGCCAAAAATGCCTTATGGTAATCCGGCGTTATCAATCCCGATATTTCGAGTGGCCCGTTTTCTTAAACACCACGTATATGATAGATACTTACTCAATCAGAATTCAAAGAGTCAAAGTTCAATGAAAATAAAGATATCTCAATCTTACCTGAAAACCAAACCGAAAAAAAAAAAAATAATAATAACTGAACAATACACCTGATACGGACAAACAAAATTACAAAAAAATAAAATAAAAATAATGATTATAGTAACACAGAATAGAGGATACGCCGGCATTACAAAAAGTCTATAGGGGAGATGGAACATATCATTTTCAATTCAAAATACTTAGCAAATGAACTGTAAAGTTTCCTGTATAATAAGGTCTATAGGGGAGATGGAACATATCATTTACAACTCAAAATAGTTAGCAAATGAACTGCAAACGTTCCTGTATAATAAGGTCTATAAGGGAGATGGAACATATCATTTTCAACTCAAAATACTTAGCAAATTAACTGTAAAGGTTCCTGTATAATAAGGTCTATAGGGGAGATGGAACATATCATTTACAACTCAAAATAGTTAGCATATGAACTGTAAATTATGATGTCAACCTCAATGGCACGTTACACCAATTTCCGTAACAGTACTGAAGTAAAATAACGTCTGTCACCGACACCCACTAAACGTTGCCGGCCCAACCAAGAATGGGTGAGGTCTATGCAGGTACTTCACTGATTTGTAAGTTACCAGATAATGTAGAATAAAGGCCGGTCTCGAATGACCTTGGATATTAAAGTGACGTTATGCAAGAAAAAAGTAATGATGCATGTTAAATTTAACGTCTCTACTAGAAGTTTAGCAAAGTACAGGGTGCGGCAATTAGTTTTCCCACATTTCAGAAAATCGTGGGAGGGGAAGTGATAGTGGGAGGAGCGAGGGGTTTGCTATATTCAACACGAAATGACATCTAGTTTTTATGTGTCGCTATGGTCACGTGAGCATCGTGCGTTCGTTGTCGATGTGTTTTTTTAAAAAAATTAATCAATTATAGCCACTCAGAGGGCGTTCCGAACAAGGTATGGTTTGCACTCTACAGATCCAGTTCCTGATCGAAAAACAATTTTGAGTTGGTTTCACGACTTTTGGACCACATCATCAGCTTTAGGCTGTATGGAGCTACGGCCTATGTTCCCCGATCAAGTGATCTCCTTACGGCATGATATTTCGTGGGCCCCTCGCTCGCCGGATTTGAGTTCCTGTGACTTCTTCCTGTGGGGTTACCTGAAGTCTGAGGTCTTTAAACATCACCCTAGGACCATTGAAGTGTTAAAGGAGGCAATTTTGAAAGAAATCATACAAATTGATGGTGGTATGCTGACGAGAGTATTGGAGAACTTCCGCAAAAGACTCCAAATATGTATCTCTCGCCATGGCCGCCATTTGGACGACATTATTTACAAAACATAGAAGAAAAAAACTAGAATACACAAGCTTTCAGAATACAAAATAATTTTTCGAATATCTCATTTCGTTTTTATTTGCCAGTTCTTTCAAATGTGGAAATACTAATTGCCGCACCCTGTATAATAAAGTATGTCCCAAAATGACCGGTCACCCCCCCCCGTAACTTTTGAATGGGTTGGAATTAGATCCAGGTTCGACCCCCGGAAGTGACTTTTATTGGCAAAAAGTGACGATATCTCAAGAAATTTAAATGAAATGGTACAAATATTTTTTGTTCAAATAACAGTTCAAATGAAATAAGGAAAAAATTTCATTTTTTCAAAAAAAATAATAATCAGGGGCGGAGCTAGAGGGGTGTGAATTTTAAATTTGTTCCACCCTGTATAACGGTATTCATTTTAAAATTTGTACGGATAATTACAAATATATCTACTCAAGAGCTTATATGAGAATAAGGGTGGGCTTGGAATTAACAGAGAAAATCAAAATTAGTAGAGGCGTTTTACAGGGTGATACATTATCACCGCAACTGTTCATTTTATTTATTTCCGATTTCGAGGATTTTTTAAGAACGAAGGGAATATTGGGAATTCACATTGGTACCAATATAGATATTTTGTGTCTCTTTTACGCTGACGATCTAGTAATGCTGTGTGAGTCATACATTATGTTGGGTTGGTGGTAAAGTGGTAACTGGTAAACAGAAGGGCGTGGGTTCAAACCTAGCCAACCCATGGAATTTTATCCTCATGAATTTGAGATATTTACCACATAATAATAGCACCCAAAAAACTGTCGGTGTAAAGGGACTCTTTAGTCCTATTCGGGCAGTATAAATAAGGGACTATTATTATTATATGTTGCAGAGAGCGTTGTGTGCACTCCGCGAATATTGCGACTTGAACATATTCGGTGCCTCCGGCAGACAAAGTCTGAGATATAATTTTATATACGGTGATACCCGTCTGGACGTGGTAAAGGAATATACATATCTGAGGGTGTTGTTCTCGAGTTAAGGTGTTTTCTCTCAGGCTGCTTCCGACTTCATAAAGAGAGGCAGAATGGCTCTAGGCAGAGTTAAAAATATTATTTTTATTAGGTCTAAATGTAAGGAATTGGATGTTGTGCACAGGCTGTTTGATGCTGTGGTCCTGACAACAACCCTGTATGCGGGTGAGGTCTGGGCGGGTCGCTATGCTGAAGGCCTGGAAACTGTGCAGGTTCAGTTTTTTAAAAGCATTTATTTTTTACAATTAACCACGCCAAATTACTTTATTCGCATAGAGTTGGGTTTGTTAAAACTTCAGATCTTGAGTTAGAAGAAAATTGTTTCATACTGGATTCGCATCCTCGGTATGGAAGATCACCGTTGGCCTAAACTAATTTAAATCAGATTAAAACACATTCATATCTTCGGTCCCAAAAATGAAAGGCTGTTAAAGTATAATTGGTGTTCTCAGCTCTGTGTCTTCCTTGAGACTATTGATCTTTTGGAGCTTTGGGAAAGTCAAAATTCCCGTTTCATCATTGAAATCCTCGACATTATAGCTAAGAAGCACAAGAAAAAATTATTCGAGGAAGATATCAGGCTCGTCATCAACTGTCGTTTCAACACTCTCTACAAAATTTTATTTTAAGTATTATTATTTTGTAAAAATTAGTTTTGTCCTTGTAACATAATATTACAAATAAATATAATTCACAATTCAATTTTAAAATTTGATGTAAAAGTACCTTTATTGTGTTCCAAAAAAGGTTTCTCATCTATCTAAACCATGAAAAGTGTTCATTTTTATTTCCATCAGTGTCTTAAGAGGACAAAGTCAAATATCATTTTTCTCCTGGAAGTTTAATATAAGCCATTTAGAAAACGCAATTTTCGGGTAGATAGTCTGAAGTAAGGTGGTTATTTAGGACAAACAGTGACAACTAACCTAAATAAGGACACATTTTAGCAAAAACAGAAAAACATTGACCTTTTCACTTCTTTCACAGCAAGGCCAGAGGAATGAGACAATTTCAATGCAACTACATAGGAAATTAGATGCAAATTATTGTAAATATATTGAAATTTTCTCATTCCTCTGGCCCCGCTGTGAAAGAATTGAGAAGGTCAATGTATATGTTTGTATTTTGTATTAAAAGGAGGAGGCTTCTTTCTGAGATACATTCAACAAGGATCGCCTACAGAGAATATCGTCCACAATGTAAAAGTAAAACGTAACTTTCAAAACATATATCATCTCGGAAGCCAGTGATAAATGAACTTAATTTTCTTAAATCTTACTTTACTCTCATTCTTATTTTCAAATCTAATACAAGAATATGGAGTATCCTTTGCTTCAAACCTAGCAAATGAAATAGGGCAACCAGCATAAAAATTTATGTAGCGTGATAAGTTAGGAGCCAATCTCACCTCTCATGTCCCAAGTGAAATAAAGTGAGCAGCAAATGTACGTGTGTTTTACAAACCTCATTCACGGGGAAGGCGTCAAAATAATAAACTAATGGAGCCGCCTTATTTAGATCTGAAAATGGAGCGACTAATCGGGGGAAAAATCTTCTGGGATTATGGTATGAATTATTTTGAAAATAAAATAATAATGAGTTGCCTCGGAAGTGTGTTTCAAAAGCCTATCAGAGGGGATCACATTGTCATCGAAATGGGATGCAATTAGCCACATTGGATTTTTAACAGGTGTAGTTGTTATTTTAGTAATTGATGGTTTGCTATAATTTTTGTGTGGCCCAAAAAAATAATCAGCCAATAATATCACACCAATAAATATCCGTACCTACTGAGTTTAATCAAAGTCGCGCGAGACGTTCAATCTGTCTGTTATCTTCTCAGACTCAATCTTTTGTCAGTGCACACTAGTAAAGGTTTTTTTTAAACAAAGGTCATTTTATATTGAATTTATATTTCAAATAATATATTCAGAATGCTTATTTAACACACTAAAATGTAGCCTCTTAGGGGATTCGTAAAATACTACCTTTTTAAAACTGGCCAAGTGTAAAGNATTGCTTCGTGTAAAGATACACTGGTGCTTTCCGGAACTTGGCCTGGCGCACTGCCGGGCGCTCAGATAAAGAAAGAAGGAGCGATCAAAGAAGAAATGCTTGAAATTATAAAACTTAGATTTGAAAAAAAAGAACCTGTCTGAAAAGGTTCGATGGGTGATAAAAGGGTTAGGCGGGTACGATAAACTATTTTTAGATATAAGATGCTCATTTTTAATTGGAAATTCTGATGTTGTCTGTGAAAACAAGTGTTCTCGGAATATAATAAATTTCTATTACAAAAACCTTCCAAGATCTTCTTTATGTCGTCTCAGTTGAAAAAATTATGTACACCATGCAGGTTACACAGCGAAGGCATACTCAGACGTTGTTAAAATTTATAATGGTATTATTTTCACGTTCAGCTTTCTAAAATTTGTAGTTCCCACGTGCAGTTCTACACTGTTAAAACGATAAAACTCTTCTCGAAAAATTATAAACATCTCATATAAAACTACAAAACGGACTATCGAATGTTCATGGATGATGAATTCATTTACATTTCTCCCCTTTATACAAAAGAAATTAATAGCCCCTGACAATTGGTACTAAGAAGAAAAAAAACCTCAGGAAGAAAATGGTCAAGAGGTATTTGGACGAACGCAAATAGTAACATTAAACTTCACTATGACACAACAAACTGCATTTTTAATAAATATGAAAGAAAAATGCAATATCATACACATATTAATGGTACGGAATACCGCACCAGACTTTCTTTTCCTTATTCCAAAGTTTGGTCTTTCGGGCAGACGTTTAAAAAATGTCTACAAAATACCAAAAATTATCTAATATAATTATCGGGGTGATTCAATATACCAAATTTTAATCACCTCCCGGGGCCCCAAAACTTGAGTGACTGAGAATACCAAATTTTATCAAGTTCAGACGAATTTTATATTTTTGCATATGTGGGCCCCTGCCAGGGCCCAAAATTCAAAATTTCCACAAAATTTGTCCACTTTGATCTTTTATCAAAAACCGCAAGGCCACAAAACTGAAATTTCTATAAAATACCAAAATATATCCAATAAAATATTCAGGTGACAGTGCATATCAAAATTTGATCTAAATTAGAGGACTTTTACATTTATTCGTTTTTGCGACCCTGTCGGGACCTCAAAACGGGGCACCTGGTGATACTACGCTTCCACGGACCAATGTCTTTAGGTAAAATAAACCGAAACGTTTTCTTTTAAAAGGAATTCCCATTTCAGGAGATTGTTGGAGCCCCTATTCCTCTGAAGGGGGTACACCCCCATGGGGCCATTTTCAATTTTCAATTTCATCAAAATTGGTTATGTGGTTTGGATTTAGTATTCTATGTGCATACTCCGATCGCGTTTAAACGGTTGTACCTCGCTGATATGATTATTAATGTGGGAGTCAGATTTATTATCATTTTTTTCTCTCATCTTCTCGAAACGAAGTTCGGGTACTCAGCTAGTGATTCCATAATTTCTGATTTAAATTTTTTATCAAAATTGGTTATGTGGTTTGGATTTTAGAGATTCGAGGCCAAGAGGCGCCCCTGGGGGGGGGGGGGGGGAAATTGAGAAAAAAAATACGAGTGGGGTTTTTTGCCTATAGATGACCTTTGCCAAATTCTATTAAAATCAGACCGGTGCGCGGCGGCTTGGCTCCCGGAGATCTGCACACGATTTCGTACGTATATTCGTCATACGTCGGACATGTCGGCTTTTTTGACCCCATGGCTCCAAAGTTAAAAAATGACCAAAAATAGTGAAAATATGTCCCAAAAGTAATAGGAAATAGCAAATTTAATCTTTATTTTAGGTTCCCGTCCCAAAAGGCCCCAAAATGTGAACATTTTCTACACGATTACAATACTTTATCTTATATAAGAAGAGAAAGTAAAAAATGTGCATTAAAAAGGTTAAATGTATTTTAAAACCAGAGAGTGTGCCATTTTCCTCGGAAAAGTATTCAAAACATTGTTAGTAGCGGGATGTATAGTGGATAATATTGTGAAATAAATGCTCAAAACAGTAGACATATTCCTGGTACTGTTTGGAGGGAAGGATCATTCGAAGAATTTCTAAGAAACTTTGCGTTCATTTCCAGGAAGTAACGTGACTAAGTACATAAGGCTGTTGAAGTGTAGGGTTGGTAGGTTTTATGTCAGTTAAAATCTGACATTCGTGGTTTCGGTTTGTTTAGAAGCATTATCTTCTCGATATCTTCAATAGGTCTCGCTCTTCTATGACAAGCGTTATTAAACGATGAGATATTTCTATAACAATACAAATAAATGGTACGGAAAACCGTACTAGACTTTCTCTTCCATAATCATTCCATCAGACTACCACCGAATGCAGATGTTGTTCTTCTAAAGTTTTAAGTNAAAGTAAAAAAAAAAACGAGTCAAAGGATCGCAAACTCTTATTTATATAAATAAAATTTTATGTGAACCGGACCTTCTATATAAATGGAGTCGATACGTAATATTAATAATATTTTTCAGTAAAACCTTTTATACCGGCAGTTTATTATTGGGTTCCAATATTCTTCATTGAGTATCAACATCATTCAAACAAAGCTTATTTCTTGCCAAAACAAAATAACTACATTTCTTCGTAAAAACAGAACTTGTGCAGTCAAGGCACAATCAATAAATTTAGGTCTTTTGAAGGAAATCTTCAAGCTTTCTGTCAATAAAAACGAAATTATTATCCTATTTTGTAAAATTGTTTAGACTTGGTTATTTTTTTCTCCAAGAATAATCCGTCAAAGCGTGAAGAAAAAATAATAAAAAATCTGTTTCGAATGAAGACAGGAAGAGTAGATAAAATTGAGAGTTGAAAGAAATAAAAATCGAGCATAGAATACTAAGTGCATTTTCGTCATACTTTTCTGTTCATTTCTCATTTCCGTATCTTCCAATATACATGCAGGCATATGTTCTTCATTAAAAACATATCTTTTGTTAATATATAAATCAGAAATTTGTGTATACCTATGAAATGTTACTATATGTA
This sequence comes from Pachypsylla venusta, assembly GCA_012654025.1. Taxonomy (NCBI): domain Eukaryota; kingdom Metazoa; phylum Arthropoda; class Insecta; order Hemiptera; family Aphalaridae; genus Pachypsylla; species Pachypsylla venusta. Next base: position 33,417,135 of record CM022874.1, read on the forward strand.
ATTATGTGTTAGGGGTTATCTGTTACAATACCAGAGCCCATATCGCAGCAGATAGCGAAAAATTGATAGGAATAGACCCCCCCCCCAAAAAAAAAATCATGGTCCACGACCCCGGAAAAATTATAACTAAAATATGTCGAACTATTCGAGTTACGGCCAAATGTCTAATTTATTCTCCAAAATAGGACAGTCACAGTCCGATATCTTAATTTTTGTCGCGATAAGATATCAACTCAAAGCGAGAAAGTTTTAGGTGGTTGTTTAGTTCCTAAGGTAAGGCCAGCGATTACAGAGTTACGAGTTCAAAACCGGAAATGGGTAAAATAAAATTTACAAAATACTAAAAAGTCAGAATGGTCGTGCGTCTAAGGCGCCTCGCGAAACGTTTAAATCTTGGTTTAAAGTTTGCAATATGCAGGGTGGACACTAACATCCCCCCCCCAATTTCCATTGTCCTTGAAAAACAAAAATAGCAATATAAAAATGGTAGCGAAGCACGGGCGAAAGAGCTACTACAATATAAAAAAAAATATATAAATGACACGGNATATATTTGATCTTTATTTTGGCTTTTGGCTTCCCGTCAAACGATTTTTTCAGCCAAAATATCTCTAAAATTTCTGCACGAATACAATACTTTATCTTCTATGGAAGAGAAAGTAATAAACGACATAGAGTTACATATTTTTGATAATTGAAATAGAGAAGAATATTGGAACATTTCGAGTCGGTGAAGTTTAGTGAAGCAAACACTGTTTGCTTCACAACACTAAAAGAATATTGTAAAGTGAATCAAAAGATATACTCTTTGATTACTAAATTTTGTATAATATTGGTAAAAGATTTTTTCGCTTCAAAAGTGTAGCATTTTTTTTTATCGAATGACATCTTAGAAATAAAGAAAAGGTCAAATAAATGAGGTGTAATTGGGATACCCTTGTATCAAAGACATTTTTTCAGTGTATAAAATTGTGTCCCCCACTTAATTTGGTCGGTAATTGTGTTTTGGATAAAATGTGTCCACAAATTTGAGCAACAAAAATATGAGTTTTCGGAGTTTTCGATTTGATACATTCGATCAACTTTTCCAGTCCCCAGCTTTCCAAGAAATACGGTCCTCTTCAATGACACTCGTTGATATGGATACTTTTGAAGATTTCAGTCAGTTATTTTATTTTTAAGAGTTCCTATAACACGAACCAGGTAGCGGATTTAAGGACAAAACCGCTATTTAAGAAACCACTTTAAACGAAAAAACGTTTTCTTGGAAATATTAACAGTTCCAGACCACGAAAAAATTGACGTTTTTTTCGTGGTAATTTCCTACGATAGACTTGGAATAGAACCTCTGGTTAGCAAATCAGTGATTAATAAACATTAGAGAAATCCGCCCTAGAAAGGTGGACTGTGAACACGAATATTTTCGCCGTACAGAATTGATGTCCTTTTTTACTTTCCATATCCTATAAAAAGGAAAGTATTGTATTTTCGATGTCAAGTTTTCAGCCATTGATCCGCATCTGTCTGTAAATAGAATATCTCATGAACGGTACGGGCTAGAGACTTGAAATTTTATATGTACGTCAAGTTTATGCTCGAAACGAACCACGAAACTTTTGGTTGAAATCGAAGTTAATGCGGTCTTTTTTTCCTCTTTTTAGCGATTTTTGCCGCTTTTTAGCCGTTCTCACGAGTGTCACGTGAAAACAAAAATTCATATTACTTTTATGCATTGATTGCGCGTAGGCACTTTAGGCTGCAGCATGAACTACTGTTGGCGTTTTTAGCGGTTTTCGGCCGCTTTTTGATAGTTCTTGTCTAAAAAGAAAACGGTAAGTGATAAGAGCTTGAAATTTGGTGCCTATTTACATAAATTTTATGCAAGGAATGCAAAATGACACTTTTTGTTGAAATCGAATTTTATCTTGGCAGTTTTTGTTACTTTTGCCGTTTTTTATGGCATAAAAAACGGCAAAGGAGCATTCAAATTACACAGTGAAACTGCTCTCCGACGTCGTACCGTGATCACAGTGATTTGACATGAAAAATTACTGGCTTAGCACGGAGAAAACACTGACGGGTGTTATTAAAATTACTCTGCGAGCACTGTCACTGACACTTTTACTGTGTAGTGTAGATGCTCCTTAAGAGTTAGAGACTTGAATTTTTTTTACTACTTCAATTTGTATAGTAACGTCCCGATTTTTTTATAGATAAGGAAAAGAATGATCGCTGAGTCCATCAATGCTGGCACAAAGAGAATGCAAAAATATATTGGCTACCCTCGCTATTTTTTAAGAAAATACCACAAAAGTCTTATTACAGCTCACAGAACAGATTTTTTATAGCAATTTTAAAATGCGATTTAAAAAATCAGACGCTTTTACAATGATTGCAATAAAAAAAAGGTTCATGTAATTATAGTGTATGTGTTTACAGTTTACAATATGGAGGTAAATAATAATATTATTATAATTTCTGCTATGCAATGTATATTGCTAATTTTAATGAGATTTCATTTTTATGAAAAACTAAAACGCTTCTATCCCCCACGTAAATCAGCCATCCATAATAGATTCACCGACTTTGTTCTGCTAAATCCGATTAAAATTTAAAAAAACAAAAAGCAAATGAAATATCAAGCTTTCTACATTTGTTCAAAACATTTGTAAAAATAAAATTGATGTCACTTCAACGAAAACTTCAGAATAGCTTGTTCTGAATTGTTTGTGATATTAGTCAGTACTATTAGTAGCCGTGAGTGGCCCTTTTTCCAACTATTTGAAATTTTCTTAAGGGTACTCAAAATAGTTTTCTACAGAAATTTTAATTTTTGCCAGAATTGCGCGCTGCAGAATAAATGTCTCTCTGGAATTTGAAATGTATTATTCTGCAGTATTTCTAATTGCAATCGGTCCCTTGTCTCAACAGGTTAAGCCATGTGTAATAGTGTGACCTTATATTTTAAAATGAAGAAGAAAAAATTCTCTTTAATGCAATGCGTCTGGTATTTAAACTCTATTGAGAAATCATCAGTATCTTGCTATTCCTTTTTTTTAACGTTTTGCTTGATTCTTTGTGCTATTATGTAACAAATAGTTTGGCCATCAGAGCTTTTAAGATCACATTGCTAAGAGTTGCATAAACTTTTTAATAATTTTAAAACTCATCTAAGAAAATCGTTGCAAGCATTTTAAAAAATCCGTATCAAAGTATGTAGAATTCAATAAATCGAAAAAAATGTTTTTCCGATGTATCCGGTTTTTTTGATGATGATTTCAAAGGTTCAATATTGAAAATAATAAACCAAAATGTAACTTCATTGGGGAGCGTGTCCTTCCACAGGAAAGATTTTTGAATTTTTTAATCAATAATATACTCGTACCTCCGCCCAAATACCATACCTTCGTCTCTTACACACTGTAGAGATAGAGATACACACATGACCTTGTAATTAACCTTTGTGAAAAGCTGCAAAAGACTATTGGAGAGAGTAAAAACAGAGAAAGTTAAAACTCAATAAAGAAAAAAAAATGCTTATAACAAAATGATTGATTGACTCTCAAGCTGAGGTCATCCCTCACATTATGTTCCAGATATTCTTTGGCCGATCACCATTTATTTTATTATTAATCCTCTGAAACCATTGTTTCAAGTGGTCCAATCAATAAAGGACTTTGAAAGTTTACAAAGAACAGATAATACAAAATTTCAATTAGATTCCAACCCACAAATCTCACTCGGATATTCCAACCCACAACGTCGGATCAAACATTTTCAGATCAAAATTTCTCGTTTCCAGAATGGCGTGGCTCTAAGGGGGAGGGCCCTGATCTAATTCAAAAGCAACCCTAGGGCATAAAAAAAAAAAAAAAAAAAAAAAAAAAAAAAAAAAANAAAAAAAAAAAAAAAAAAAAAAACTGAAATATAATAGCCAGAGATGGAAAAAATCAAAAGAGTGACTTTCAATCCCGTGCTCATATTATGAGGGTTAGTCAAAAATACTCAAAATCCACCATCTGTAATCTGATTACTCACCGAAGTACCAGAACCTAAATGTTGATTAAATTATCTAACAGAAAAGTTCAAAATTTATTTACATAATTGCCAAACCGAGTTTTTGTTCCACACGAATGAAAAACAAAACTTTTTTCTCTCTCACTCCTCATGAAATTATGTTTGTCAGTGCGTTCTGTGCAGCTATGAAAGGAGTGCTATTTGTATATACACCGTACACGAACATACTCAGGAAAAAAAGTTTTTTAATTAAACTTTGAAATGTGAAGAAAATACCTATGAAATATGACGCGCAAAATTCAATTGTTCAAATTTTTGCATTAAACAAGAATTGAAGTTCTTCTTTGAATGAATTCATTTGGTTCGCTATTTTGTCAAACAGAAAAGTGAAATTAAATTACTCATCAAGGAAGAAATATTGAACGCATCGTCTTTATATATGCACAAAATCATAATGGGATGATCTAATTCTGATCCAACAGGAACAACTATAATAGACATTAAATTGCCCCCATAGGACTGAAAAGTTCCCTCACACCCACTGTTGCGTCAGGGATAAAATGCCATGGGTTGGCTAAGTTTGAACTCACGCCCTACTGTTTACCAGCCAGTGCGAGCGTCTTACCAATACACCATCAACCCAAAAAATGGTTTTATCTTCTTTATTGATACAATTAGCTTTTTTCTTTGATATTTCAAGTAGATTTGGGAAGTGCCTTCTATAATTATTAACCGCTTTTAAAAATCTCTGCTACAAACCTGTGATGAGAGGTCATAAGAAAAAAGCTAGTTTCTGCGCAGTTTCAATTGATACTGCGAGAAGCAAGCTATGATTACCGTGTCAGTAACGTATAATAAAGCTTCTCATTGCATGGAGCTTCAATCATACAAAGGTATAATAAGGGGGATAAATAATCAATGGCTATCAGAGGTGAAAAATAGGACAACTGAAGAAGATTAAACTTAATTGTGTGAATGACCAATGGTATACTAAGAAACACAGAAGTGACAAATGCTGATACAAATGCTTTTGTCACAATTTTGATAAAGTGACATGCATAAATTTCAAAAGAAATAAGCAGCGGCTATCAAAGAGTGGAAAAGCTGAAGAAAATTGAATATTTTTCCCTTTCATGGAAATATAACTGGGAGTTCTTTTGAACACAGGACATCAAGTGACTAAAGCTTATACGAATTTCCCCGTCAACTTACTCTCTTTGAAGTGATATTATTTTCACTAAATCTGACATTTTGATGTTTCCTCTGCAGAATTCCCAAGAGGAAATACAAATATTAGTGACACGAGTTAACACTTAGTCAGTGTGTCAACACAAGACATACTTCCTAGCTAAGAAGCCAGGGAAGATAAGAGTCACTCTTTGAAGTGTTATGTCAACATTGGGAGGGATATTGCACTGCTGAAAAAGTAAAGAAGTATTAATGTATGGAAAAGATAATAAAAGGGAAAAGTCCTACTGACGGACGTATCGAAAAACGCTTGAAGGGATAAAGCTACCCATAGGCGACGCGGTCGCTCATCGACCGGCAATCACATCGCCGGTCGAAAGGTTTCTTTTTGTCATAGCAATTAAGCAAGCGATCTCGTTTCAATCAACGCAACGCAATAGATAAAAAACACGTGCTGCTTGCATGACCACAACAACTTGGGGATGACAGGAAGAACCGTGGACTGAGACGGTAGTGCGCATGCGCGGACCTCGGATATCGCCCATGACAGTCGCTTGACGCCACACACTTGGCAATCTGGTCGACAAGCGATGTCCAGATTGCCGTCAATTTGGTGGATCGACTGAAATTATCGATCGATTTTGTAATCCAGGCTTTTATTTCTAGGCTGTAACTTACGGGCACTAAACTGGTATTTTTAATGTCCTTTACACCTATTGTTGCTAATACATCACATGTGACTTGTGTTATGGGCACTAAGCTGTATTTTCATATGACAGATAATACCAAATACTCGTAGAAAACTAGAAAATAGAAAAAAAATTACATTTAGTTTCTAGAAAAGTGGTAACTCAGAAAGCCCATTAACTCAAATCTAAGCAAAAGTCAAAAACACAGATAAATTATTATTTCTCTGAGCAGACGACTGACTACATAATTAATTCTTCCACTACATAAAATTAGAACAATAGAACTTTCTATCCAGTGAAAAATTGTAAATCTGATTTTAGCAACAAAAAAAATCTTCTCCTACTTCTATTTTCCGGAGAAAGTTACGAACAATTTTGTATCAAATGATAACAAACAAAAATGCATTCTCACAACTGGGACAAATCGTGTCCGCAGCAGATTGTTTTCTCTTTTTTCGAGTCAGTGGTTCAACAATAAAATGAAATAAAAACACTATCTTCTTGGAGTAAATGAGTAGTTCAAAAATGAAGGATTTCTCCCACAAGGAAAAAACTTACAAAGAAACAATACTCTACCAAACTGACATTGTTTCGGACGAGATCAAATTTTCAGCTAATGGTGCAATAGATCTACAAAAGAGTGAAATATTTAACCAGGGCTTGCGCTGACTGCAGCATTCCCGCATCAAATCCACATAAAAAGGTGGCCAATCAACAAGAGTTTCCATAACAGATTTAAAAAAAATCAACAATCAGATATCCAAAAATTCCAATTTTTTCCAATCCAATTATTATGACTTATACTAACAACTCAAATAGTAGGAATAAGTGATACTAGAGGTTCTTATTAGATGTTAGTTGAAGGTGACATCCCCATGGGTCGAATCCACCAAAGCTGATGTTCTAAAATAATACAGAGAGCAACAGTGCAATATTATTTATGATACAGACGTAATTATATTGTAGTGATTTACATAGTTAAGGGAACAAATGACAATTATTAGCCTCCAAGATTAGATATATTATGACAATCAAAAACTTCTTTAGAGCTGCAGTCCCATACGTTGATTCCACTATTGACTGATTGATTAGATTTTTTTAATATCAAAATCTATTTACGGGGTACACTCATTCGAGCGAGGACAACTGAGTAACCGATGTTGTGGCGAAACGTTGTTCAACTAAGAGGCAACGCCTCTTAGTTGAACCTCATATAATTTGTCAAAATATTTTCTCTCACAGCCACTGCAAAAGTTAAAATGAATGTCCAATTATGTTAGCCAATTATCATTTTATAATTTCGGTCAATTAAAAATCACTGCATGCAAATGTTTATGACCCAGTTCTGATGATGATTAAGGAGGACTACGATCAATTCACTTTGTTTAATATTTGATCTAGTGATTACTTAATTCATTCATTATACTAAACTGATGCGAGTCACTGAAATACCTATTAACATCAGCACTTCAATCTTTTGTTGTTGTTTCACTTCAAGCACAATAAACACTTCATGCTTTACTTCTATTAAATGTGTTTGCGTCAGTGATAAATCGAATTAGATCCGTCAAGAAAATTTAAAAAAAAACGATTTTTTTTTTAAAAAATCAGAGAAAACATTTTTATTAAAACAGTGTCATAACGAGGCGGTGGTTTTTATAACATGCTCAATTAATTTTTCAAATTAATCAAAGCCTTTGATTAGTATGAATGTTACAGTTGAAGAAACAAACAACATTTATTTTCTTAAAACAGATTTTTTAAAAAATTTGGAAAACTGGAAACAATAATAAAACAAAACGATCCAACTCCCTGCATGTGTAATGGTGGAAGGGTGATTTTCTTTCCTACATCTTTCTTTATCGCTTTAAAGTTGTATTTCAAAGTTGCTTAATTAATGAAACTGTGAAAAAAGTTTCGCAAAGCGAGTGTATGTGTGTCCCGCATAACATGCGGTGAGAGCATGTGTGATATGACCTAAATGTTTATTGAAACGGCAATTACTGACCACACATTATGGTTGGTGCTGAGTAATAATGTGATGGAGATGGGAAAATGTTCAACTACATTTATAAAACTGAACTTGTTGATCTGCGAAATTGTTATTTATTGAAATATAAAAAATGTATGATTTTCACACGTATATAATTGTGAAAACATATGCAATATACATGGTTTGAGAGGCAAAAAATAGTACGAGCATTTCTCAGCCGACTGAAAACTATTGTGTGATAATTTTAAAGACATTGGTGGAAGGGTGATTTTCTTTCCTACATCTTTCTTTATCGCTTTAAAGTTGTATTTCAAAGTTGCTTAATTAATGAAACTGTGAAAAAAGTTGAATCGGAAGAACAAGATTTTGCACTGGAAAAAAATCCAGCTGCTGCTTCATGATGGGTGATCAAAACGATATGTTTAACATAAAAATCTATTTGTACTGTCAGCGAAATTAAATCTTTAAAAGCTGGAATGGTTCAGGAGCTCAAAACATGATTTGATTTTTGCTAGAACGGCATGCAAGTATACATAGGCTTCTAATTCAACCTGTTCCATAGATATGAGTATATGCTTCCAGTCTTATTCTGATGGGTGATCAAAACGATTTTTTTTAGCATACAAATTTATTTGTACTGTATTATTTTACACCGTCAGCTCAGGCGAACTCGTCCTGTGAGGATGTCACCCTCAAGTAAGATCTCATAATTTTAAGTACGACCTATTTTACTATGGCAATTAGTTATTGGAAAAAATTAGGACTTCGGCATAGTATAGAGAAAGATGAAAAATTTGAATACATCCTTGAATGACAGTTTCTATTTCAAGGCCGTGTTCTCGCTATGCTATCCTATTGGAATGGTATTCAGACATGTCCATGCCGATATAATAACCAATGCTAACACAATCAATACATTTAAACTCAATTTATTATTGCCCTTAGTTGTGAGCTTCACGACAGTTTTTTGTTGAAAATTTACGATTTTGTCAATTAATCAACGCTGTCATTTTCAGTACACAGAGTAGAGAGAGCGATTAAATGTTTCATATTCAAAGTGTTGGATAGTTAAAAATGTTATTTAAATTTACCATTCTCCCACTCTGTGTTTCATTATCTTTTAAGGACAGTTTATATTCTTTATGAAAGTTGATTTTTACCTCTGCTTTTCATCGGTCTGTTTGTACTATAAATACCATCATCACATTCAGCCTTTATCCTTGGTGATCCATATTGCGTACTAAGCAATGATAAACACAAATACACGCAACCAGCTCTTGGCATCTGCAACTGTTCTTATTATCATCATACATCTATTCTTGGAGGCTATTCATTGACATTCTCAACGCAAGGCATCAATGAGTTACTAAACTTGAGGGACTTTGTTCCATCAACTCAGTTCGACCATCGATCGCATTTTTCTTTTCTTTTTTCAAAGAGATAGTTTATGGAACATAGGTTACTTTTTATACCACACAGAAAGCCCCTTTCTTGTGTGGTATAAAATTGATGATAATAATAATAACAAAAGATGAAATTGAAAAACTGTCAGGAAATCCCACAAACTGGATTGATAAGTTAACTGAGCAGCCAGGAATACTTGCAAAAGTAATTAACAGAATGTACAAGCCAATCTTATGTGAAAAACAAAGTAAGATTTCCTTCTTAGGAGAACAGGACAATACTGGAATAGAACGCAGTAGTCTCTTTTTGATGGCCGTGGAAAATGAAATAAAATAAATCTAAATACTTGTAAGAGAACGCAAGATATGCTAGATGCATTCTGCGCAAAAACACAATGCGATTTCATTTTATTCAGTGAACCCAATATTAATATAGCAACAAAACGAAATTATTTTCTGGATTTAAATAAAACTGCTGGAATCCATGTTGTAAATAGGAATTTGAAAATATTAATTATCAGCAATAGAAATGGATATGTCGGTATTCAAACTCAAGACTTGATGATTGTAAGTACCTACATATCCCCAAATGTGAGTACGTCTGTGGCGGACGATGTAATGTCCAACATTTCCAACGATATTAAAGATTGGAAAAAAAAACCTAATAATAGGTGGAGATTTTAATGGAAAATCCACGGACTGGGGTTCAGACTATACAAATACGAGAGGACATATTTTACTGGATTGGATGATAATTGAAGATTTGCATGTTCTGAATAGGTGGAATCGTGAGGGGAAATGGATACCAAGAAAGTTTGTAAGAAATGATTCTTCCTCAGCTTCCTCAGCTCTATCGGATATTTCAAATTGGAAAGTTCATGATGACGAAATGTCGTTCAGTGACCATCGGTACATCACATTTGATTATAACTTCCAAGATCATACGGCAAACTTACACAATACAAATACATTACACCATAAAGTATGGAAATACGATAAAGAATTATCACAAAATTTAAAAAATAAATTGGAAGAGATTTTAACCGTGAACCCGCCAAATGACACAGAATGTTTGGGAAAAAAGATCGCAGAGGCGTGCAATGCAGTGTTGCCAAAGAAAGTTACTGGAAATCCAAGACGAAAACCAGTCTATTGGTGGAGCTCAGATATAAATGATGCAAGGAAATTATGTATACTGAAAAGAAGAAAAATGACAAGAATTAGTAGTCGAGATCAACAATATTATTTGAACAGATAAGAATTGAATACAAAGAAGCTAAAAAATACTTGAACTCGCTCATTAAACAAGCTAAAAACGTGTGTTGGAGTCAAATTTGTGATGAAGTCGAACAGGATCTTTGGGGCCTTGGTTATAAAATAGCGACCAAAAAATTATGTACTTCGCCACTGAAATTCGCTCCAGAAATAGAACAGTGGATATTTGAAACTTTATTTCCAAATATGGGACAAACCATGTGGCCAAATGATGAGATAAATTAGGAAGAAATACCACTTTTTACGATGGAGGAAATGATGGAAGCTGTCCTTAAGGCTAAAACGAAAAAAGCTCCTGGTCCGGATCTCATAACATCTGAAATTGTGAAGTGTGTAGCTTTCAGTTCCCCCTCGGTATTTTCAATAATAATGTTCTCAATGAAACACTGCGCTCAGGTATCTATCCGAAAATTTGGAAAAAGGCTAAAGTTTGTCTCCTCCCAAAACCAGGCAAACACCTTAAGGATACCTTAAGGAAATTATGCGAAGCCATGTTAGTTAAGAGGCTACATAATTATCTGGGAGATAACGGATTATCCAGAAACCAGTTTGGATTTTTACCACATAGATCCACAATACAGGCTATACAGAAAATTTTAAATATTGCCTATGAAGAAAAAAATAAAAATCAGAGGTCTAGAGGCCTGTGTGCCCTTATTACGTTAGATGTTCAAAACGCGTTTAACTCTGCTTCATGGTCCAAAATTATTGAATGCATGGAAATTAAAAAAATACCCAAGTACATGATCAGATTAATTAAAAACTATTTCTCGGAAAGGAAATTAATTACGCCAAACGGAATGGAATGCGCAATGACAGCTGGAGCATGTCAGGGTTCCGTTATCGGTCCATTATTATGGAACATCCTGTATGATGGAGTTTTACATGTTGAGGTGCCTACAGGTGCAACTTTGGTGGCATATTGCGATGATCTTGCTGTCATTGTGGTGGCCAAAGATGAACAAACAATTGAAGAGACTGTGAACGAAACGCTTGAAAGAATCACACATTGAATGGAAAATAATGGTCTGAAGTTGGCTCCAGAAAAAACCGAAGCTATAATGCTCATAGGAAGAAAAAGATGTGGCCCTGTTAATTTTAAAATCAGTGGCGTATCAATAGTTTTGAAAAATCAAATAAAGTATCTTGGAGTTATCCTTGATAAAAGAATGTCCTTCTCTGCACATATCAATCACATAGTCGAAAAGGCCAGCTCAAGAGGAACAGCTTTATCAAAAATCATGCCCCGCAGAGGTGGGCCAAGATGGTGGAAAAGAAAACTTTTACATACTGTGTTTGCGTCAACAATTCTGTATGCAGCTCCTGTGCGGGGAGAATCCATGAAAGTTGGAAGATACAGACAAAAATTAATTTCTGTGCAGAGAAGATTTGCCATCAATATAGCACGAGCATATATAACCATCTCAGCAGATGCAGTGTGTGTATTGACAGGAGATTTATTAGTCCAAGAACGAAGAAGGACAAATGGAATGAGTCAAGAAAAAATTTATTAAGAGAAGAAAACCTCAATGAATGGAATGAAAGATGGAGAAATTCAGAGAATGGAGCGTGGACAAGAAAATTAATATCAGATGTAAGACCTTGGTACAAACGAAAGCATGGCGAGTTGAGTTTCCACCTGACTCAGCTGTTGTCAGGTCATGGGTGTTTTGGTTCCTTCTTATATAGAATTGGGAAGGCTACGTCCCCTGCATATTGGTACTGCGCGTTGGAAGACTCACCTGAACACACTCTATTTGTATGTTCAAGGTGGCAAAAAAAACGTGAAGAGACAGAAAATCTGGTTCGAACAACTCTGGACTCAGAAAATTTGGTTTTGCTAATGTTGCAAACAGAACAAAATTGGTCAGCAGTAAACAATCTAGCAAAATCGATCATGACACAGAAAGAAGCTGATGAAAGAGAAAGAAGAGTCCAATCCACCAACTCGGAAGAAGAAGATGATATGGCATGAAATAGATAACAAAAAAACGTACTTCTCAAAAAAAAAAAGTTACAAATTGACAAACTGAATAATAGACTGACTGGGTTTTCATTGACTCGAGGTTTTTGTTTGCGGATTCTGCAGGGGGATGCACATTTGTGCGCCTGTGCGCATGGGGGGGGGATTGCATATTGGAGTTTACGATGGATTTGACATGTTTCGTCTCCTCCTGGAGACATCCTCAGAACAACATACTCAAAACATGTCGGCTCAGTTGTGAATTTTGTTGTGTGGTCTGGATTCTTTTCTTCTTTCAAGTAACTTATTTTCATTCGAATCGTTTTCATCATCAGTTTTCGCTTGATCATCAGTATTCATTGTTTTCGTTTATTTATCTACTTGTATGTAATCTTAAGTTTGGCGTATTGTAGATGCATAAAAATACAAGGCGTTCGCACGACTCAACTACAGATGATGTGGAGTATTTAAAAACTGTACTTATGTTTATTTAGTGCTAACTAGTAGGAGGAGTTTGATCTAGCGTAGATCCAGATTATCCAGCAGAATATCTCGTATCGTTTGCGACAACACTGTGAATATAGGAGGACATCTGATGTTCTCTTTCTCTCTCTAATTTATAGATTTCTCTCTTTATACTCCCTTTGTTATCTTTGATATTTATTAATCTAAAAGCTTCTGACAATATCTTGGTTTACCTTAAATCTGTTTTTTAAAATATTTATCTAAAACGTATTATTCATTTTGGTTGACTTGAAGGTCTATATTAATCCCATTTAACAAGAATTCCTTCCTGTTCGTAGTTCAGGCTGAAATAATCTAAAGAAGCATTAACAAATAAAACAAGACATCAGCCAAATTTACGACGCAAAGTTTAACACTCCTTTACTTCTCTTATGAGTTCTATGTGAGAAAGACGTCTTGTAAAATGATAATAAAACAAGAGTCCCATGCGATGGAACAAGAAGGATTAAATTTATTATTTACGTCAAAAACTGGACATGTCTTAGCTTCCACTATCCTTAATAGTACATGGGATGAGCAATGTAAACAGACTCTGAGTCAAGGTCAATTAATCCATGACCCTGCCAGTCCCTTAGAAGGTGACCAAGGCAGGATTGAAGACTGCAGACACACGATCACTAAATTTATTTTATTGTTAAACATCCGCAAAGGAGTAATTTTTTAAAATCCATAAATGACACACTAGCAAGCTGCAACCGGCTCACCAGGCGCTTGAAGAAAAGTAACCTATGTTCCATAAACTATCTCTTTGAAAAAAGAAAAGAAAAATGCGATCGATGGTCGAACTGAGTTGATGGAACA
>CM022874.1:33438847-33454739 GCA_012654025.1 Pachypsylla venusta
CTTTCTGTAGTGTTTCTTGTTTTTCCAGGGATTTTATGTTTTTTTTCATGTTTCTGACTTTCACTGATAGTACAGACAGCGCTTTTACCGTATCTTTCATTTCAGATTTTGTATTCTGTTTTACAAGTGTATTTAGCTGATCTGAATACCGACACATATTTTCGACTGCATCCATAAATTCCTGTATTGCAACATCCATGACAGGAGATATATTCGCAAACTTCCTCTTTTTTGGAGGGTTTGAAGTCAACGGAGTCGACCATAAATTATTTCTGTCCGAAGACCCTCGAGGAGTCTCAAAAATATCCCGTTCTTCAGCTTTCTGTTTACTCTCCAGCGGACTTCGCAATATTAGCGTACTCGCAGCAAATGGATTTTGGTCCGAGCATCTTTCACTCACAGTCAGATTAGTTCGGGAGCTGGCTAGCCATATCTTACCTCATAAGGTATAAAATTTTTGACCCGTGGGCTGGAAGTGCATCGGTGGGGTAATGTCAAAACTCGCTTTCTTAGTTGCCTGACCGGGGGCGTTTAGAAGCTACAGACCCGCCAAAAATTGAAATTGGGCCAAAAATTACCTCATAAGGTACACGAAAAAAGCAAATTCCGAAANTGAAAAACATCGATCCGATATGTCTCACCGTTTTGGCTAAAAAAAAAAATAGTATTTTCCTAAATTTATTTTGCCCGATCCCGGATGCGAACTTGTAACTCTGGAAATGGTTTGACAAAATTTAGTAAATTATGTCCTAAATTAAGTATTGAGAAGCCACCTAAAACTTTTTCGCTATGAGTTGATATGTTGTCGCGACAAAATTTAAGATATCGGACCATGACTCTCTGAATTTGGTAAAAAATCGTATGATCGGCCGAAAAATCGGAAACGGTTCAAGATATCGTTGTGAAAATAGATATATGCACCCTTGGGTATATGCAGAATATGAAGAAAAAAATTTGGTAAAAATCGGTTAAGCAGTTTCGGAGGAGTAGGGTAAAAAAAAGTTTGCAGTTTGTAGGGAGTATAAGGCTACGCTTCGCTCCGCCCAATAAGATTAATAAAGATCCATAGGCTTCCTTACTATTATTGAGGGAGAAAAATAGTAGGAAGTATTTTTATTTTAAAGGAAAATATCTGGATTTAGCACTTTATTTTTAATTTTTTTTTTAATTTTATACTAAATCTTTATTGAAAAAAAATAAAAATAAATAGAAGGAAATTGAAAAGGAAAATAAAGCTTTTAAAGAGGAAAATATTGATTGGTGGTAGCCGGAGTTCAGTTGGTTTTAGTGTTTTAACACACGGTCGTACTTTGCAGGGCCACCTTATTAAGAACCACCTTATTCAAGGTGGAGTGGCCGTGTGGGTTTAACATAACCCTGGATGTACTGGTTGTGGGGAATTCTGAGGGGGGGGGGTGTTTTTTTTATACTTCCTGAATTTCTTACACTTCCAGAACCCCGGGGTATCTCGTGAATAATTCCAACTGCCATGGGCGTAGGAAGGGGGGGGGGCAGGGGGGGGGGGCTNCTCGAAGTAATGCCTTGCAGTCCCGATGTGGTTGTCTTTATTTTCCTTTAAAAAAAAAAAATAATAATAATAATAAATAAATAGGATATAAAGACACCAAACACGGAACTTACAATTTCCTCCAAGGCGAATACTTTACCACAGAGGAATTATACAGGGTGCTTAGCTACTGGAAATATCTACAGAACTAATGTGGAAACTGTGGAACGTAGAAACACGTAATTTTTCATCCCATCAAAGGATTTTTTTTTCGAGTCGTTTCAACATTTCGTGCACTTTCAAAAATTCCCATAGTGGAGGCCCGAGGGGGGATTAAACTTCAAAACTTACTACCCCTTTTTTGAAAAGTAAAAGCATATGAAAGTATTTTGAGATTAGTTTTCGAGATGAAGTTAAGATTAAAGTCCCAAGTTTGTCCAAGAATGACTCAAAAATAAAACGTCATTGTAATACGAACCTGAGTTAAACTTAAATCTGAAGCACGATTTCAAAGTAAAAAAAAATATTGAAACACTAGTTGTTTTTTTTTACTTCGCAAAGGAAAGCTTTTCAATCTTTCGGCAAAACCAGTGGCGGATTTACACATTTTCCGCCAGTAGACTTTTCACATCTTGCCATCCCCACCGACCTTTACAGTTCGATACAGTAGTAAGTTTATAAACATATTAATTACAATTTTTCGATGTGCCAGATTCTAGATATTCTAGACAACTATTCAGTGCAGATTGCAGAAGAAATTGCTTTTGGGTAGGTAGTAGGTATATGTTTCTTAGTTAATAAGTTTTTTTTGTTTGTTTTTGAAGTAAACGATGGACTGAACTTTAGCGGTTCTATCGCCGATCTCTATCTATCTCTCTCAAACTCAATGTTATAACGCGACGCACGCCTACGACAGCACCTCGTTTCGGCTTCCACGGCGGCCGCGTCGCGCAGTCAATTCGGCCAGACATACTAAGCGAATGGTCAAGTCCTGCGCCGCAACCAAACCGAACTACGCTAATTATAAAATAAAAAATAAGTAGTATAACATACATTACATACACCTATTATATTTTGAATTGTTTGTATGGACCTAATAGCATTTACGTATATAAAAATGAATCATTTTAATTTCTATAAGATATAAAAAAATAGCTCCAAATTGGCCGCTCCTAAAATCTGCCGCTCTAGACTCCCGCCTACCTGAGGAGCTACTGAAACCCAAAGGTATGCAAAACCTACACTTATAATAAATCGGATCCTGTTATGAGTGCAGGTCTCACCATAAAACTCAAAACAATGCCTTTTCCTTTTACTTCTCAAAAATGTANCCTGTGCCAAATTTCATCAAAATCGGACCAGTGGTTTGGCTTCCAGAGCTCTGCACACGATTCCGTACGTACGCCTCACGTGGAACGTCGACCCGAAATAGTGAAAATATGGCCCAAAAGCAATAGGAAATGATATATTTGATCTTTATTTTGGGTTTTGGGTTCCTGTCAAACGATTTTTTGGGCCAAAAAAAGTCAAATTTTTTTTTTTTTTATTTGTATAATTGGTTCACTAAATGCCATTTTCCTCTTCGTTTTCCCCACAAAATCGGTTAAAACTTTTTTGGTTCTAGGTAGAAAAATTATAATTTAAATTAGCGAAACAAACAGAAAATGTTCATATTTATAGGTACTATAATATAAATTAAAATTTCCAAAGTTTTGATCCACTTAAGATCGTTTTTGAATCGTTCGTTCTAAATTTTGCTCGATTTTTTAAAGCAGAAATGGGCTTACATTAGATGAAACTTTTTCATATTTTATGCTGTTACATAACACAAAAATATTATCTCTGTTCAATCTTTTGTGAAGAAATTTTTTGATACATCATGTGACCGCTTAGAAACTGTAAACCGTTTAGAACTCCACAAAGCAATTAAGGTATACACATAATACCATCATAACATTTCCTAACAGACAGGAAAATCAATTTTTTAGTTTTTTATTTACGTTTCGTCTTTGTTTATTCTATTTCGCTGAACAAAAATTGCCTCCGGGTTAAAAATAAACTTGGAAAAGGAAAGGGTATATCTGCTGCTACATATATACTTTCAGAAAAAAAAATAAAAATAACTTTAACAGGTTTAGTTAGTGAAAAGAGAAGATAACGAGGCGGCGGACTGCTGGTACTTTACATTGTTCAGAGGTTGTAAATTTAAATACACATGACAAATAATAGGAACGGAAAATTTTAATATGTGATCAGGGGAGGATTCAGAGGGTGGAGTAAAGTATTATTAAATACGTAATACATTCTTTATGGGTACTAGGTATTCCGAGAAATCAGGCCCATCTGCTTCTCTCGACAAAAATACAACAAAAAATTGGGTTTATTACAGAATGTTGTACGTATATTGGCGCACAATACTACAACATCCCCTCTTCTTTACATTCGAACAACAATATCTAATGATACACAACATAGTCTGTAAGTCGCTTGGGTACTGACGTGTTTCCCAAGGGTTTATTACAGAATGTTTTATATTCGCGCACAATACTACAACATCCCCTCTTCTTTACATTCGAACAACAATATCTAATGATACACAACATAGTCTGCAAGTCGCTTGGGTATTGAAGTGTTTCCCAAGGGTTTATTACAGTATGTATGCCCCATGCTCTATCCAAAATCTTAAAAATTTTAGATAACACTGGACATTTCGTTGCACGTTTTAGTGAATATCTCCGGAAGGGGAAGNTAGTCTATAACCTTCCCCGGGTAAAAACAAATAAGTGTAGCTTATTTCCGAGCTGTATTTCGTAAGTTATAAGCGAACAAACAAACAAATAAATAAATAAACAAACAAACAAACAAACAGACATTCACTTTTATATATATAGATGTTGTATATTGGCTACAACGCGCACAATACTACAACATCCCCTCTTCTTTACATCCGAACAACAATATCTAATGATACACAACATTGTCACTTGATTTTTTTGAACACTCAAAACTAAAGACAAATTTATAAAAAATTCTACTATTTAAAAACTTGATAAGATTTAAATTAGTGTCCGAACATTAATTAAAAAGGTCAGCAGTGGAAAGGTTCCTTATTTATTTTTATTTTATTTAACACTTTCCATTTGTTTGATACATATGTACAGAATGTAGTCCCTTGTTCCTAAAAAAAGTCAAATTTTAATCCTCGTATAAAATTTTATTTTCTCGCACAAACAAACTGATGGGTTAAATTAGCATACAAAATTAACATCTCCCTGAAAATAACTTAATTACTCAAAGTGGACCTTTTTTCGCTCTTTAAATTATGTGTATTTATCTGTGATTCTAAAAATGTTATAGACAAACATAAAATCAGATAAAATTTAGTCTCTTTGTGGAACTTTTAATATTTTTAAAGGATTTTCGAAGGCTTTACAGATTTTTGTAGATTATTTTCGATAATTTTAGCATTTAAGTACTCGAAACTAATAATATGTTGTTTTAGAAATATTTTAATTTTATTTTCCTTTAATGTGTTACATTGACTGGATTATGACGGAAGTTCGGTACAAAGAAAAAAATCAGCACTTTTGGAATGAGTATTAGATAATAAACAATATCACAACTTGCTTCAATCACATTCATCTATCTCCCGTACACATTCGTCATTCTCTATCCTTCCAAATACACTCATCCCACCATTGCACTATTCATATCTCCAGCCAACTTTCCAAACACGCATTATCAAGATTCCCCACACTTATTTTTCACTTACTCACTCACAAATCACAGCATCACACAGCGTCAGTAATTCCTCTACACTACTTGAAACATATATTATGAGTGATAGGGTGTAGACCAGGGGTTCCCCAACTTTTTAGTACCGCGCCCTCTTTCATGAAATGAAAGCCTCTCACGCCCCCCTTCGCGTTAGGGTTTTGAATGCTATCTCATTCAAAACGCTAATGTGTTGCTGAATGTTATCTCATTCAAAACGCTAATGTCTGGCTGAATGCTATCTTATTCAAAACGCTAATGTGTTGCTGAATGCTATATTATGCAAAACGCTAATGTGTTGCTGAATGCTATCTCAATCAAAACTCTAATGTGTTGCTGAATTCTATCTCTTCTCGCGCCCCCTAGTTTGGGAACCTCTAGTGTAGACGATCTGTTTTTTTTTAAAAAAAAAATCGAATTTTAATGCTCTCAATTATATGCTACTAGTATTATATAAATACGAGTGTTAGTTGATTTGTTTGTGCTTCTTTCACAGAGTGGCAGATCCGATGGTAGTTGTAAAGAGCTAGTTTATGGACTTCTTTTTATCATCACACTTTTTCTAATTAAATCGGGCCTGGTCTATTCTAAAAATTATTTATTGTGAGGGAGTGTGCATTACTAAAATGATAACACACGGCGAGCTTCCAAAGTATTTATTACACTTTTTATTTTACCATCAGAAGAAGAAAAAGCGAGAATGAGTTTTTCAGCATTTTTAAGGTGCTCATTAAGTTTAGTCTGGTGCAGTTCCTTCGGCATCAAGTTCTCTTTAACAATTTCCACTCCACGATATTTATCTTAATTTCGTCTTTAGCCTTTTTCCAAATTTCATTCAATACATATTCTGAAAAGTCTGGATACGAATATTATTTTTTTCAAAAAATAACAAACTCTTTTGAACAAATCTCACTTTATTGCGCTAATTTCGTTCTCACGAAAATTAGAAGAATAGAACGCAACGGTTCGGAATTTACAACAGGTTCGTACAAAATAACAGAAAAATTAAAAATTACGAGTCTTGGGTTTACAGCTCCAATTTTCAATGTCTACTCATCTTGGCCAACACAGCCTACACAGATCGATATTCCCTACCGCTGGTAGTCCATGATCATATATTTGGCTTGGTGCTCCTTAGTTAATTGGAACTAGCGAGATGCAAAGACACTGCCATGTAGTGCCACGTGCTTAAGGACATATTGTCAAGAAGTCGCCAGAATATTAAATCTTTTAATGTACATTTCTTGTAAAAACATAATTGAACCCTATTGTAGTAGCTTAAGCTGGTGTAATGCAATTTCTACACATAGCCAATAGAAATACTCATATACATTCACTGCAAATCCCTACCATACAAGCTTATTCTGATGTTAAAATTACGTCTTTTCGTGAAGAAAAAAGATAAAAAGTGCTTTAAAAAAAGAATGAAATAAGGCTTTATATGAGAAGAGCTGCAAATTGAATTTGAAAAATGCCATGACTGAAACACATAGATTCTTTTCTAAAGAAATATTTTTCTCTTGAGGGAATCTTTAAGTTTGATTTTATATTTACTGTGAGCCAACTCTGACAATAATATCTTTGAAGAGTTCTAGTTCTATAGGTACTTCGAACAAGGCTAGTAGTTTTCGTTAGATATACTCCTGTCTTTTGAGAAGCTGTGGGCGGCAAACAACTTTTGATTTATTATTTTTTATAATAAACCATTAGAAAAGTACTTAGTATCCAAAAATGGAATAAAAAAAAAACCTGTTTCAATTTCGTAAAGGGTCACCCAAATTATAGTCAAATTATTTTCCTACAAAATTACGTACTGCATAATAAATGTCTCAGTGAAAACTTGAAGCTATAAGAATGTAGACGTCCAAAGAATATTATCCTGCGGTATTTGGAAATTCAAACGGTAGCAAAAAAAGTCCGGATTTCTTGAACACAACCTTTCCATTGCTTATTTATTTTATAACAATAACGCTGTTGGTAAATGTTTCAATAATGAAAAATATGTTTTGGCACAATTCCAAATTCGAAAGCTCATTCAAGTAATAAGTTTGTCATTTAGGGAAGGCGAAATTGAGTTGTTTTCTTTCAACAACAGCGGAATCTTTTCAAATGTGAAAATAATTTGATAGCAAGATTAGATTTAATGCTCGAGTCATGCCCGGAGGGCGTGCAATATATGAAATTGTTAAGTAACTTGCAGAAGATATATTAAATTGTTAATATGCGTTCGTGCTTTCGTCGGCAAATTACATAGTATATAAATTAAATATGAGAACGATACCAAACAAAAGCCGACAGGCAGATACAGTCAATGATTTTTGCGGCTCCTATTTGCCACACCAGGACGACTTGGAACGCATATAAACACAGTTCAAGCCAGCCAGCCTTTTCGATAACCTAATGTCAACATATCCTGAATCAAGAATATTTAATTTTAAGAGAATCACTGCTACACCGACAACATAATTAATGTCCGAACATTCAGAGTTATCGAGGAACGAACGGATCGAGTCGTGTTAAACCAGACCTTACTTTTTTCGTTCAAATACAAGTATATACATTCATTTAAATGTTCACACATATGGCTTCTTGGGTACCATTCTTTTCTGTCATTTCTAGCGATGGGTAGGTACTATTGAAATCAGTGGGAAGATTATAGACGAGAGCTGCTTAAGATAAATATAGTCGGTGCTGATATTACGATTTGGAACGCTGATGTGCTGTGAGGACATCTATTTTGAAAGTATAAAAATTTCCAAATTTCTGCGAGAATAAAGATTTCAGAATCCAGCGTCTATGGCACGTTGTATACAACAGTTCCCGTTCGATCACTGAAGTTAAGCAACGTCCAGCGAGGTGTACCATGTGTGTGTTCATGTGGGTTCGCGGCCTCGTGATGCTGGCTATATTTCCGCTGGTTTGCAAGTTTCCAGCGAATGGAGGGTAAAACCACGTCTCGAATGACCAATAGATGTTAAGACGTTAAGCCAAATTAGAAAAAAGAAAAAAAAAAGATTTCAGATTAATTGACAAAACTTATTAAACGTCTATCTATTTAATAACTTAATAATGCGCTTGGATCGCAATACATCTCTTCTCCCAGAGCTCATATCTTCGTTTACTGAGTACCTGACATGTATTAAAATGTGTGCTTGTGTTTCTTCCCCCCATGCATTTGACATAATTCCACACGCCTCTTCTATAAAATCAATTTCATTTACTAAACTAGAGTAACATTACACACATTTTATATATAAGTTTTTTTTTTGTGGCAANAAGATTTCAGATTAATTGACAAAACTTGTTAAACGTCTATCTATTTAATAACTTAATAATGCGCTTGGATCGCAATACATCTCTTCTCCCAGAGCTCATATCTTCGTTTACTGAGTACCTGACATGTATTAAAATGTGTGCTTGTGTTTCTTCCCCCCATGCATTTGACATAATTCCACACGCCTCTTCTATAAAATCAATTTCACTTACTAAACTAGAGTAACATTACACACATTTTATATATAAGTTTTTTTTTTGTGGCAACATTGTGTTTTCTTTTTTTGCAATTTAATGTTTATTAATTTCATCACAAAAGGCAGAAGAGAATTAAAAAATAAACTTTCGACTTTCGGTGTGTTCAAAAATAAACTTTTGATTGTGTGTGTGTTATATTATCATGAATGGCTGTGTGTATCTAACTTTAAAATATGTTCCAAGTAAATCCACAAAAGCTTGGTTTAAAGTTTAAAATTTCATTAATTCTTTACTTTTTTATTCATCTTGTACTTTTGGTATTTCCCCAATTCAAGTCTATACTGATATATTTGGGTCGGTGTTACAGACACATACCTTCATTCTGACTTTTCCAAAGATCCCCCATTTGTCTTTTTTAAATAAATAAATCTCTTCAACCTTATTCCCAATTTTATCTCAAATTTGGTCTACCCCTTTTCCTTATCCCTGTATTCCCAGCCTTCACTATCTTCACAATTTAATTCTTCCTCAATGGTCCCTACTTTAATCCTACTAAGCCTGAGATGTCTGTCCATCACACGGCTCTATCTTCGAAACAGTATTAGGTAGCCTTTTTATATACACAGATTGGATATTGGTGCGTTCACAAATTTCAAAATTAATAAAAACTTCAAAAACAAAATAGTCATCTAAAGGAAGCCAATTGAACTTTCGATAGATTGTATTTGGCTAATTAATCTTTTCGTACGAACTTATAAATTGCGAAACCAAGTTGATATAACGGCCGAACAATCAACGTAGCTCCAGCTCCACGATTACTGAACAAAACTGAAATTTGGAACACGATAGATCTTAATAAAGGTCGCAGCGCAATTTGTAAAAGATATATTTTCATGTCAAATCACTGTGAAGATCACGGTACGTCACTGACACTTTCATTGTGTAGTATGAATGCTACTTCAAACTTCCCCGTAGCATCACCACGGCGTGAGCTGATAGTGTAAAATATCACAGAAAACAACATTACAATATTATTCATATTATGTAATCCCCTGTGGATAGGGAGACTTAAAAGAATGCTTCCAAGGTTGTTACATGTCCACGCCGGTCATAAAACGAGTCTAGGGGCAGAGTCGAAAACGACATTTTTTCCATTATCTATGCAGAAAGCAAGGAGATGCTACTGCATAATCCATAAGGATTTTTTTTTATCAATAACTTATGGCGAGTTGTTAAACACCAGCCCCACGGCTATTGACCTATGATGGTGATAATTTCACCAACGAAGGAGGAATTCACGTTTCATTGGGATACAAACTTTATGAATCAGATTAGTGAATCATAAACTTTATGAACCAGATAAGTGAATTATAAACGTTATTAACATCATCAACTTAAACTTGAAATGACTCATTCAATATTGAACAAAAAATAAAAAAATATTGTGAAACAATTTTCCATTGGAGCAAATCTCGTAAGAAGATTACGCCGCATCGTCTTAGAGATGTAAGAGTATGTTTCCCCCGAAATGCTTAGCCTTAGCATAAGAGATGTATGTTTCCCCCGATATGCTTATGCTTACCATTCAGACAAAATTTTCCATTTTGTGTAAGAATTTTAATTAAGAAATGTTTTCAAAACTTGTTTTTGGAAAAAGCTTTTACTTTCAGGAAATGTAAGCGCGCCTTTGTTTCTTTCTTTCTGAAATACTCGTATACCCTGTGTCATGGTGAAGTGATGAGGAAGATCATGATTTGTTTTCTACATATTCTTCATTGACAAAGACAATACTGTAGAAGCGCTGGTCTGTTTCATTTTACTTTGGCCAAACCTTAACTTCAACTTGAAATAACTCCAGCCCTAATTTGAGAATAGACATCAAATAAATATCAAAATAACTTCATTTTGTTTTACTTTTCACTTTTCAGATACGTGTATTAGTCTTTCACCGCAGAACAATTGAAAGTTTCGTGTGTGCTGTATCGACAGCGCTCAACTAGCGCTAAAAAAATAATCCATTCACGTTTTGACTTCCATTAAATTTGAGGAACAATGATTTATATTTATGTTTAAATTCAATTATGATAATTATTTCGATTTATATATTTATTTCTGCATACAGGGTGCCGTGATAAGAAAACAAATCTATGGTGCACTA
The DNA here is from genome assembly GCA_012654025.1 of Pachypsylla venusta. NCBI lineage: Eukaryota > Metazoa > Arthropoda > Insecta > Hemiptera > Aphalaridae > Pachypsylla > Pachypsylla venusta. The sequence goes on from CM022874.1 coordinate 33,449,758, forward strand.
TAATCAAGTGCTGAAGCTATATATACTAATTATATTTATTCTGTCCTAACCAAAGTAGAAAATATTAAAGCATTTCCCAATAAATTTAGCAGCTCTAACAGAAAGGATCTTCCCCCTGTTGTTGCTGAATTTTATCCAATGCTTTTTATTAAAACCAAGAGCGACCACATTACGAATATGTTTTTCTACCTTCAATCAGCTACTGAAAATGTCTTTTAAAATAACGAGTATGTAACTAGTAGCTCAGTTGCTTGAGGCCATGGCTTCGTAGGGCTGTTGGTTCGAATCACCTTCAATCAGCTACTGAAAATGTCTTTTAAAATAACGAGTATGTAACTAGTAGCTCAGTTGATTCAGACCATGGATTCGTAGGGCTGCTGGTTCGAATCACCTTCAATCAGCTACTGAAAATGTCTTTTAAAATAACGAGTATGTAACTAGTAGCTCAGTTGCTTGAGACCATGGATTCGTAGGGCTGCTGGTTCGAATCACCTTCAATCAGCTACTGAAAATGTCTTTTCAAATAACGAGTATGTAACTAGTAGCTCAGTTGCTTGAGACCATGGATTCGTAGGGCTGCTGGTTCGAATCACCTTCAATCAGCCACTGAAAAGTTAAGCCAAACATACTCGTAAACCATTCTTTGACTACATAAAGCGACAAATTAAATGTTCCAAAAATACAATTCAAAAATTTGAAACAAGAAGCATAAAATGTAACCAATACAGTGGTTGTTTATTATACAGAAATATTATAGTAAATATATCAACAACAGGATTGTGAAAATGTAAACGAAACCGCAAAATATACTTTTTCCTTTTTGGTTTCCTTATCCCCCCCACAAAATATACTCCCTCCTCGAAAAAAGGAAACTCAGTTAATTAAAAATCTTCCTCTAAATAAAGGTTGAATTTTAAGTTCTCTTTGAAGGTCTAACTTTGTCTATTATTTTTACCTAGGCTAATAAGGTATACCCATTCTAACAAAATATAAGGAGAAAGGGAAAGGCAAAATTATAAAATGCAATTCCTCTTTCCACAGCAACTGTAGAAAATATAATCTAGAGCAGAATAAATATTTCACAGAAATTTTTATTTGCACAACCATCATCATTTGGAAATATCATCGCATTCGATGGTAGCTACACGTATGAGAAAACAAAAGTGAGCATATGCTCCAAACTTTTTTCCCGTGTTATTTTGGGCAGCATCTGGTCATATGGTGCAATCAAATTAAATGAAACAGAATGGCGAATCAGATCCAATGCAGAAATTAATGAAATTCTTGATGGAGAAGATATCGTGAGATTCATTAAATCTCAAAGACTAAGATGATTTGGACATGTACACAGAATGGAGGACGACCGCATGCCGAAGAAAATATTGAAAGCCAAGGTATACAACATCAGAAGGCGGGGAAGACCAAGACTCAGATGGCCAGATGACGTACTTGAAAATCTGAGAAAAATGCGTGTCAGAGGTTGGGGAACAACCGTTAATGACAGATCTGAATGGAGGCGAATCGTTGAGGAGGCCAAGGCTCACCCCGAGCTGTAGTGCCAATTGGTAAGGTAAGGTATTTTGGGCAGTATCTGCTCAACTTGTGAGCATTTTATTGAGTAATAGCATTGGATTTTTATGCTCACTGATCAATAGGTTCAAATGGTTTTTTTCATCTACGTTTTCGTTTATTGTTAAGATTTTCCGCGCATTTTATTCAGAGACCAGATATAAGTACGTACAGGGCCGGTAAGCTATGCAGCTTTCCGTGTTAGATAAATCGATACCTTAGGCGTTCACTCCAATATAATACTTATCAGTACTAATAAGTACCTACTCGTACATTAGGTGTTTTCTGACAAATTGTTAATACCACAAATCGTTAAACTCATGTGGACGCCACATCAAAATGTGAAGTCTTTTAGACTTTGCACCGCGACCAATGACATGATTATTTATAAACGACATAAAATTATCGTACACGATAACGATATTAGTGTGACGTGTGACCATGACCACTGACCACTCAATCACCTGATAACTATGCCGACTCCAAACCTCTCTATTTTTAAACTAGCGCTCGAATTCAAGCAACCCTCCGCCGAATGGTTTAAACAAGTTTCTTCACTTTCTGTTTTATTCGTTATGTCCCTATTTTTTTTTTTAAAAAAAAAACAGAATTATTAACTGGATGACGATTTTAAAGATTGGCATAGTTTTTGGTTTTGAGAAGACTTTACTACCTTATCAAGCTTCCACGAAACTTTGTTGGTTGACAGAAAGGAAATGTTACGAGTATTTTGTGAGTAACAAAGCAGACACAAGGTACCATCGAAAACGATGGTGATAATTTTAACCATTAATTATTTCGAATGCAAGATGGGATACATAGAGAAATGTTCGTGCTAAAGGGAGGGATACAGTATAGGGTGGTATTGTTAACAACCTGCTATCCATTTCATTTGAGTTAATTTATTAGTTTGACCTGTTCAGGTTTTTCCAATGCTTTATTATTTATTGTTTTACCAAATTTTGCAAAAGTTGTTGTTAATGCAGCATTGTTTCTCTCCAAACAATATGAGATTACGAAAATATTTTGACGGACGTTGGCTGGTATTTGCTACAGGTCACCCAGGACGTAGAATTTTAATAAGGAAATATTCAAATATCCTCTGGAAGGGATATATCAGTGAACACAAACAAGATTCGCCAGTATTTTATTTTTTTTTGGGCAATTTCATTCGTTTTGAATGATTGTACCAAAGGGATCAAAGGAAGCCTCATACATAAGACTGCGATGCGTAGTTCCAAAGGAAAATATATTAGCACCCATTAACATAAATCATTTAAGGGTTACAAACAGTTAAAGACAACCACGGATATGTTGACTGTAAAATCATTCCTAATACAATTTCCTCACTCTTGCCAAATTGCCAGATGAAAGCTATTTGTAAGCAAATTAAAACTAGACGAAAGTTACTTAACTTTTTCATTTCAATATTTGCCAAGAAGATTTTTACATTTTTTTTAAAAAAAAACACGAAATAAAACTGCAATGAAAGTAAATGGAAAGAGAATATCGTCAGAATAACGTCCATTAGAAAGCAGTGAACAACTTTTTTCACTTATACTGTTACTGGTACACTTTTCTATACTCGTATATTATATGCAACATAATCATATAATGCAATGCATAAAAAAAAGAAGATGAGTTCCTCGACCTTCTCCAAGCAAATCGTATTTTTTGTGTCTTCTAGGAGGTCTTGTTTAGCATATAGGGGGAACATAATATTATGTTGTCACTGATTGCCATTCGATAATTCGGAAGAAATATACTATTGTCTTCAGCCATTGCGCACTATTTAATGGCAAATATTACTTATTTGATTCGGACATCAATATGCGTATTCATTCAAGGGAAAATGTTCAAGCGTATCATTAATAGATGTTATTTTTGATTTCATTTTGTAGCAGCTTTATAGTAAATACCTCATTTTGAAAACAAAGAGGTGTATGAATAGCCTCTTCAGCTGTTTAGCTGCAATCAACAACAGCATCAGGTATTTACACTGACAAGGCTCGGTGCCACCTTAAACATCCAATACTTAACAAAACCTAACGTCTCGTGTTCAGGACACAATATATTTCCTGCCCTTATCAGCAGAATGACAATTTCAATATTATACCTATATGGAATTTTACTTTTGAAACTGACCTGAAGAACTTCAGAGTGAAATTGGAATCAGCAGTCATTCATAAACTTTTAAAAAAGGTTCAATTCCAGTGATGATTACAAAGTTTACCAGTAACCACCACTATAAAAGTTTAAAACAGGTACGATAAATTGTCTGACCACGCAGTATACACCTAATAAGTATATGATGGCATAAAAAGTAAAAAAAAAAAAAAAAGTGGGAGCACAGCTTTATTGTCGCATCGTCGGCATCCCTATAGAATCGTCCATTTTAATTACTCATTTTTGTCTTCATAGGGATTTCATTTTTTAAAAAAATGTGCATCCATATAACATAAAAGAGCCCCTTTTACTACTAGGTAAGCGAGGCATGGCCCTAATAGTATGCTTGCTTAGCAAATAGAAAATCATGTGTTCGATAGCTATAAACTATAAATTTTGACTTCAATTAATGATTTTCTTAATGTATTATTCTTAATTCTTACTCTGGTGTTGACCTGCACCTAAATAGGATGTATTATGCTTTTCTCCAATCTCAACTCAAGGACACTTAGGGAGACAAACCTGAATATCAACTCAAGGACACTTAAATGACAAACCTGAATATTTTTTTTCGTTATTATTTTTAATATATTTATAATTGTAAATCTGTCTAATGCCACCTATCAACCGAGTACCCTCCACATTTCACGGCTCTGAGCGTCTTCTATCATCATTTGATACCTGCTTCCCCTTTTCTCCTCAAAATTTCCTTCAATTATGCTCCTCTGCAATCAATTCCTACGCAGTATGTGTCCTAAACAACATCCCTTCCTTTTTCTTATTGTCTCTATTTATAATATAAATCAATCAATTTTTGGGAATATTTACATAATCTCTCAAAAATTCTTTGAAATTTCAAGACTGAACTAAGGGATCGGATGGAACAAAAAAATTTGGAATATATTATACATTTCAATTCCATTCCTATTTATGGTCAACAAGATGACAATGTAAATATTGAGTACAAGAAAAATCTCTGCTCCCGCATTAGAAAAATGTCCAATTTTCAATTTTATACATGGATAAAGCTATAACTTTAAATTACTTTTTTTAAAAGAAGAAAGACGCAAGTCGGCCCTCATCATCATCATCAGCATCTTCTTTCCACCAGGAGTACGTGCTCTGAATACACCCCGGCTGTTGCGGATGGACCAGCAAACTAGGATTATATGTCTGCAGGATTGTTTGGAATGAGATTTTTACTGTCGCGTTTTATATATATATATATATATAGTAGCTCAGTTGCT